>OU452282.1:10299828-10899828 GCA_911728535.1 Pammene fasciana | reverse complement strand
GGTAATAAAACAAGAAAAGAAAATAAGTAATGCCAAAAGAAACTTTGTTCATGACAAAGACATATTTTTATTTAGTAGGAAAAAAATGAGGGTCATTAAACTGCCAGCAAAGGGGTGGCAACTGGCACCCTCAGACAAAACCTCATATTTGGTTGTCGTGTTGTACTTAAAATGTAATCTTTATTTCGTATGACAAAAGATAGGTTTTACTTTGTTTGAACCGAACAAGATAAGAGGGTTGTGACTTATCTTTAATTTTTCTTTGTCGCGTATTTTTAAATTAAGGAACAGTAATATGGGAAACCAGAGGACACGCAGAGGTTGGAAAATGGAATTTACCATTTTGAACTTATATATAAGGATAAATGAGGTAAGTATTAGACTGATGAAATAGTAAGGGGCATAATGGTCCATAAAATATAATATTTATATCACTTATTAGAGAAGACTAGGCCGATTATGGAGATATTTAAGAGATACGTAAATATTATGTACGAGCTTTTAATACAAGCCCGAGTACATAGCTAAGGGGTTTTTAAGGCTCACAAAATACATGAGATATTTTTCATCCTATTAACAAATAAAAACAAAATTGTATGTAAAATCATTTTTAATACAGTTGCTCAAAAAAGTGCTTTTCTTGTAGTGGTTTAGCGTGCGGAAAGTTTGATATCGCGCACTAGTGCTTTTTACTTTTCCAGCCAATCACAGCTAATGACAGCGACAGACAGCCAATCACAGCGCCGCACCGCACCGCGCGGAGCGTTCGGATACATGTACTAAAGTAACCTCAAAGTGAATAATTGACAATTTTAAAAAAATTTTCGCAACTGTATTAAAAAACGTCGTTCGATACTCGTGCGTAAATGTCATTCAGTAATGACATACTTTCCGCACTAATATCGAAATGTACTATTTTACAGATTATTATTACATGTGATAATTTATATTATTAAAAAGGGCCCTTATGGCGACAGATTTAAAATATTTTCATGTAATAAAGGCGTAAGCGTCGACTGCCATAAAGGCTTGCAATAATAGTACATTACAGAAGTGGCTGGGAAAATAGTGATTGCTGGTCCTACTACTTCGCAGGCCTAGGCCTAGGCCGGGCATCTGGCAGCTTTTAATCGGTGGAGGTCAGAGTTACAGACTAGCAAAATTTTTGTATTGGAAAAAAGTACAACCAAAATAGGTAAAAACTGCCGTAGTTGTCTCAGCTATAGAGGACAGGGCCTATATATTAGCAAAAAAAATACATTGCATATTATTGCGGAAACAGTAACAGTAGGTGACAAACTATGCATTTGTGCAGAAACTTTTGGCAATGATATGATCTAATTATTTATATAATTTCTCATATACTGCATCAAAACCAGAACTGTAGGTTTTGTTTTCTTGAAGTGGTTTGTATTCTTTGACCTGCGCCACTTTACAGCTGCCAGATGTCCAGACCTATAAATAAGCATAGTTTTAGCAAACCGTAAAGGTGTTTTGTTGCTCTCATTATTGTGTCATATCTGACATGGCTAGCTCTCCGTATACTAGAATAGATGCTGTTCTCAAGCGAAGGAAAGCTATAATTAATTCGTTATGCGCCAAGTGGATAAGCTAATGCACCGTGTGCCTATAATCTCATTATTCGACGAGACACCTACAAATTAGCGAACGTGACCAGCCGGTATATTATATCGTTCATTACTAGTCATGGTAATAGTGCACTGTGAACCGCGGGGGTAAGATAAATATTGTGAATGAGTGAGAATGAGTCTAATAGATGCCTTGCCCGAGAGCATAGCCGAGGATTTGTATCTCTGCATTATACGCAACGGTTTCCTTCACATTAGAAAATTTATAAAAAACATTAATGCGATACCAAACATATGTACGTAACCCCCTAAAGAAAAGTTACAACTATAACTCCCACTACGCCTGCGTATGCACGCTTCATCAATAAATGTGATAAAAATACTAATTATTGAACATGGAATCACTATGGAACTTGTTAAAAAAAGGAAAAAATAGCTTGGTTCTATTGAGGCGGTTAGTAATTAGTTATTATAAACAACCGCGGACTTATTGAAGACGTCAAGTTGTATGATTCTCATTACTATTATATTAAGTAAGTTTTAGTCCCAAAACTACCTAACATCGTGAATGTTATTACTTTGCAACTTCTTTACAAACCACCTCGTTTAACAGGTACACCTACAGGTAAGTATTTGATTTATCTATTTTATTTGAATGGAGATTTAGAGTGTTCACATGGGTTCATATATTTTTATTTTTATTATAAGCGATCTCTATCTAGTAATATGATACTATATCAGGAAGTCAATATATTTATTTCATTTAATGATTGTTTTACTACCTATCTATATTTATTATAAGAAGAATGCCACTGTAATTTGACAGGATACATTTTTTTCTAATATTGTACAGTGCCATCAAATTGATGGATTTGATAGACACGACACGGATTCCGGGCTTAATCGACTGAGTGCTCTTTCATGGGCTCTATCTATTGATTGGCGTTGGCGACAGAATATCTTTAGTGAGGCATAAGTAATTAACGATAATACATATAAAGCCATAGAAACAATGGCGTGGCAAGAATCATTTATGTTGAATTGCTAATATTACTTAGAATACATATAAATTTTCTGAATGAAATATATTTCTGAATGTAATGAAATAAAATGTCAACCAATAGATAGCATTTTACAAAGGCTATACGAGTATATATATAATACAATTACTCCAAATGACTTGGACAAAGCGCTTGTCAAGAAACAGTATTGTGTAACAATAGGCTCTGAAGCTTCTTCCAAGTGTCTTTTATATATAATTTGTAAATATTTTTGGAAAGTCTAACAAAGAAGCAACACAAAGTGAATATAAATAAAAAAAATCTTAATTAAAAATATAAACACGTAGATTGGTAAACTAAAACTATACAACTACACAATAAAAGCATGGCTAAGTAAATCCTAAGAGTCATAAGTTACCCTCCACGGCTAAAAACTTTGTTTCACGGTATCTTTCTTCATAAGAAGAAAGATACCGTAGATATTATAAAATACAAACAGAAAAACTAACACTGTTTCAAAATTATTACATCGATAGAACTGAAAACAAACACCGTCGCAATGGCATCCATTGTTACAATATGGGGCTACGGGCCAGGCGGAAATTAACGGACCGCATTGCATAAATTCGGTAATGCTTGTAATTAACGAAATAATACGAACGGAATAATACGTTCGCGTCGGAATATTCATTAACCTGCAACCATGGATCTTTGCAAAATGGAGCTAGTGTTTCAATCAAAAAGTGAGAAAATAAAGTAACTGCATCTCGTTTTGACTAAATAAGCGAGTTATGACGACATCAATAAATAATTTCAACAGAACAACTCTTCCTCCTAGCATTTGTCCCCACTTGGGGGTTTGACAACCTAATCCCATGGATTGACGTAGACACTAGTTTTTACGAAAGCGAGTGCCCCAACTGACCTTCCAACCCAGAGGGGACTAGACCTTTTTGCCCAGAGACGAAACATAGAAATATTGTGTTGTTCTGTTGAAAATCAACACGCCAAAATATCAATGTCTGTAAATTTTGTGACGAGTGCGAGTGAGATACGGGGTCCCCTACTTTATTTATACTCTTCATGGGACCAACTTTTATAGTCACCCAAAATCATTTATGTCTCTAGTATAATATTCGTGTCCCTGCTCTGTAATAAGGTTCGATTGAATTTGGCAAAAAGTGTAAGTACCTACTAGCTCCATATTATAGCTTTAGGCTTGCAATATCAAAGAGGAATTTTGGGCAGCCATCGTGTAAAACATTTTTAATGCTTTGCATATTGCAAATGAGTCTGTTAAGTGGAATTATGTGAATGGTGGAATTATGTGGCACTGAAACATACCAACAGATATGAAAGCATATTACTTTAATAATAAAAAAGGTCATGACGAAAATGGATATACCGAATGCTTAACAGATATTAAAATTAATTAATTAGTTATAGATATTTTCGAAATATGAATAACTTAGGTACTTTTTATGTCTATTAATACAATATCCGTCAAACTGTACAAATACAACAGAAGTATTATATTACATTCTTTGTTTGATTAGATGGACTATGTACCCAATAAAATGTAACAATATATCATAGCGTTACTTCATATTATAAAGTGGAAAAAAGATACACAATTATATACACAATGTATAAGCAAATGACCCGTTTATGAACAAGGATACATAAAATATTATCTAAAAGTACCTAATCATATTTGTTATTGGAGCAGCCAAGCAGGATCGGGCGTCCTACTTAACCCTTTCGCCAACAAGAACTTATCCGAGCGTTACATGAACTTACCAGTAAATGTAGCATGTGTTTAACCACGGTCATAATTTCGGCGTAACGACCGTCTACGTGAGAGAGATAAGTCGAAGTTTTTGGGGGGTAAGGTATTTCTTGGTTTATCGCACGCACGTTGGAAGAAATTTTAATGAATGTGGTATAGTTAACGAAAGATTTATTAGCCCGAACGGTTCCGTGTTGCGTGCGCTCTGTTGGATTAACTTCGTTGATTTATAAATGAAAGTAAATGGTCTTATTACGTCTTTATATTTACCGTGCTTGTCAGTTATTATAGTGCGTGATAACGTGAGTAAATAAGTATCTAAGTGAACATTTAGGTTCTTTGCTTACATTGTGATTTTTTATTGCTCTTTAACACCAATTATTTACGTCGTGTTCGAGTTATTTTGTTTCAAGGCCATCTTAATGAGAAAGTAAATCTGTTTGCTATGGTAATGTAAAAAATGTCAAGTATAAATACACTATTAGTTTGATTAATTGTGCCACTATTTCATGAGAATACAAGAACTACTACTTACTTTCTTATCATGGCGTAAATTTGTCTATTCTTATGATATCCGTAAATCCCTTTTTCATATTTACCTATAATTGTGTGCAGTGGGACACCATTATAGATAAACAATGCAGTGGCCGGGCAAAGGCCTCTCCCTTTGATCTCCACAACTCTCGGTTTTGTGTTTTTTTCTGGCCAGATGCTAAGGACAGCATCCACATCGTTCCGCCATCTCTGTTTGGGCCCATCCCGTCCACGTCCCTCTTGCGGCATCCACTTGGTGGCTACACGTGCACACATCCGGATGCATACGGTAGACGTGACCGGCCCAATCCGACTTAAGCCTGGCAGTCTTCTCACCAACGTCAGCTATGCGTTTTGGAGCGCATCGTAGTGTTCCGGATGCGATATATCCTGTTGACACCTAGACTACTGCGCTCTATTGTCGCTATAAAATATGTCAAATAATATCTTAACTTTGCTGAAGTAAGTTTGAAGAGAAAGTAACATAATTATATCGTAACTTTTTGGGAGAATATCCCCCTATTGCTGTACTCTCTATAAATAATTCAGATGTAAATCGATTCGTCCTCGAAAAGGGTGAAATAATGATGTCCCTTTCTTCAATCACAAAGGCTACCTTCAAGTACTATTTCGGGGGCGGGTGAATCAATTTTCGGATCGCATTCGATTTCTTAATAAAGTACCTATCGTTTCGGAAGAAGCTTTTACTAGACTGGCTAAAAATATAAAAACTAGAGATTTATAAATTAAATAGTAACTATAGTAAAAAATATGTTAGTGAATAATAATATTACGATTCATACGAAGGGAGTATAACTTATTATAAAGGTTGCCTGGGTTTTTAGGGTTCCGTGCCAAGAGGCTAAAAACGGGACCCTATGACTAAGACTTCGCTGTCCGTCTGTTACCAGTCTGTATCTCATGAACAGTAATAGTTAGACAGCTGAAATTTTCACAGATGATGTATTTCTGTTTGCTACGCGGGGCTCCTATTTCTGGGCAGTTTGCCCTTCGGGCATCTGAAGCATCCTAACGAATCTAACCTACCTATACATTGGTTTAATGTGACTATCGTTAAAACATTACACAGGAACATTACGATTTGCCTGATTTTACGATCGGCCGCCGACATATAGATAAATATATACTTAGATACATAGAAAACACCCATAACTCAGGAACAAATATTCGTGAAAAACACACAAATAAATGCCCTTACCAGGATTTGAATCCGGGACCGGCTAGGAAGCCGTTTAGTAAGTAAGTATTAAATAACAATATGTGTACTAGCATACGGACATCAGGTGGTGGTATTATTGAGCAGAGAGTAGACTGGAGTCGCCTAGGTTACATTTTATGATTGAATGAATAATTATTAAATTATTTTGCTGTCGTTAACATACATTTCTTATTCAAGTATATGTTTGGATCGAATTATTTTAACAGTAATACTCAATTTAATTAGACCAATAAGTAGTTGGAAACATCACCCAAAAGTCTAGCGGAGAAAAGTTATTAAGACCATCTATATGATTTTTGTATGGGTCAAAGTAACCCTACGTTGCATTAAAATAAACTGGCATTACGGTAATGTGTTAAATAACAAGGTTTTGTTGTCGCGTTAACTGTGTACTTAGAAGTAGTCATGTGTTGAAAATGGAATCACGCACGTGTAATTATATTAACACGTAGTTCCGAGTTCGTTTATAACTCAAGCGGCACGCATACAAAATTTACTTCACGAAAGGAAAGCTGCACTGGTTTAAATAAAATTAAAAAGTAACAGCGTACTAAACTTAAAAATATGTACATAATACAAGACTCATAGATATCATGAAAATACCGGTCAAGTGTAAGTAGAACTCATTTGTTACTTATTGCTTTAAAATATCAATAAAGTATCAGTTAAGTCAGTACCAAAATAATATTGTTTAAGAGTTTAGTCAGTACACACATAAATATCTACTTTCTACTTGTACTACTATGTACTTTCTTAAAGGATTTCCAACTTTTTGAAAGATATAAATATTAGCCGTTTCTACTCTTAAATTACTACGAATATCACCATTGCAGTTGGCTATAAGCTTTTACTAAGATAAATAATTCAGATAATACCCTTAACTAGGGGATTAAATAACAAATCCGGCGGAGTATCGCAATTTCAATTATTAACATTTAGCTCTTACCGTCACGGGGTAGGGGCGCCCCCTTTAGGGAATTATAATTATCAATTCCACCCCAATTACTTCTTGTCGATCCTTTTCACTTTCAATATACTTCGTCTCCCAGTTTTAATACAAGGTGATTGAAAAAAGTTTGAGTATTTTTTTCCCGTGTGGGAAAATAACAAAAATATGTAGATTATTTTGTTTGAATGGGCGGGAGCTATATCTCCAGATTAAATTTAATTACATTTTTTTTATATAATTTTGACTGTATTTTCGTTATAATTTAAAAATGACTAGTTGTTACCCGCGACTTTTGTACCTACACATACATATAAGTTATATTATAATGCATAGTGAACTTAGGAATATTTATTTGTATAGTATACGTATAAATATTGAACAGCACTTGACCATTTAGGTCAAAAAGTGTTTCAAAATATGCAAACCGCAATTAAAAATTAACGTAAATAAATATAAGTGCGTAACACATCATTTTAAAAATAACAATACGTGAAAACTCAGCGTACATCAACCGTCCCTAAAAGGTGTCCAATAATTATTCCATTGGCATTAGGGCTACCCACGAAAGTGGGATAACGTCCCCCTGTAATATGTCAAACGTTTGAGAACGTCGAGCACTCCTGGAGGAACCCTCGGGTCCTTGACAGCCCTAACCAGTAATCCGTTAAAACCGAAGGGTCACTTTTCAATTACGGAGTCTACATAAAATCTAGTCGAGCGTAATTTTACTTTTTTCAATAAACCCGTAGGAAATTCGAGATCGTGCGCCGGTCTAGTGAAAGTTTTTAACGTGGAAAAACAGATTTTTGCACTTTTTTAAGGTCGCCTATGTAACTTTCAGCACTATTAGGCAATTTGCCGACAGTTATTTGCATCGACTACATGTATTATGGACGTAGTTATTCACAAACGTACCAAACAATTAGTCACTCAGATTAAATTAAAATGTAGCAGCTTTTAGATAGATATTCAAAAAAGTAAAATATTTTGATGAATAATAAAGAATAACTCAAGAAACAAAATTCAAATTAGTATTAAATTAACAACTGCGCATTTTTTCTAAAAAACAAAGCCATTGTGAGAAATTGTAACAAAAATAAACAAAAGTTCCATAAATAGAAAAAATTAAAACTTTTTGAATTAAATTGATAAAGTAAGAGCAGCTTCGCATTTACAAAAACATATTCCATCAGGGTTAGTGAAATAAAAAATGATAAAACAGTAAATTTGAATAACTTGCGGTTTTAAGAGTCGCCAGGACGCTCGCGTCCCCTTACAAACGTAGTTCAGGGGGCCGATTTTTGACAGCCGGACGCTCGAATTCAAAAAATTCAGGCTCGAAAATAATCGCACACAAAAGTTTGTTGCCAACATTTTCGCATAGAATTAATAGTTTAAATAATCATGATTTTAAATTTCTATCGCTGTTATTTTAAAAAAATAATTTCATCGTTTTATTCAGAGTTTCATATGTTACTTTCGAGTGCTCGATTCTCAAAAATCACCCCCCTGCTCTCATTTTAAAACGACATGCTTTAGAACCACGTAATTTGGCATGGGTATTTTAGTAGTACAGATCTATGTCGGTAATTCGTTTTCGTTGCTAAAAATTGTAATACAAAGAAAATACAGCCAGATACAGATTTACATACAAAACTTATTTTTGATATATTTTCTTTGTATTAAAATTTTTAGCAACAAAAACGAATTACCGACATAGATCTGTACTGCTAAAATGTCCATGCCAAATTTCGTGGTTCTAAAGCATGTCGTTTTAAAATGAGAGCTGAACTAATTTTGTATGGGGACGCGAGTTCACGCGAGCGTCCTGGCGACTCTTAATGGTCTAGGTAAAGTCCAACCTATAATCCTTTAGCAGTTTTACTCCAGGGGCCACAGAGCACACACTCGAGGCGTGCGTAGCCGACCGCCATACAAATAAATCTCGGACAGCGTCAGCGTCGAGCGTAGACGCTCGGATCGTTCATTCCATGACCCTCAACTTATGCGTATTAGCAACACCACAGGCACGTTTGACAATGCGCGTTACGTCGAGCTTCCAAGAGATTCGAGCAGCGTACACTAAAGCCACTCCTATAAATATGCATTTGTTTGATATGAACGCCTCGTCGATCGCGCCGCTTATGCGAGGGCACTCGGTTTACACCATAACGGCTGTTTTACTAACTAAAAAAACGCCCCGATCTTTTGACACCTGCTTTAAGAAAAAAACACTGCGAAATGAAAACTTTCGTGGACGTGAAAAAGGTTTTCATACATTTCTTTCACACGCTCGGCGCCGACGGCGTCGAAATCCAAGCGATATCGCACGAAGCATTTTTTTCGTCATACAGCATAAGACAACTTCGTGGCCTTTAGAGCAAAGAATGGTTTGTTTGAAAGTGGCGTAACACCTTGATTTATTGGCCTTGAATTCCCCATCGTAGCGTCCGGCCAACTTTACTAATTAAGCAAAAGATAAATTTCCTTTTTCCCTTAAACAATTTCCCTTTTAAGTTACAACCAGTTTACGACGTTTTTTACGAAATTTAAACTTTGTTGACAACATGAAATTTAATGATTGAATAATTAGTTTTTGTCTAGGCCCCAGCTAATTTATGCCAGAATGTAAAAAAAATGTATTAGTTAATTAATTTTCACCTTGATAAGTAGGATTGTATGTCAGCGCTTCGTTATAAATAGTTTTACTTTTAAATTCTCAACAACGTTTGTAATTACTTTATATTATTTTTGAAAGTCACGCTATTACATTTACTGATCTGTTTGCTTGAAATATCAAAGCATTCATATTAAAACTAAATTTTACCTTTACCCATTTTTTCATTTCTCCTAATTAAGTTTGCATATAAATTATAATTAAGATGAAGTTTAGTTTGGCTAAACTGATTAACAACCAGACTTGAGCACTCAAACTCTCTAATTTCACGAAATTGGTCTAATGGACTATTAAAATTTAGATAAAGATATAAATAAGCTAGGTACAAATAAAATGTGTACCTAGTGCATCTTCGTGACGCCTATTGAAATCAAATATTACTCGTAATGGATGTAAATAAGAAATATGGATGAATGACATATACAATTTTATTACGACTTAAAATGAATACTAAGTATTAACACTAAATCTAACTCAAAAATAAATACTCATGATATAATACTTATGAAAATAAAACTTGAAAATGCCGCCAGCATCCTTGGTACAATGCCGCAAGGGCCTAGTTTAGATTTGAGCTAGTTATTAATTTAGTTTAGTATTTGTACTGTATATTATTATTAAACCTCTGTATATTTAGTTATGTAAATAAATGTTTTTAGTACCTTTATTTAAATACAATATAATACATAGTTACATTAAAAATCCTTATATCTACAATTACATTAAAATAATTCATATTACAACGACAAAAAAAAACTTATGAAAATAGGGAAAATTATATTTTGACGAAAGCTTGTATGACATTATGACATTATGATAGTATGACAAACTCGTTTGTAATATCAAAACAGTGTATAGTCGATATCAGATATATCGGAGCAACCAAGGTGGTCACAAATATCTGAACAACGCCTTTATTGTCAAGGCGATAAAGTGCAAGTTCAGATTTTTGAGTACCGTGGCCGCTTCGATATATTTGATGGCGACTGTACCTTATGCACTAAATATCACATGAATTTCACTTCATAGGTTACGCTTAAGTTTAGTTTATGGAAAGGAAAGTACGTTGTTAACTGTGCTTTTGAACTTCACTTTTAGCGTAAGTTTCGAATCCCCTGTTACTGTCTGCAAGAAGCTAACAACAAAGTATATCGTATCGGAACAAAAGAGAAAATGGAAAACCGGTTTGGTTATAGTCTGCGATAACTTTGGGAATTATGTTGTTTAAATAAAAATGTCACTTGTTAATTTACTCGTGTTAATAGGTATTTAATTAAAATTACCCTGATTTTCAAAGGTATTAATTTGTCAAATGTTAATTGTGGTTTCATCTGAAGGATGTGATTGAAAATATTTATTTTGTACGCACGACAGGTTCTTTCTGCAACATTTGCAATAGGACACTTCTAAATTGGTCCCATTTAGATATGAAAATGAATAATTATATTTAAGGCCGAGCCACACCGGATGCGTGCGCGTAGACGTGCACGTCGCTCTGCGTTGTATAATAAGATTTCTCATAAGACATGTCACACCGCTTGCGGGACCGTGCGTGACGTGTGCGTGCGCGTGCGGTGCGATATGTATTATAAGAATTCTTATTTTACAACGCAAAGCGACGTGCACGTCTATGCACACGGAGCCGGTGTGGTTCGGCTGTTAACGACAACCGATTTAGCCTAGGCTGTGGTGCCCTTTATATACATAGTAGGTACTGAGTTAGCAGATTTGAATCCCGCTGTGTATAATTTATAGGCTGATATTCATCCTATTGATTTGCCATAGAATAATTGTATACAACTTTGCTAATCCTAGCTAGGTCAGGCATGCATCAGAAATAAAATAAATTTCGTTTTGATCTGCCAAATGAAAGCGATGAAATTATAATAAGATACATTATATAATATAATACTCTTATCTAATTTTAATGTAACTTATATTATCTTCAATTTTTAACATTATAGATAGGTACTTAAAACAGTACATGTATCACGAATAAAGGTCCGGGCACGCACATCGAATTCAGATCAACCGCACCCTCGCTTGATGGAATTTTGATGTCGTCCCGGCGGCCGATTCATGCGCATTATATTGATTTTATCTGCTGTATTCGTTAAATTAATAAATAATGTGCTCAAAAGTACGAGTACCACTAGTGGTTATTGATCTTCGCGCGCCTCTGCGCCCTCAGCCCTTTGGCTGATTTCTTCTGTGAAGGTGTAAAAATATGCAAGGATTGGAATCAGAGGAGAAAGGTTAGCACGGGAAAGTACGAATAATTAGACAGTAAGAAGGAATAATTACTATCACTAAAATACTTAATACATAGTAATTTATTTTTGATGGTAGACAAAAAATAGTTTTCAGCGCTCGACAAAATCACGCACGTTGCCTTTACTTCTCTTTTGCCATAGGTACTTATAGATCGCGAGTAGGCCGTAGGCAACCCTACTTCATCGAGTTGCAGAATTCGTGACAATGTCTTTTCAGGAACACGTCGGAGTGTAGCTGTTACATTTAAACGTCACATTGGGGTGCTCAATAACCTCCACAGACGTAATAATACGTAATTCAAATGGAAGTTTCCCAGTGCTATTGATACAAAGTAGGCTCCGCTGCACAATGGCGATTGTGCCCATTTTTGAATGCCTCACGAACTGATACAGAACTAGTGAGCCCTATATTCTATAACCAGAGTAAAATTACATTGTTTCCTTGGGTTAAGGACCCAATATAAGGACTTCGAAGAAAACCTAAGCCCCTTTTAGTTGAAAAAAAAAAACCAAAACACCTACGTATACGTTTAGCCACTTGCAATGATATCTTACATAAATAACAAAGGCTGCAGTAAAGTAAAACTCTTTTACGGTTCTACAAATAAGAATTGTAGCAGATATTTTTGCTTACTTCGTTGTATTAGATACTATTGCGGGTTAAATCTTTACATCTGCCTGCTGAGAAGTGGAGTATGTATTATCATAGTTAGTTAATCAGTAATACTCTAGAATAGATTCTACTCTGTATTGATAAGACTATTTATTGATATCTATGCTTCAGGTTCTTGTTACCGTTCAAGTTAAATTGATTCATTTTGAAGTTTCGTCGTTCAGTGCCCTTAGACATATCAGGCTTATTAAGATTTAAGTCGTGCAAATTGATAACATTGAAACATCTCATGCAATTCTTTATCACTAAAAATTGTAGGCATACATATTTAATATTTTTTTGTATTTGTTATGTTTCCAAGCCTAATTCCAGCTTGAATAATGTTGTAGGATGAATTAATCAGTACAGTACAACTAATTAAGTAATTCGGTGTTTTCACTCTATTCACCCGTCGGTACTCCTATTTTTTTACTGATATAAAAATTGAATTAAAAAGTAATAAAATATAACATCCATCGCCGTTTAAAACTAAATAGAAGTAGGGTAGACTAGTATTTTAGGAACAATTGCACTCTGCGAATGACAACCTTTGTTCATTTTGAAATTGTGTTGTCATTCTTGACAAAAGTAAGAAAGCAAATTAAATCACTTCCAAATGCTGCCCAGTGGGTTTCTAAATTAATATCCCTTTCTCGTCGTCTGATTGTGTTTGTTTAGCTTCGTTAAGAAAATTCAAATCGGGGATACGAAATAAATTTCAATTTCTGAACCAAAGTTTTGTACTCACCTAATATTGTTCTTTGGGACAAAATTTGTATCGTCCTTATTGGTTTTCTTGCTTTCAAGATGTGCTTTCAGTAGAGATTGAGTTTGTGTTGTAGACTAAATAAAAATGAATGACGTAATCGATATATTGAGCGATTTTGTTTTGCTGGAGTTAAAATGTTTTATCATTCAGATAATATTTATTTTTAACTGATCATATATAAGTCCGGTTTAATGTATTTTCTCGTGTATACTGCCACTGTGAACACGCCAATAAAAAAAATTACTCTTGTTGTTCCCTTACAATACAAAATACATGCCTAAGTAATACGATCAAAATATTTAAACAAGCAGCTTTCAAGTAAATCATAATCAATACCCAGTCGCCAATAAATGCATCAACAGAATTCACACCGAAGTGCAAACGCCAACTGAATGTCTTCTAAACGCTCCACTCCTCTCTAATGAGACCGTTCCATCCATTACGCTATTTAGTAATTAGGTGCGAGCCGACGAAACGAGTGGGAATGAACCGCAATGAGTACTAGCTTTCATCGGGGGCGAGACATTCCATTCGTTCATTACTAAAAGTAAAGTATGGAGTGTATAATTGTTTGGCTTTAGGGGTTTGGCATTATGAATACCCTATTCAATTCACTTATTTAAAATAATATTTTAAGTACTTTATCCTTATTTGCTAATTAAACATAAAAAATACATATTTTTTAATGAATTGCCTTTAAAAAAGATGACATTAAAATGGTTTATTTTTTAATATTTTAGTTCACAATAACAACTTATTACTTCGTACATATTAAGATCAGACTAAGAGCAGTAATATGCAACTCAGTCATTTAGATATTGTGAGAGTCTAATTTTATTGCCAGATTATTAATTTTATAAATTCTATTTTTAAGCTTCATGCAAACAAATTCAGTTACTTAGGTATCTGGTTAAATGACGTCATTTTCACGTTCACGTTAATTCACGTCATTTGAAATACCAAAATTAAAACCCCAGCAGTCCTTTTTTGAATTAGGTCAAGTTCGCTTTTAGCAATTTAGTGCACAAAATGAAATTTAGTCTCGGAGCAGAGGCCGCGCCGTTATGAGATCTTGTAGGTTAAACGCTGGTTATGTATTCATCAGATAGTCTGTCAAGTGAAATATGACAGACACCTCGTTTCGCGCCTCGAATTTAATGAATCTGGGAAGCAACTCGATAATAAATACAAAGTATACCTACGTATTCAGGGAATATTCGTGTCGACAATATATAACGCAATAATCATTTTAGTCATCACATCGAGCTGTCAGACCTCAATTCGTTCGTGGAAGCAATGTAACTATTGTAAAATCAATGGTATTGTGCGTGACAGTTGGCGATTCTAGTTTAGCCTTTGTAAATTAAAATACTATTTACTTTAAATTGTATCCTTAAAGGAATAAAGTAATATAATGATCTTTAATTTACAATAACTAACGCTTATTTAAATTTTACATCACACAAATTACGATCTCGAAACTTTAATAAAATAAAATATTGAATTTACACTTTTGTGAAACATACATATTATTAACACTATTGTCATTGCATATGGCTGTACTCACTTGTGTTTAGTCACTACGCGCGCGCGACTAAACACAAGTGAGTACGTATGCAGTGACAATAGCAATTAAAAGCTTGTAGAAACCGCGTACTTGGCTTTCCTAAAAGTAATGGAAGCTGCCAAATAGATTCAAACGTTTCACGCGATTTTAAAAGCGGTTATTCAACTAATAGCGATGTTTATATCCGCTTTATAGGCGAAAATCTCACTGAGATCACGTAACGTTTTCACTGCATAGCACTGGAAAATTCCATAATATATATTACCTGCAACCGTTGTATTGTGTTAGACAATAGTGGGGCGGAGATGTCACAAAGACATATTTAAAACACAATATTCCACCTTCAGTATTTTTAAATATTTTTTGCAGCTGTTTGATAACTAGGCAATTGAATAAATATTTACCTAAAAATGAAAAATTATTTCGAAAACATCATAAAAACCTCAAATGAACACGAAAATATCAGTAGACCTAAATTTAAACTAAGTTATTGCAAAAAAATATTCTATGGCATAATATAGATTATTATATTAGTATTAAATATATTCAGCGAGAACACACTTTACCGATATATCTGCAAAATAGTGTTAAGATAATTTTCAAAAGTTCCTCGCTACTTTTATTACTGATCATGTAGCGGTTGCTTATGAATACTGAGCAGGAGTCGAACCAAGATGACATTTAAACGAAAACAATCCAAAAACTCTCCACATCATTCCCTGTTCCTTCCAAGACGGGTGCACGTGTGTCCGCCGCGGAATTCCCTCGTTGCATTTACCGCTGATGACGCGCCGCCATTACCTCGCGGACACCGTCAACCCCGCCAGTTTTATATTTTGTTGCAATATTGCCACTGCCATTACGTTTAATAAAAACGTTTTCACGGAACGGGAGAACGTAATGAGTATTTGTCTGGAACGGTAAAGACTTAAGTTATTTTATGGGGATCTGCTAGACTAGGTCCTTTTTTTTCAAAAAGAAACCGATGAAAGTATAAGTCATTTATTTACTATACTACTGTATATTATACTTAGAAACAGCACCACTATTACGCGCACTTACAATTTAGCTGAAGTTACTCAGTCTTACTTTAAACGCCGTACATTATTTAGCCGTTGATAAAGATACTTACGCTCACACTTCCAGTTTAAACGAAAACAGTGTAGCAAAGAATGCAAAACACGGAACTTACCGATTCTTTCCAACTACCACGTTATCGAATTTACACATTTCAAAAATCCAATCGTATAGAAGTGAACGAAAAATGTCACAGTAAAATAGGACTTCATAATACAAGTGGAACGTGGCACAGGCAATATGCTGACATTGCTCTCAGCACTTGTCTTGAAACTCGATTTTCACCGTTGCGACAAAATGGTGAAATAAGTAGTCCAGTTTGTTGGACCGTTTTTATTGATTCCTTTTGACAGTGCGGACGTTTTTTTAGGGTTCCGTAGCCAAATGGCAAAAAACGGAACCCTTATAGATTCGTCATGTCTGTCTGTCTGTCTGTCCGTCCGTGTCACAGCCATTTTACTCGGAACGGAAACTATAAGACGTATCATTATCAAATTTTTACATAAAGTGTATTGTGTGTATTGCTACTTAGTTATGTAGTAAAATTTCTGACAAAAATCATTTTAGGGGGGGCAGTCCATACATGCAAGTAATTGTCCAAAAATTTTTTTACCAAATATCAGTATGATGCACATCAATCGATAGGTCTTTAAAAATAACATTGAGGTTTCTTTAAAAAATATTTTGATTAAGTGGATATATTCAGAAATAAAGACTACGAAAGTCTTAAAAATTTTAACTTTTGAACTGTAAGTCCAAAAAATATGGAAAAATTCAAGAAGATACACTTTTGAATATTCTTTCAAGGGAAATTATTTTGAACATTATCGGTTTAGGCGTTTTTGAGTTATCTCCAAAAAACTACGTACTTAGGCAGATACGACCTTGCGATATTAATTTATTCGATAGTAGCTAGTTTTTATTATAGATAATGGTACGGAACCCTTCATGCGCGAGTCCGACTCGCACTTGGCCGGTTTTTTATTATGAGGGTAAAAGGGAAATATTAGGCATTCGAAAATTGACACGGATTCCTTTAAGCAATTGAGAGGATGATAGTTGTCACAAGATTTATTCTTAATTAAAATTTTGAAAATTATTTCGATGGATGCCAAAAATAAAGGAAGGTCTTAAAAAAGCATTACAGTTATATCATTTTACCAAAGAAGTTACAGAATAGCGATTTTTCTTGAAAATGGATTAATTAATTAATTAATATGACAGTAATTAATTTAACGAGTTAATCAATACAATATAAATAGTGTTGCGTCACAAACCAATTAATTTGTTGGTTCAATCCGTCCAATCTGTCGCATCAACTTTGTTTACATCCCAACTATACGAGTAATCGTGGGACAAACAGGTCTCAAGCTATATTTGGCAAGAGCAAATAGATATTTTGAAATGCCTTGAGACCGATTAGTGTTGGGCTCCGGGAGGCGTACCACGACGTGTCTGGAATGGGAATGACGGATTCGCCTTGGGAATGACGCGTCACGTCCTGGGACTGACTCCTTGTGATACGCGTTTGGAAAAATTGGAATCGATGTTTGGTTTTCCTTGAAATTTAAGCGACTTGACCATCGACATTAATTACTTGCGGCCTTTTTATCAATAGTAACTTCACCTATTTCACAAATAACGGCAGAAAAGCCCCTATTTTTAGTAAATACAGTACCGGCCAATAATATATCACCTTTTTGCTTTTTTATATGAGCATGTATTAGAGTAACTAATATTGGTTAGTTTGTAGATTTCATATTTTACTAGTAATTTTATACAATTATATGTTAAATACTGCAATGAAATTACAATAGGAGACTCAGCATATTACTTAAAAAGCTCTAAAAAATTATGTAAATTATACAATAAAAAGACTCATTTTCCTCATCGTTCTCAGAAAAGTCTACTACTAGACTAACTAAATTTGTGAGGTGGAAATCACTTACCTACAAATATAAAAAAAAAGTTCTATCATAAAAACATACAGGTGATATATTATTGGCCTGTACTGTAATCGAGATCATATTTTCTGTTTTATACACTTACATAGAATCTTTTCTCAACAACGTGCTTTCATAAAATAATACTATTTTATGGTACAAAGAGCTCCATGTTGTAAACCATATTATAAGAAAGAGGATAAGAGCTATTAGCTCGCATAAACAACAGAATCACGCTCTGAATTTTACAAAACAGGTAGTGATAAGTTTATAGCTTGCCGTGAACAAGAATCCAATGTTCTCATTTAAGAGTTAGCTTTGAACAAAGGCTTGCCTGCGCGGTGGCATTTGAGGCGGTACGTATCCCAGTGGAGAGCTGGGGTTCAACTGGAATCCGTCTCAGATACAGTAGGGGAGCGAAATACTTTTATCTGACCTTCTTATTGGGACTTCATAATGTTGTTTTTCTTAAACTGAATGAATAGCAAATTAGCTAGATTCATTAAAATAATAGCATAGAATCCCTAAGAAAGTCAGTTTGTAAGGGAAGGTAAATAAACAAAAGCTATTATTATTCGCTACTAAGGAAGGAAAGATGGATTCTTAGTGTAATTAGGTTACTCAGTGGTAAATAAAAATGGTGACTGTATTATTTCTATTCGTTAAATTATATCGGAAAATAGAACTGAAAGAACAAATCAAATTATTTTTTAATGAATATTTTGATTTGCTTATTTTAAGTAGTCACACTACTAAGTATATGTATAAATTATAAACTTGTATCCAGCCTTGGGCACCGGAGGCGTTGGTCACTTTTTCCTTTGTATATGACATCTATACAAGTTTATAATATATCGGAAAACTTGATTTAGCTGCAGTAAAGTAGAATCGAAACTTTAAGGGAGCACCGACTATCAGTCCGCCTGACGATATAGGCCATTCAGTTAGAACAAAAAATTGACAGCTCCGTAAAACTGACAGGCCAATATCTTCAGGCCGACTGATAGTGGTTCGACCCCGTAATGTATTTTCATTGTAAGCCTTGATTATAAAAAAAATACTCCTAAAACTAAATGTGAAATCCTGTTTTAATGTGAATAGAAATGGTCCTACTGTTGTTACCTTCCTTGCAAGTAGCACAGAGCACGTCCGTGATTCTGAACAAAAGCATAAACCCACGGAGACTTCCTTGGATATTCATTATTCACTTCCCGGGGCTTGCCACATTTCCTTGTCTTCAGCATAAGTTCAAAACGGAGGTATTTTTCCTCTTATAATATATACTTGCATCGGAGAGTTAACTAGATTTGGTTAGAAAATATTTGTTTTAGGTATTTAAAAATATACCTTATTGAGTAATCCGCTAATTATCAGCAACAATAAATGTTTATATCAAAACTGTGGGTATATCTCTCTATCTGCAGATCTAGAAACTATTTTATAATACCATTATCAACATATTAATTTTTGGCTTATATTGATTAATTAGCTTATTAGACATATACTCGTATTTGGTGATTATAATGTTGATTATGTATTTACAAGTCATTTCGATAAATGAGTGAAAAATGTTGGCAATAATAACACCCACAAAATGGGCTAAGTTTTACTATAGTATATAAAGTACTAGATCAGTAAGTCTAGATTAGAAGATACATATGAATAGTTTACGTTATTACCCTGTTTATTAATGTTATTATTGTGATGGCACAGATCGGATCGTCTAGCTTAATATATCGTGATCGAATACTTAAGAGAGGTCTCCTTTCTTCTTCCCGTCTTGTGAGAAATAACACTGCAGTTATGGGACATTTAGGCACCAGGTGGCATTGTATTGATATAATCACTTGACTAGTGTACTTGGTTTGACGGACAATGTAGACTCATCACACATTCTACCTGATATTACCGAGGCTTAATGTAACGAATTTAATTTAGTGAATCATCATAATAGAATAGTTACCTCTCCTGGAATGATTAAGGTACCTTCTGGATTAAACGCGACCGTTCAAGTTAGAATGTATGATTGAGTTGATACATGTATGATGCTCCTTTGGCCATCGTGTTCGACCGATGTCGTTCTGGTACAGGGATACCCTACGCCGCGCCACGGCCCTTAAACATTGTTATTGGGGGACAATTTACCTCCTGTGCGCTACGAAGCGTTTATATCTTCCCATTGTCTCAAGGACCGGTACTTATTTAATAGGGTTCTCGACCCTCCCCCAGAAACCATGGTTTTATATATGTATATATTATATGTATTCAGTAATGTGTTTTGGTTTGGCCAAACCAAGGCGGAGGTAAATTGTAAGACATGACATGTGTTTGGTACCAAGTCATCGCCGCCGACACGCCGTTCTAACAAAGTACTTGGGTTGGTTGAAGTAACAGCCACAATTCCACGAATATTTATTGCGCAACCCTGATTTACCTCTATGTCCCATACTCTGCATTATCACCCTGGCTTCGCTTAGTATTTAGTATTCATTTACCCACTCAGGCCTGCAAATACCTACTCAAATCTCCCGGCTGCTTATCTCTCGATCTCGAACTCGCTCCTCTCGTCCTTGATGACTTATTCCATGTGAAGTTAGGCTGCGGTATTATAGTGCCACTGCACGTATAGTTCTATGACTGACTAATATGCCTTTGGTCTGGCCCAAATAGCTATGTAATGTTATATAGGATAAGTTCCCATAGATAGGGTTGCCTCTAGTTCACTATTCGTCACATATGGTTCGGAAGGAACCCGGACTCATCTTAAATAAGATTCAATTTACTCACTCTAGATAGAGATTACAGGTAATAGTCTAATCTATTCGTGACCAAGTGAAGTAGGTATCGTGATTAGTTCATATGAGAGTGGGATTTCAGTAGTGGAGATTCGGCTAGACTTATCACATGAGTTAGAAAGAGTATTCTAGGTATTGGCTGAAATTATAATTAAGAGGGTCTGAATCCAACGAATCTCCATTATTAAATATCCTAGGGTGGATCTTAATCATATTAAATAAAAGAAGGAAGTGTTAAATTTAATTAATTTATTTCCGAAATTAAAACTTTATTTTGCTCAAAACATTTGAGTTATTTATTCTAATAGCAAAAGAAACTGTTTGATTATTTATGCCCTCGACTAAATGGGATGGCATTTAATCGTAGGCTGAACATTCTGTTCCTAGCACCATTCTAATTAAGGGGAAAACGAATGTTCAAATGAAAAACCCCTTAGGCATCTATCGATATATACGTGTCTATATTTATATATGTTATCCTTGTCCACACACATACTCGCACATTATATAGCTAACCAATATTTACACGGCCTTTCATAATAATCGAGGATGAGATACACACTGACACATCATACACAATTCAGGAAAAGCATGTTATTTACAGCACGTCAAAGTTAGTCTCCCAGTTAGAATCAAAGTATCCCAATTTCTAACGGTTGCCACTGGCCCTTTCCGCCTGTCCGTCCCCAATGGTAAATATGATGAAGATCCGTATCCGGATCCATCTCGACCCAAAATCAAATAATATATCTCTTTATTATCTCTAGTTTTAAATTTCCACTGTGAGACTATCTTAGACTTTACAAAAGTATATAAATTGTGTACTTTACCCAGGACCGTAGCCTCCTATTTCTCTCAGACAGCCTGTAGGCCTCTAGCACCTCACACCTTCGCTCTCACACACAGACACAAGCACTCTTAACAAATCAGCACAATACACTTTACTCCCGCAAAATAACAAGCTCGACTTGCTGGTAGCTTAGAACTTCGACCCGCTCAACTCGCTCCCGAAACCAGACTGACTCTGTCTCCCGTCTCCAGCCTGGTCCCCCCTCCGAGCGCTCTTTTCCCCTGGAATGAGAAATGGCAAACCAAAAATCATACTGTTTAAACATCATTGGTCATCCACGCAGTCCACGCGGACCCATC
Source organism: Pammene fasciana (assembly GCA_911728535.1). Lineage (NCBI taxonomy): Eukaryota > Metazoa > Arthropoda > Insecta > Lepidoptera > Tortricidae > Pammene > Pammene fasciana. The sequence goes on along the minus strand of OU452282.1, from coordinate 10,877,824 downwards.
CTATTTGATTGGTTAATGACCGTAGGGTCATTTTTAGTCCCGCCCCTCGTTTTTAGGTAAATGTGTTTTTGTATCAAATTTGTGAGTTCAAGTTTTTCTCAGAGCAATAAGCCACATCTGTCCACAATTTGCTGTCTTCGGTAATTTAAAGATTCAATGCATTTCGTTATTTACGGCTTTCGTCCCTTGTTTTAGTTTACTAGATATTGAATGCATTTCGTTATTTATGACTTTCGTCCCTTGTTTAAGTTTAGTAGCATCGTATTTCGTCTATTGAATTTCTTAAAACAACGTACTTTTCGACGTCAATAAATTTGAATCGCCTCATTTAACTTAATGGTTAGAGTTTTAATTTTTTTTACTCTGTTTGTTTAGGCCCAAAAGAGTTCTAGTTAAAGGTTACAATAACTTTAAACCCCTGTCATAGTTTCTGAAGTTTTATGGCAAAGTGTTACTTGAACCTTTTCGCGGAAGAAAAAAAATAACTAATAAATCTACGCCCTTACGCGGAAGTAATAAATAACCAATAAATCTATGCTGACCATCTCACACTCCCCCAAATATATTTTTAATCACCCACAAAGTCGTTTAAGAATATATTTCCCCTATCCCACAGAAGCTAGTGTATTTATTGGCCCAATTCCCACGCCTATCTATTCTGTTTCTAGTACGGTAATAAACCTATCTATTGTGTTTCTAGTACGGTAATAAACCCTACTTAACTCGGACCTCTCTTTTGTTCGCGTACTCTAGACTCCCTGTGTTTATGACGGTGGCGCCTACACAAATTGTTTACCCCTCTTTTTTTATATAACCCCTAATAAAATCTGTTCAGTTAGGTGTTCACATAATAGCGGAACAGGTGGATCGCATTGAAGTTGCCCTTGACCTCGTCAGTATGAGGGTCAATCAGAGTGTATACGTTATTGTAAGGAACTGCTCCTATTACGTAAGGCCCCTCATACAACCGCATGAATTTTTTTGTTACTTTTTTATCGGCATCGGACTTCGCAAAAGTCTTTAGTTTCACCCTGTCTCCTATTTCAAAACGTACTAGCTTGTGGTTCTTGTTATAATGAACCTCTCTATTTTGTGCTGCCTTGACTATGTTCCGTCGCGCCTGTAGCCGAATCTGCTCTAGCGTCTCTCCCTGTAAATCGACTCCCCTTTTCGTGTCTTTATCAAAATCGGTCGATAGTAGAGTCCTTTTTCCCCATACTATCTCATTTGGCGAGTACCCCGTCGTAGTATGAACCACTTGGTTTTAACAGTCCTCTATATCCGGTAATAAATCTACCCACGAACGGTGTGATTTGTCGCAATACGTCCTAAATAGCCTCCCTAGCTCTTTATTAACTCTTTCCGTCGAATTCGGTCGTGGATTCCTAACAGATGTGTGTGTCAGTTCAATGCCTAATTGATGTATGCCTGCTTCAAAGATTTTTGAAGTAAAGTTAGTGCCTCTATCCGAGCATAGTGTCTTAACTTCGATTTGTTTGTGAAATTTCTTCACGCATGTTAATGTAGCCCTCCCGCTCGCCTGTCGTAGCGGATATAGCCGGATGAGTTTACTATAAGCGTCCTGTATCACGAATATGTATTTGCACCCGAAACGCCCCGCTGGCAGAGGTCCATATATGTCGCAAAAGACCCGTTCTCCTATCTCGGTTGCTATTACAGCTTTTACAGGTCCCGTGTGTATTTCTAATGCATGCTTTGACTTCTGACATGCTTCGCAAGCTCTCACAATTCGTCCTATTATACGTGACATATTCGAGAAATAGTACCGTTGCTTCATTAACGCATAGACCTTGTAGCGTCCGAAATGACCTATTTCCTCATGTATACTAACAATTAAATCCCTTTGTAAATCCTCGGGGACATATAGTCTTAACGTGTCCTTATGTATGTCTGTCCTATAAAGAACCCCTCCCTTTTTGCACATAGTACTTTGATTCAGGTGTGCCCGTTATTTCCATATGCCTAGTTATTTCACTAGCAACCCTGTCTTGTTTTTGGAGACTGCCTATTTCCTTCCATCTGTCCTGTACTACCCGTCCCAACAGTACCTCGAATAGATTCATCTCAGGCCCCGTAGCCTTGTTAGTTAGCACATCGGTTGTTCCTTTTATATGTCGAGATAACACATCGGCTACCGTGTTTAATCGTCCCTTCACATGCTCAACTGTATAGTCGAATCGTCCTATGTAATGTACCCAACGTATCATTCGCGCGCTCAGTAACTTACATGTTTGCAAAAATATCAAACTCTTATGATCTGTTCTAATTACTAACCGAGCTCCCCGTAAATATGTTTCGAATTTAGATAAGCTAAAGATAATCGCCCACAATTCTTGTTCTGTAACCGTCCATTTACGTTCCGTTTCGGATAGAGCCTTACTACAGAAACCTATTATCTTTTCTTCTCCTACTTCGTCCAGTTGATAGACATATCCCGAGACTCCTAAATTGCTACTATCAGTTTGCAGATAATAAGTCTCCTTAGGGTTCGGATGTGCAAGGAGTATTGTGTCTACAAATAATTTCTTGATCCTCTCAAAACAATCGTTTATTTCCTGTGTCCATACCCATTTTGTATTTTGTTTTAATAGGTCACAGAGCGGCCTAACCTCTTCGCTATATCTCGAGATAAACTTTCTGAAATAGTTTACTAACCCCAAGAAGCCTCGTAGTTGTTTCGTTGTTCGAGGTATGGGGAAATCCAGTATGGCCTCCACGCGTTCAGGATCCATACGTACCCCTTTTGTATTCACTATGTGTCCCAACAGTTTTACCTCTACACACAAGAATCGACACTTTCCTAGTCTGCCAGTTAACCCCGCGGCTTCCAACCTGTCTAGTACCTGATCTAAATGTTCTAAATGTAGCTTTATGTCCCCTGTAGTGAATATGACTATGTCATCGAGATAGTTTACACAAAACTCACGTACCCCCTCTAATATAGAGTCCATTGCTCTAGAGAATCCTGCCACAGATGTTTTTAATCCCTGAGGTAAAACATTGTAAGTATAAGTCCTTCCCATGAAAGAGAATCCCGTATATTTCCTCGAATCCTGGTGTAAAGGTATTTGAAAATAGGCGTTATTTAAATCAATCAAACTGATATAATTTACCCCATGAAAAGATTGTAATATCTCGGACGTGAGAGGTGGTGAACCTGCGTCTCCTATCATTTTCTTATTAAGTTCGCGCGCGTCTAATAAAAGTCTTATTGAACCATCTCGCTTTTTAGTGAACGTGAGTGGGCTGCAATACGGAGTCGCCTCCTGTCTGATTACGCCTAGTCTCTCTAATTCCCCTAACTCCTCTTTTACCTGGTCTCTATATGCCAAAGGCACCGGATAACTATACTTCACAAAAGGAGTTTCGTCTACCAACTCAATAACGTGTTCGTACCTGTCAGTCAGCCCTAGTTCATCCGAAAATACTTTACAATGCTTGTCTAATACAGGCAATAAAAGTTCCCTTTGTTCGCTACTTAAGTTTGAATCTTCCAAGTGGTAGTCTTCATTTTTTTCACTGTCAGATTCCTTACTCGACACTCTATGTCCTATCGGCCCTGTGTTACGGCTGAGTATCAAATTAATGGTAGCTGCGTTCGTCTCTCCCCCTAGCCTTTCGACTTTGCAATCTGAATTCAGTTTGACGCAAGACCTAACTCCTAAATGTTCTATAGTTAACGTCCGTTCGCTACCGCAGTTCACTACTCCCTTCACTCGTTGTAACCAATCATATCCTAGAATCAATGACCTAGGTAATCGTCGCATAATAAGTACAGGTGCTTCCACTAGTGTACTCCCCAACCGAAACTCTATCAATACTAAACGATTCGTGCTCTCACTTCGCGATCCGAATGCTCCTTGTATTTGTATTGCCGGTATCGCGACCGCAGGTAAATCCCCGATCTCTCTTTGAATAGTATCGTACAATTCTTTAGTCATTCCGCTAACCTGACTCCCCGAATCTATAAGCGCATTCATATCTTTCCCGTACAAACACACACATATTTCAGGTAACCTAGGTAAAGAATAATCAATCCCTAAGTCGTCTAACTCATCAAGCTCATGAAACATCGTGTACATTGTCAATCCTTTCCTTGCGTAAGACCCCCACACAGCCTCCATCTCACTACATTCTACGACGTTGCTAAACTGATCTTCCAATAAAATCCCTATGGCTCTAACTTCTGACTGGCAACTATTTTTTTCGTCGCGTGTGCCGTTTTTTAACAATCGTTTGAGACCTTCTCCTCCAACCCCCAGACTCTGCCCCGGCTTCCATCCACTGTTAGTTAAAATGTTATAAGCTACACCTGTATTTACTCGCTCCGAAGTCCCTATATCCCCTGTACTACACAACATTAAATTGTTGGACCTCGTTTGTGTGGGGAAACCTAGTTTTTTTGGCTGTCCCTCCCCCACTTGTTTCGATAGAGTAGCGCCTTCTCCCTCCTTCACAAAAGCAATAGCCGGTCTAGTGTTGTCTCCCTCTCGCTCAACCCTCGAGAACGTAGGTCTGTTAAAGTTCGCCCTATACCCTAGACGACCCTGACGATACCCCCGTCCTCTCGTCGAACTACCTCCACTTCTCCACCTATTCGCTGAGATCGTCGCCACAACAGGACGTGTCCACGGCGACCCATTGTGTCGTCCCCCTCTAGAACTACCACCAACTACACCTCTCGCGACCCCTTTTGACTTCTCAACTATATTTTGCTCCAAACTTCTCAAAAAGTTTGCCCCGCTCATGATATTAACTTCCTCAGTCCTAGTAAACCATAGTCTCTGTATATCTATCGCGTAGTGTCGCATAATAGAATTTACTAAGTCTCGCTCGCTAAATGCAATAGTCAGTGACTGCATGGATTCGGCATGTTCGGCAAAATGTTCAGACATCGTTATCCCTGAATCGCTCGTATATACCGCATTAATTAGCCTATATCTCACAGATTCCTGAATCTGCTCAGTCCAAATTACGTCTAAAATCAGCCTCAAAGTCAGCGAATGTAACCCATCCCTTCGAATATAGGTCCATAACCTTACGAGCGTGCCCCGTAATGCACCCTAGCGCTATGTCAACCTCGCGGTCCGATCCATTTACTGCCCTTATATACTTCTTTAATCGCTTTAAAAATGCAATAGGATTAGTGAATGGTTTTCCGTCAAAGCTCGGCTTGCTAACAGAGGGCTGTACCACATATAAGTTCCGAGTCTCAGAAGATGCTGCCATAGAGCCCGCGGACGCAACACTAACCGATTCCTGCTTGTCGGTCCCATTACTTCCCTCACTAGCTATTCCTGTCATCTCACTTGCGGAAACACTCGCGCTTTCCCTCCGTACTTCGCCTGCATTCGAACTCGAACTCAGCTGTTTTAATTTCTCTTCGAATTCGTTTATTTTGCTCAAGATCAACTCTAATGTCGCATTACCCACGGTCTCCGTTCGCTCGCTCACCCCCACTTCCCTAGTATTGGCCCGGCCCAATCCTAACTGCCTCGCTCCGCGCCTCCCTCTACCTGACGACATCTCTAACTAATCCGTATTAACGCACCTTTTATTATTGTCCGTTTGAATCCGTAAAAGCCAAATTAGTTTATACTTGTGCAACCTTTATCAAGTACCGGGTAAAAATTAATACAGTAGCGCAATATTGCGGACAGATGATAACAAAACTCAGAATGTGTTACAAACATATGAGGTCTCAAGGCCCAAGGAACTTAGTCTAAGAAATAAGCAAGAAGTAGCGACTCGATTGCCGCAATCTCCTCCTTCAAACCTGTAAATTGTACATTTATGGGACATACAGCTTATTTCTGCTCCCCTATACATAAAACAATGTAAATGTACAATATAAATATACATATTAACATGCACAGTGTGTCCTCATCCCTCCTCGTATTACTCTCGAAATCTCCCTCTCATAGACCCGGTCACGATTCCTACGTTGTGTTCTATTTTTATGCTATAATTATGATCTAGTCGTATCATTATTCTGAATACGTACTTAGATCCTTGGTCACTCGGCACCAAAATTCTGTGATGGCACAGATCGGATCGTCTAGCTTAATATATCGTGATCGAATACTTAAGAGAGGTCTCCTTTCTTCTTCCCGTCTTGTGAGAAATAACACTGCAGTTATGGGACATTTAGGCACCAGGTGGCATTGTATTGATATAATCACTTGACTAGTGTACTTGGTTTGAAGGACAATGTAGACTCATCACACATTCTACCTGATATTACCGAGGCTTAATGTAACGAATTTAATTTAGTGAATCATCATAATAGAATAGTTACCTCTCCTGGAATGATTAAGGTACCTTCTGGATTAAACGCGACCGTTCAAGTTAGAATGTATGATTGAGTTGATACATGTATGATGCTCCTTTGGCCATCGTGTTCGACCGATGTCGTTCTGGTACAGGGATACCCTACGCCGCGCCACGGCCCTTAAACATTGTTATTGGGGGACAATTTACCTCCTGTGCGCTACGAAGCGTTTATATCTTCCCATTGTCTCAAGGACCGGTACTTATTTAATAGGGTTCTCGACCCTCCCCCAGAAACCATGGTTTTATATATGTATATATTATATGTATTCAGTAATGTGTTTTGGTTTGGCCAAACCAAGGCGGAGGTAAATTGTAAGACATGACATGTGTTTGGTACCAAGTCATCGCCGCCGACACGCCGTTCTAACAAAGTACTTGGGTTGGTTGAAGTAACAGCCACAATTCCACGAATATTTATTGCGCAACCCTGATTTACCTCTATGTCCCATACTCTGCATTATCACCCTGGCTTCGCTTAGTATTTAGTATTCATTTACCCACTCAGGCCTGCAAATACCTACTCAAATCTCCCGGCTGCTTATCTCTCGATCTCGAACTCGCTCCTCTCGTCCTTGATGACTTATTCCATGTGAAGTTAGGCTGCGGTATTATAGTGCCACTGCACGTATAGTTCTATGACTGACTAATATGCCTTTGGTCTGGCCCAAATAGCTATGTAATGTTATATAGGATAAGTTCCCATAGATAGGGTTGCCTCTAGTTCACTATTCGTCACATATGGTTCGGAAGGAACCCGGACTCATCTTAAATAAGATTCAATTTACTCACTCTAGATAGAGATTACAGGTAATAGTCTAATCTATTCGTGACCAAGTGAAGTAGGTATCGTGATTAGTTCATATGAGAGTGGGATTTCAGTAGTGGAGATTCGGCTAGACTTATCACATGAGTTAGAAAGAGTATTCTAGGTATTGGCTGAAATTATAATTAAGAGGGTCTGAATCCAACGAATCTCCATTATTAAATATCCTAGGGTGGATCTTAATCATATTAAATAAAAGAAGGAAGTGTTAAATTTAATTAATTTATTTCCGAAATTAAAACTTTATTTTGCTCAAAACATTTGAGTTATTTATTCTAATAGCAAAAGAAACTGTTTGATTATTTATGCCCTCGACTAAATGGGATGGCATTTAATCGTAGGCTGAACATTCTGTTCCTAGCACCATTCTAATTAAGGGGAAAACGAATGTTCAAATGAAAAACCCCTTAGGCATCTATCGATATATACGTGTCTATATTTATATATGTTATCCTTGTCCACACACATACTCGCACATTATATAGCTAACCAATATTTACACGGCCTTTCATAATAATCGAGGATGAGATACACACTGACACATCATACACAATTCAGGAAAAGCATGTTATTTACAGCACGTCAAAGTTAGTCTCCCAGTTAGAATCAAAGTATCCCAATTTCTAACGGTTGCCACTGGCCCTTTCCGCCTGTCCGTCCCCAATGGTAAATATGATGAAGATCCGTATCCGGATCCATCTCGACCCAAAATCAAATAATATATCTCTTTATTATCTCTAGTTTTAAATTTCCACTGTGAGACTATCTTAGACTTTACAAAAGTATATAAATTGTGTACTTTACCCAGGACCGTAGCCTCCTATTTCTCTCAGACAGCCTGTAGGCCTCTAGCACCTCACACCTTCGCTCTCACACACAGACACAAGCACTCTTAACAAATCAGCACAATACACTTTACTCCCGCAAAATAACAAGCTCGACTTGCTGGTAGCTTAGAACTTCGACCCGCTCAACTCGCTCCCGAAACCAGACTGACTCTGTCTCCCGTCTCCAGCCTGGTCCCCCCTCCGAGCGCTCTTTTCCCCTGGAATGAGAAATGGCAAACCAAAAATCATACTGTTTAAACATCATTGGTCATCCACGCAGTCCACGCGGACCCATCCTATTTGATTGGTTAATGACCGTAGGGTCATTTTTAGTCCCGCCCCTCGTTTTTAGGTAAATGTGTTTTTGTATCAAATTTGTGAGTTCAAGTTTTTCTCAGAGCAATAAGCCACATCTGTCCACAATTTGCTGTCTTCGGTAATTTAAAGATTCAATGCATTTCGTTATTTACGGCTTTCGTCCCTTGTTTTAGTTTACTAGATATTGAATGCATTTCGTTATTTATGACTTTCGTCCCTTGTTTAAGTTTAGTAGCATCGTATTTCGTCTATTGAATTTCTTAAAACAACGTACTTTTCGACGTCAATAAATTTGAATCGCCTCATTTAACTTAATGGTTAGAGTTTTAATTTTTTTTACTCTGTTTGTTTAGGCCCAAAAGAGTTCTAGTTAAAGGTTACAATAACTTTAAACCCCTGTCATAGTTTCTGAAGTTTTATGGCAAAGTGTTACTTGAACCTTTTCGCGGAAGAAAAAAAATAACTAATAAATCTACGCCCTTACGCGGAAGTAATAAATAACCAATAAATCTATGCTGACCATCTCATTATCCCAAAGCGCCTTGAGTACTGAATAAAAAGTGCTTATTAACATTTACCCTGCAAAGAAGTAATATAACTCTCAATGCGTAATTACATTCACTTTCCAATTCAAAACATAGAGGCTCCTTGAAACTACATTTAACCCCAGTATGAAACGAGTTCTGGCGAAAAACATTTTATTGCTTTATTACGAGTATGCAAATAAAACAGGCCGGCGTGGTTGCGGTGGCCTGGAAAATGGAATGGCTGCCTACCCTACCTTGAAGAATGCAAATCTGGGACACAATCTAAACCATATCACGCCAGTTTAAGTCCCCTTTTAATATAAGACGCGAATTTATTTAAACAACAATTAAATGGAAGCAAAACAACCCTTCGTTGCCTTGTGCAGAAAATACCGCGTCTCCAAACGAATGGCACTGAAACACGATTCGTTACACGTAAAACTCTCGTTTGAATTATTATGGTAGCCGAGCTTTATAATGATTGACAAGAGACGCGCAGAAACAACTCATTACGCAAAATCGATGCGGTCTAAAATATCGAGGGCAACTTGTTTTCTTAGATCAAAAGGGAAAAATGTTTTCTCATTTTTCACGGTGGCGAAAATAATTTGATTTCCGCGGAGGGATGTCGGCAGTTGATTTTAAATTTAACTTGTCTCAACTTGGAAAAGTGGAATGGATTTTTTATGTACTTGCTAGCATTAACTGTGTGTTTTGGGGGGTCGCAGCTTAATCTTCAAAGATACTTTGGCTGTTAAGTAGTCCTTTGGGTGAATTAGACGTGAGGATTCAATTAAGGGGCCGTTATTAGATTGGGATGGATCTAATGCATTGAAACAGCATAAATGGTAGCATGTAAGCTGGATTATGTAGGTAGGCAATTAGGTATCAATGGCATCACGGTGCCTCGAGCTTAGTTATTCGAAATGTCAGGCCGATTCAATGATATCAATGTCGCTAGTACAGTTGTTGAGATCGAAATACGTTCAAAGCTCAGGTTGTCTTTGATTAGACACATGCGTAATAATAGATACATGTGACATAATATATTTACCTAGGACAGATGCCCCGGTTCTGGCCACTGTGCCGGTTTTGGCAATTTTCAAATTTATTAAGGTATAGACAAATTTACAAGTCTATAGTTTATGGTTAATATAAGAGTAAAATATGGCAGTACAGATGGCACTGTCATCTGTCCTGTATAAGTTGTCATTCAGCTGTCAGGGGCCATGGAAAAAAGTGGCCAAAACTGGCTCCTGGACCCCTTTCTGACATTTCATTAAAGAAAAAAAAATAGATATAATGTCAGAATCTTAACAGCGGTAATTCATATAAATAAAGTAATATATATTCACTGACTTAGTACAACAAGAGTGTCATAATTCCCTATTGGCACAAAATTACGGACGTCTGAAAAGATAAACTCTCCTTAAAGTGGCCAAAACCGGGGCATCTGCCCTATATATTTTTGAAGCCATTAACTTTGATTTCTATGATAAATATATACACCTATTTATCAAAGAAGAGTAATGATGAAAAGTGTGTGCTGAGATGTGGAGTAGGGGAATTAAAAGTAGTACTCGTAGTATTTTTCTAAAGCAGTCTATTTTTTAAATAATACAATATAGAACATGAGTGCTATGCCTTCATATAAGTCCATATTAGTACAATAAAGATAGTTCACATATTATTATGACTAAATGTCCTGTTTATTATGCTCAGGAGCTTTACGGCTGTCTTTGCATACATTATTATAAGTATTATAACCTAATTAATTATTGAAACTTTAGGTCTTTTTCAAACATAAGAGCTACAATCACTAAACATTATCTTTGTGTATAAACGGGATCGTTTAAAACGGTAAACGTTTATTTTCTGCAGATTACTCCGCTTTACGCATTTTAAAATCATGTCTCTGTAACGGTTTAAGGGTTGTCAAAAACGTTTTCACACGCCCGCTAAATATGTTTAAATTTCGAATTAGCACTCACATTCTGAACATCCTTATGCTTGTGGTTAGAACGTGATACTTCGTCACAGAGTGGGTATCTATAGATATAATACCCTAGGGATACCTCGAAAAATACGGCTTTGAAATATTGCCGTAAGGTTATCTACAATATAGTTATACAGTTTTCATTTTAGGTGGCAGGATCACACGTTAAGTAATGCAGTTAATTCAATTCGCCATCCCTGAGTAAAGTCTCAATACATAGGTACCACAAAAGGGCAAGAGGTACATAAGTGTAATCATATATTTGTTGTCGACTTTACAACGTAGTGCAGTAATCACACTGATACGGGGATGCATACGTTAGAAGACCATTGGTAGTACAGTCAGCAGCAGAAGTAACTAAGCGGGTAGGGTAGTCAAAATGAACTTGACACGACTTTTTTTTAATAGAATAAGAGCGTGTGAAGGTTATTTTGAACACCCCACCAGCTTAGCTACTTCTGCTGCTGACTGAAGAACAATAATTGACTATGACAAAGTTTTGTGAGACGTTGACTGTAACAACGAATTGCATATGCGCCGTAAAATATATGTTCTCTATGGTCTAAATTCTAAATTATCGTTGGTCCTCACAATACCTTTACCAGCGATGCTATTCCCCACTTATACACAGCGTTATACTTCCTATAAAGTGAGCTTTGAATCGTTAAGAACTTATCAGAACCGTAGATCTCACGTATAATGGTTCCATTGTCATGATGCGCTCGATAGTGACGAAAATAGAAGCCCACTCGGTAATTCCCACACTTTATACGCCTACTTGTGAATGCTTGAGGTGCGTAAATAAAATAAAACCCGGTAATAGCGTCGTTACATTTACTTATTTATAAGGATGTTGTAAATAAGGTGGAATTGGCGTTACGCTCGCAAAGAGGCGTTTATTGTCATTGTTTTCGAATGAGTATTTTCCCAGTGTGCGAAAATGTGGATAAGTTATATGCAATGGTCTTGAATATCTTATATACCTTTATCAACATGTTCTGGCATCGGTTTTTCTACTGTAAGAACTGCAAAATAGACTTGTAAAAATAAAGATATGTATGAATATAGTTAGGTACATGACTGATCATAAATTTCTCATCAAACATGACAAATTTAAAAGGCAGACTCAGCTGCTACCGTTTTTTTACCCACCAGTTGGCGCCATTGTAGACTGAGGGCCTGAAATACAGCAAAATTTTTTTGGAATTTCGGGGTTGGTCCCATAGAAAAAGTTCATCAGTATGACTTACCTAATCACCTCCCACAATATGGGTAGTTATTGAAAAAACATCCTGTATAATATAATATGCTCTATAACGGTGAAGAAATTATAATGATTCTGGGTCAATTTTGTGGGAAATTTCCTTATTATTTTGCTATAAAAGTACCTGTCAAGTAAGAGGTGAAGAAATCGGCACGCGCAGTTTCATACTATTGGCGGTGCTTTTTTCTTCTCGGTTAATATTTGTTTTTTGGTAAGCATAAATTATTACAATACCTAGCTCGAGGTTCTATTTCGATGGTTCATTCATGCGAGTGTTAATCTATTCTGGTATATTCTGATTGAAATATGTACCAAAATCTCAATTGTCTCCATTTTTCATATACGGTACAGAAATTGGGTATTGTGTAGAATAATTCGGGCTCCCGAACAATCAGTTCATGTGCGGTATTCGGTGAGATGACTCCTAATGGCCGTGAGCCCAGCCCCGGCCCGGTATAAGCAGCTCCCCTACTACGAGAATTCAGGGAGATAACATACCGATCCCTATATCTACTGAAAATAGAAATAGAATTATTTCATTCGTGACATTAGCGTAAGAACAAATAAGTTACAAATACATACAAGAACAAATAAATTACAAATAATACAGGCACAGTCTGTGAAAAAGAAAGCCCCGCAGAATGTATGAGTTCCTATAAACCGCGAAATCTCTCCTCCAGCACAAACCCTACAAAAACGCACAGCATAGGCGAGACAAGTGTCACGAAATGGTTTTTTTCTCAGCATATTGCTAGCGTAAGCCAGCGCTCATCTTCCGAAAAGACCTAATGCTACAAATGCGAAAGACTGTATCTGTCTGCATGTCTTTCTGTATGTAGGTCGGTCTGTCCGTGAATCAGTCTGTATTTCTGTATGTTACTTCTATCTACGTATGTTCTTTACGCATACACCGTTGAACTGGGGTAGATGAAATTAGGTATAGATAAAGTTTGAGTCCCGTGGAAGAACAAAATTTTTATAATCTTTAGTATGGAAACTATCCATTAAAGGAATTACTATTTAGACGGAAACAGTAGATGAGATAATTGATCATTATTCCTATACCTACACAAAAAGTTGCGGCAGAATGTAATTAGTGATTCTGCCATTTCGCCGAAAACTATTTAGCATAATTTCATTCCCCAAACAATTTATTGCAAAATGTTTAGTTAGCATACCAACGGTTACCTAATTATGGTTTCGCATAAGTAATTTTATTTGGCTTTGGTGAGGTTAGGTTAGTATTACAAATAAAATTATGCGAAAAATAGTTATGCCAAACGATATTATGCCATCAGCTGATGATTTTGCCAAATGAAACTATGGGAAATAATAGTTTGGGGAGCGATAATTTGGCATTCAATTTTTGGGCACATTATAGTAAACCGGTACACCATTTGGAGTAACCTATAAATTTTGCGCAAGCGAAAAAGTTGCGAGTTACCCTTAGTAGCCCAGTTCCCGTGAGTGCCATGACACATGTCCGGACGTGCGTGGCGTGCGATCGCATCCATTCTATGACGTTCTATGACGCTCTACGTTCAATTCGAACAAGACGTCGGTGCACGGCGTCTAATCGACGAAGAGAAGGCATTGGGAGCTTTGAGGCATCTGTTGTCTAAATAACTAGGTTTGTTAGCATTGCTGTATTGTGTTGCAGTTCATGCATGCGATATGTCGGAGTACATCTTTGAATAAGATGTATAATGTATGAATGTTGCAGTTTCCAAGACGAAATTATATTTAGATCATTAGAACCTTGTGCATCTTCTCAGGGAAACTCTGTACTTGCAACTAATTATAAAGTTAATTAACGCCAAATATAATGTTAATGGTCCTTCAAAAAAGGAGTGTTGGTTCTTAAAGGGTAGGCAAAGCGCATGTGAATCATCTGGGGTTTCAGGCATTCATAGGATAAGGTAACTGCTTACCATCAGCCGGGCCATGTGTTTGTATGTCACCGTCGTGGTATGAAAAAAAAAAAACAAAAGCAAACAGTACAGATATTGAGACATTTACATACTTCAGTCATAGATAAATAAATAAGTTTGATTATTTCTCTATGGTTCAGTACAGCAACTAGATTAGTAGCAAATTATAGGAGCTAAGGCGTTATGTCTTATCTTAGTAACAACACAAAAACTACAATAAAAAATTTCATCACAACAATAATTAATTACACGTCTCCATTAGCCTAGCATTTGTACACACAAAATATGATTTCGCCGGAGGATATTTATCGAACAGTTTTCCAAACAGATTATTATAGTGATATAGCGAACTACAAAAGCTTTTTTCACGTTGAATTTTGTCGGACTATACAATTGTTTGTCATGTTTCCGGAGGGGATATTTATGGGGTTGCACGGCTCTCGGCGAAACAAAAACGGAAACGATTTCTGCGTAAATAAGGGAAAAAACGATATCGGGATCTGAAGTTTGGGAAGATGAAAGTGTATTTAAAAACAAAGAGGAAGTCTCAGTTTGGGTGATACTTCGAGTAATATTTCACGTGTCGAGGGGTTCTCGTCCATTAAACCTTTCACATTAAAATGGTACGGGAACAAGAGTACCGCCATCATTGATTTATTATGTATTTATGTAGAACATGTTTTGTGCGCTGTGTTTCGCGGTCGACAGCACAGCTATAAGTAGTGAATCAAAGAGAAACTTAGACTTTAAATGATTTTCACTATAAATAACTTTTTAAGCAAAAAATTTCTTAGGGAAGTCATATCCTGTTACTCAATGAACGCCATTATTTTTATCAATTTTGTTAAATTGTTTTTCCTAGTTTGTGCTTAATAGTTTTTTAAAGGATAGCTAATAATGGAAACATATTTTTTGTAACGCACACATTGTGTTATTATTTTGAGTATTGTAAATAATTCATATTATAGAATTTATTGCTTTAATTATTTCTTACGCAATCGGTGTCACCAGAAAACACTAAAAATTACAGTCACTCAGAACAGAAGTGACGCAACGACGGCGATGGCATAAAATAAGATGACGAGGCCTTGGCCACTCTCCAGTTCTGGTCAGAAAACATCGCAGCGAAACGCGCAAAAATGTGAATGCGAGCAAGATTACTTGGCTGAGAACACAAAAGTTACATCTTACGTTGACATATTAGGGTGCTGTTACTATAATAGTATTTTCTATTTGACTGAGGAGCCGAGCGTAGCGAGACGACGAACGTCTCCGTTTTCACTGGTACGACGATTTGGCAGATTGATGTGTGTGTATTGGTTGGTTGGTTGGTTGGTTGGTTGGTCAGTGTCGGTCTAGAGGTCGCATTTTTCATCCGATTTCGATGAAACTTGGCATGTACGTTCCTTGATTTATTTGCCAAACATTGTCGAGTCATTTTTTTGATTGGATGGAAAATGAGGGGGAAAAGGGGGGAAGTTTGCTGTCGCGTTATTTATGTTCTCCGAAGTCTACGGTTCACAGAACCACTAGTAGTATATTGTTCTAAAATAATTCAGGCAACAAAAATTCTCGAAGCAGTAAAACATCACTATGATAGTTTAAACTAAATATGTACTTCCTTTATATTTTATGAGTTGCGTTATCACAGTTGTATAAATATAAGTATTAAAACTTATTCATATTACAACTATCTTTCTGAAGCCTGAAGATTCAAATATAGGTAAGAAGATTACCAGTGCATATATATTCCTACTTTCGGGAAATATTTAAAAATACATTACGCAATCTCTGTTATCCCGCTCGATTCCCTTTTCGACTTGTCGAACTACAACACAAGCAAATGCAAATTCGGGAGAGACCGCCATATGATCTGCTTAGAAATTAATGCGGCATGAAATTACGTATTTACCTACTTATCTAGTCAGTGGGAAAATTGCTTTCAAGATCCTCCCGGTTGTCCATTCGGTGCAGACAACGATTGGCGTTTGACGGCCTTGGATTCGGCGAAGACATAAAAATGTGCCTTTTTATTAGACTAAAATGAGATAATGTAGTATAATAAAGATTTAACGAAACACGAACGCATAGTAATATTTTTACGGTGACTTTACTTATATTTTACTGAAACCTTTGTAGATGTTTGCAAAAATGGCTACTAATATTTAAGTAACTATTTATAAGCAATACATACAAGTACAGTACCTATGATTATGTACTAATACGAATAATCTTTGTACATAATATATATACTACTATACTTCAAGTAACAAAATACGTAATTTGCAAGTAACAAACAAAATTGTTGATATATTCGTTTTAAGGATTTTTAAGGAACTTTCATATTTTTTGGTATATCTTTAAATTTCCAGCTAAGTTGTTTATGTAACATCGGTATCATAATATAATTCAACTTTCTTTTTTTTATATATTGGTACAAAATCTCTTTGAACGACTTCAGCCACAATAATTAATATTGCCACCTCGTCGCCGAAGTAAAGTTGGCGACTGTCAATTTTTTAGGGCGCCGCTGAAAAATTAGCAGTCATCAAAAGTTCCGGCACGGGATCATAAATTTAGGGTTGGTACTTTCGTGATTCCATTCGCATTCCCCTTAGAACAGCGGGCAATGCGATAAATTATGCCCATCAATAATACGCAGGCAGTGCTGTGTCAACAACACTACGTAGGCACTATGAGTCTATTTGTAGGTATTTATTTAGGTGTTCCCTCGCTCCCCGCGGTACAATAACGACGTCAAAGCTACTGGCTTTAAACATGAGTTGGGAGATGCATAATAAATGACTTGATAGTGGCTTGGGATATCAATTGGGTTAGCGTAGTACATGTTAATACGTAGACGGTCGTGAATAATTTTATTTGCTCATTTTATGGATCATGTTCATCTTAATACGGTTTTTACGAGTACAAAGTCACGCCGTATTATATTTACTAAACGAGTAATATTGGGTTTTAGATTAGAGCTCATTTCGTGATCGATCGGCCGAAACGTTTTATAAATTGGCATTTTCCACTATAATACCATCTTACATTAAACGAGGAAACGGCGGTTTGAAATGTCACAGTAAGTACCCCTTTCAGGGTCCAATGGAAATAACCACAAAACATTCCGAACCCATTTCCGATTCTCGTCACATAGCCGAGGCGACACGTAAAGGCCCGCCGTGGTAAAGCACTTTGACTGGAAGTTACACAAAATCCGCACCTTTATATTTAGGTACGGCTTACTTCGAATTACGTTTGTTTGATTTGCTTTTAGCCCGGACCTAATTGAACTTTCTATATAACAAGTAAGAACATCATAAGTATTCAGTTATTGTTTATCATTATCATTGTGTCTTGAAAGTAATGAATTATGAAATAAGAAAGATTTTACCAAAAAATTAATGAGTGGTTATTTTTTTTATAAAACATGTTAAGCTTTATTTCTGCGCGTGTAAATAAAATGGTTAGGCAATAAAAACCGTAAGCGTAACGTTAATTGGAGTACTTGTAATATACTTATACATACAGACTTCTTATATATGAAAAACATTTATTTACATAACTAAATATACAGAGGTACTACAGTACAAATACTAAACTAAATTAATAACTAGCTCAAATCTAAACTAGGCCCTTGCGGCATTGTACCAAGGATGCTGGCGGCATTTCCTCGTTGTATCGCAATGCTGATACGCTGTGCGAGGAAACCGCCAGCTCTTCGGTCACCAGTTACATCAACCAGACGCTTTACGATTTCTGCAAAAAACTTATGTACCTACTTCTTATTATATTTTACAATTGTCTTAAAGAGTAATAAGTACTTATATAATAAAATTATAAGAAAAATAAGTAATCTCAACACGAATAGACAAAACAAAACAACGGTTTCTATGAACCAGATTTAAGACAAAAGGAACCAAGCAGAAAATTCTCTTTGGACAAGAAAGGCTAAGAAAACATAAAATAAAATAAAACATATCTGAGAAAGGGATTTCCCGAAAATCCAAGGTTATTTCAACTTTCTATCCATTTACCTGATTGACATTATTTTTCTCTCTTTCTCAGTGTTATCGACTAGCCGTCAACTGTCAAGTACATTGGTCATCTATTACATGGCTAAATTACGAACAATGGCAAGTGGTTCAATAATCCGGGTTCGTGACTGTACCATCGAACATATTATGATACCTAGCAACATAGTTGTGTAATCTAATATCTCCAGATTCCACCTGACGGTAAGTGAGCAAACACTTAACGAAAATAACCGATAAGCTTCCAATAAATTTATTGCCGGAGCCCGGGTCACTTAAATTCGAGGCTACCTCGCCCCGGCTCAATCTTATCTGCGAAATATATTATTTTCTTATAACGTTACATTATATACGTTACATGAGAATGTTATTAGATTTTTCCTGTATGTTTTTACTAAAATTAACAAAAGTTGTGCAAAAATAAATGAAGGATAATAATTATGTTATTCAGCGTTTTTAGAAATGGTTTTTTATCATGTGTTGTTAAGATTGCGAGAACTTTTCGGTCAATACTTCACAGAATCGTGAATACCTATTGAAGGACTATTAGTACTACTACAACACAAAAGGTGCTTTAATATTTTAGAATTCACTATGGTTAACTTTTCATGAGCACTCATATATTCTAGAAAGTCGTTATAAAAAGTCGGGAATTCTAGCTATACATTGCGACATTTTTTGTATTCTAATCGAATCAATTCTATTAAGTAAGTAGGAATATCCAAAAATTTCTGTCCCGTTTTATCCATTTATATGTTCTGTTATTTCATAACTTACAAATTTTGTAGGTACAATGAGATAAGCCAGACATAATATATAAATTAAGTAGCAAGTATATACAATAACAGATTCAGCCAAGACTAAATACCTCTAAAAGCAATTACTTAATTTAAACCAGCACCAACTAAACAATTAATTTCGCAGGTATTTGTAACTTTCAATTGATATTAAACTGAACTAATGCTTTTGAAAATCAAAGCTTTGCACTAAATGTAAGTACGCATTTGTAATGATAAATAATTGAAATATTTTATAGGATAATAAAAGGCTGTATTTGGTTATAACTTGAAACTGGTGGTTGTGTAAATCATAGTTCCGCCATTACAATCTGGGTATTTACTTATTTAGTATCCAAAGAAAATGTCCGTCATATTAAATAAATCACGGGTTACTCACGTCTTTTAAGTCGAATATTGCTCGACATGTGAAGACGTGAGTAACCCGTGATTTATTTAATATGTCTGATTCTCACGGAAGTTTTTTGTTTAAAATGTCCGTCGTTATAATATTTGCAACCTGTATCTACCTTCTTGAATATTGAGACCCATTGTGGTAGAATGTGGAGTAAGATAAAAATTTACTTGATTCTTCGGAACCATGTAACATTTGGCTAAATTTAGTTTGGATTATATTTTGAGCAGCCGTCCCTTTTAGGGTTCCGTACCCAAAGGGTAAAAACCCTATTACTAAAACTCCGCTGTCCGTCCGTTCGTCCATCCGTCTGTCCGTCTCTCACCAGCTGTGAACCGTGATAGTTAGACAGTTGAAATTTTCATAGATGATGTGTTTCTGTTGCCGCTACAACAACAAATATTTAAGGGGGCTCCCATACAACAGACATTGTTTTTTTGCCGTTTTTATAGATAATGGTACAGAACCCTTCGTGTACAAGTACGACTCGCACTTGGCCGGTTATTTTTTTAATTACATTAGTCGTTATTAAGCAAATTCTACTTCAAATCGAGCTTCATCCACCGGAGCTGAAGCTAAGAAGACTATCGTTTATCAACAACTAAGATGACAACTTTTCTACTTATCTTCACGGAAGAAAAGGATATCTTCAGCCATGAATACCAAAGCAAAATAGTACATTACACAACTAGGGTGGTAAAACAAAGAAAGGCCGAGATCGCAGAAGTTTGCGGCCCGAGCTGCAAGCGAGGGACGTAAATATGCAATCGAGGGCTTTTTTTTATTACCTCCCGTGTTGTGTACATCATTTTATGTCTACACTTGGCCAGAAAGCGTCTTTTTCCGTACGCGCAGCGTGCGGAAAAAGCCACTTTATAGCCAGGTGTGGCATAAATATTATTGTTTAAACATAAGTAACTATTGTCTTGGACTAATAATATATCTTTATCCCAAGATATATTTTACTTGAATCAATATCACTTTCTAGGCAATTTGTTTCCACATATATACGAAATAATATTGTCTTGACCAAGAGGATTTGATAAAAATAATTTCTTTTTCCGTGTTGTTGATTGTTTTCATAAGTTTTGAGCTTCCGATTAAAACTTTCAGATTTTTTAGGCTTTCGGAGTGATATAAGTATATCTGATAAATTGATAATGTTTGCCTCATCAAAAATGATATTAATAAAACTTAAAGTTATCTTGAAGACTCATCAATTGAGATTTAGTTACATGTACTTATATAACCCCCTAAAAATATTGTTTCAACAATATTAAATAGGTCGAAACTAAGTAGCGGCACAAAAACGTTTGGTTAAAATTTCGACAATTTACGCTGTAATTATTTATTGTTTACGAGTAAAAATCAGTAAAAGCTAATATTCATTTATCAAACCTTAGAATACCCCCCCAGTCTATATCGATAGGTCGATGCGGATATTTTCCGTATTCTATACAGCGTAGAATCAATTTAAGATCTCCTGCGGCGGTTGGACGGATATTTATGAAGATAGCTAGAATTATAGAGGTTTCTCAGCTTAACGATAAGTAATACGTGTAAGTGCTGTGTTATTCTTGGATCCAACGATGGAGATGAATAGTGTTTTTATTTATGTACAAAGTAAAGTGACCTCGCCGCAAATAAACACCTAGTGCCTTATTATTATTTTAAAATACTTAAACAATACATTAAAACCACAATCAATCTCAAATATAACTCCCACACAAAATTAATAATCAGCCAATATTTTTTGGAGTTGTATTGGAATAAAATAAAACAACTTTAAACGGATTATATCGCGTATACTGAATTTAAATTACATCCCGACGTTTCGAACACTTTAAAGCGTTCGTGGTCACGGGTTGACCGAGGAAAACATATTTACCCCCATCTAAAATTACAATGTACAAAAAACTACCCACATGTATAACATTAAATACAAACAATAAATTTAGTATACGCGATATAATCCGTTCAAAGTTGTTTTATTTCATGAATGACTATCGCGGCAACCGTAGACAATATTTTGCATTGATGCTGTATTGCGTTGTTAATGCATTAGAATTGTATTGAAGTTGGATCGCGATCGATCGTTTCTAAATGTGTTTTAAAGTTAGAATACAGCCACTTAGTTTAGGGTCAGGTTTGTGTTTTACTTTAGTGCAATATACTTTAAATAAAATAAAAAAACTTGAGTTCGCTCTTTATTTTTATAAACATAAAAACAAAAACAAAAACGAAATAATTTAGCTTTTCCATGATTCTGGTTTACAAGTTATAATGTCTTTATTTCTTGAATTTTTGCAAATTTAGACATACTACTACCATAACTGCCGACTACGATGACTATGACTCCAAAACCAATATGATTATGATAATAAATAGTTATAATTTTAGACCCAACAATAAAATTATTGGCGCTCCTCGCCAGCGAAGGGCTAATTGAGAAATATATTCGAGAAACCATTTGAATGTAAGATATTTAATCAAAAAGAAATATTTCAATAAATGAGAAATATTAGTGAATGGGAATATTTTAATTTTATATAAGCTTAACTTTGAAAATGCCACGGTCGAGTGATTATTTACATATTTTGCAAATAAATGGATCAAAAGTAAGTATATGTTTCAGAAAGCGTATTCAGTTGGCTTTTTATTTGTTCAGTTCAATTCACTGTAAATCACAACATTTAAAATAAAAAAATAACTCGTGTGTTGGAATATCGAGGTTGTCATGAAAACCTACCCGGCAGGTAGGTATAATTACGAATATATATTAATTAATAATTAATTAATTTAATCGTATGGCTAGATATAATATAATACAATACAATCGTTCTTTATAGTAAAACACTCAATTGCTTAACACATAACTGCATCCCGTCAACTGTTAAAACAAGTGCTAAGTAGTATATTCTTCAAATAACATAGCTAATAATAATTTGTCCTACCGTTTTTTCCAGCGGCCAGTGCCATAACTCATTTTGTTTGCTGCGAACGCGTGCTTCTGATAGGGAAGCACCACGCCAGAAGATTTACTAGTGTAGGTACAACTACACAACACCACCTACACAACAAGTCCTTTCATCTTAGAAATACTCTAAAATTAACTCGCACTAATGGAATTATTCGAGCGAACGATTTCGTAATTACTCATTATAATTAAATTGTTTTGTCTACGCTTAATTAATGGAAATATTGAAGGTGCTTGAAATGAAATAAAAATGTCGTTGTGGAAACTGATACTAATTTTATTTTACAAAAGAATAAGCCCACGTACTTACTGACTATAAATATATTTACCGAAGCAATATTACTAAATTTAAATATTTAAAATTATGCGACATTCTAATACTTTGTGGTTTATCAAAATGTTTTTCCAAACATATAAGCAAAAGCTTATGTAATCTCCTCCATTTTTTAAGAAAGGTAATATAATATAAAATCACGTCTACAAAGCACTCATGAAAAGTGCGAAGAAATAAGGGGCCTATTACGTCTCAGTGTTGTCGAAACACGCGTAAAAACATGCATTCATTCAACTATTTCCCGAGTGCTGGGAAAAGAAATATGACGCAATTTTGGTAATGCTTAGTTGTCGAGCCACAAGGGTATGAAAAATTCAGGGGGTCGGCGTACATTACCGCACCACATCGCTAAGAGTATTTGTTCCCTTGCCGAATTTCAACTGAGAAACATTTTGCAAGGAGCGTAACAAATGGCATTCACTTGTCCGTGCCCGCTTATGCTAGATGCGTATTCTGTTTAGTACTACAAATGCATTTTTGCAATTGAACTATTATAAAAATGTGAATAATACTATAATGTACATCAAAGTGGAGGTTGTGATGTAGTGAGTGCGATAACCCGTTTTTTTCTAACATGCATACACAAAAGCCTTCACGCCAGTGTAAAAAGAAAATACCACGCTATGTAATTTTGCACCGACTTGCCACACCTGGTATTGGCAATAAATAAATAAAATTTAACGGGAGACAACGTTTTCGAAGTATAACTAAAATAAAATTTCATACTCTTCTTAAAATGTTAGAATCAGCAAATGCGTTATCGAAACTTAATTTCGGAATGAAATTACAATGTGTCAATGAATTTTGTCAGTTTAAAAATGGTTTGCTTACAGTAAGATTACATGTTTAATGGCAAGTTTAACCACCAATCCACCGAACGTACACTACGGGCGTACACGCTCAAATCTCAATCTCACGCTCTAGCGTTTCGCACTCTACACGACACTTCCGAGACTTCAATTTGTATCACGTGACGCTTTCTATACAAGTTATCCGTTCGGTTTGCTGAAAATAGCAGTTGGCTGCTGGCTCTGGAAGCGTTGCGTTGAAGCGTTGGTCAGCACCAATAGACTTATTTTTTCAGGGCGGTTCCTCATCACTTCGGGAGCTAAAATATCGCGAGCCATCCGGTTGCCTCGCGGTCACTCTGACTACGTATCATTACTCTTAATAGAACGACGTTGCTTATATTTATTTAAATAAGTAAATTATGATAAACTCGTCATTGGAAAAAAATCCTTTTCCCTGTATAAAGAGAGAAAGCCGTTTTATAAAAAATAAAATAAACCGTAGAGTTGTAAGTTTGTCTATAGTTTAATAAAGTTGACAATTGCCAAACCCGACAAAGTGGCCACAACCAGGAAATCTGCCCTATGTACTGTTTTACCGCGCTCAATATGACCTTCTAGAACAGTGCTACGAAGTATTCGTATACTACGGACTGCGGCGTAGCGCTACAAACGGTACTGCGCGGTGTAAGAGTAGTAAAATGTATGTAATGTGCCCATATTGTCCATGCCAATGCCAGTGTTACCTCGTATAAGTGCAGTAAATGATGGTTAATTGCTCTAGACTTAATCTTACTACTATGATACACACCATCGCCGCATGCGGTTGCGGCGTCAGTGCGATAATCGCCTTAGATTCAACAATAAGCTTGGCTTGCGCAATGTAACCCAACTAATGGTGGATCACAAAGTAGCAAAAATTTTGCTCAATAGTCGCTCAGTGAGAACTACTTCATTTTGTCAAATATATTAATAGACAAATGATTTAAATGCAAATAAATTACTTGCACAATAAATTGTTCCACATTTCTTATTTTGCCAAATAAATCACTGGATAAATGATTTATATCTAAAGCAATGTTTTTTCTCAATAATCGCTGAGTGAGAATTACTTTACTACCATTTGCGTTCCTCTGAGTTGATCAAAGAAATTTGATAAAGCATTTTTACTTATAATTTACGGTCTTAATCTTGTACATATTCAATAATAAAAATTCTCCCGTTCTGTTATTGAGTCGTTTTTTTGAAGATTAATTTTTGATTAATCGCGTAACTTGACCAAATTATTGTACTCGTATAAGTGTTTTATTCTCAGAATCATAAATTTTTCGATATGTCTGATACAAACACATAAACCTATTATTGCTAATACGATAAATAATATATAAAAAAGCTTATACGAATCACCGAGTAACCGTGCCGGCAACCTTTCAAGTTTCATTTGCATTCGCAATTCGAGTGAGTGCGAGTACCTAATAAATAACAGGTCATCAATAAGTATGAGGCTCTCTGGCGATACAGGCATTCACAGCGTCACGAGGCGACTACGTGACGTTATTACTAGATATAAAAGTACGATATAGTTTTTTAGGTGGGTTGGGCAAGGTTTTTTCAGTTTAAAATATCCTTCGGATAACCATAAATAAATAATACCGTTTGGGGTCGAAACATTGGGGCCATGGGGGCCGAGCGCACGCCGCATCTACATACAAAGACTTAGCGGCGCGCTTAATTGAAACTACGGGTGATCAGAGGGCTGGCCAATACTTTGCCCAGCGTATCAGTATCGCTATACAACGTGGCAATGCGGCCAGCCTTCTGGGCACCCTGACCATTGGCAGTGATTTGGAGTACGTATTTTATTTGTAGGTAGCTTTTAGTTTATAGTTATTTATAAACAAAATTAATACTAAGATTTGAAATTATTGCAAATTATTGTAGCTACAGTTTTGATAGCTGGAGGACATGTGTTGACCTCTAGCTATCAAAATATTTTACACTACTGTATACATTTCAATATTTAGTTTGCGAACATAATTATAGCATTTACAATATCAGTTTATAACTAATACAGGCGCGCGTTTCTTATTTGTTTTTGAAGTTTTATTAATGTCGATGTAGATTGTGGACCATAAAAGGTACTTAGAAGTAACTACCAAAAATATAATATCATTGGTACACTTTTTTGTTGCTGACTATGACCATACCTTCTATTTTTTGTACGTCTGTCAATTTTATTGCTTCTCGGGACCTTTTTAATGAGCCGTAACTGTATCCTTGAGGATTCCCTCCTTAGGTTACCTTACGACTGCATCATCAGATGAGCTCCGTAGATTATTACTTAGTTAAATAAAAATACTTTGAAGGGCTTATACCTAATTTCAGCTCAATCTACCGGAAAGTGGTTAAAATTGAACATACAAGATTTAAATCAACAAGAACAAAATATATAAAGCTAAATAAAAATGGGCCATTTCTGAAATCGTTATTTTTATTTACGAGTTCAAAGCGTTGTTCAGATCTCTAGATTTTTTGCGCCTTATTAGAATCAATTATTGTCACGAATTTGAGTACCTAGTATACAAATTACACGTAAACTTACAACAATTTGTGAAAAAGCCAAAATACCCAATGTTGAAACCACATTTATGTATTTAATCGCGTTGAAAGCGTGTCGTGTAAATGACAGTTAATCGGTTTCTCACATCTCGCTGAGTGCTTCACATTTGGTGCTGTGATCAGGACAATTACTCTTTGCTGTGTCATACGACTCATACGTATATGTACATCTGTTGCCATTGCACTGAACGGAAATGTAACTGTTCAGGATAATGGAGGGCAATTGATTTCGTAAATATCACCATTATAGCTATCTATATCCGATAAACCTATAAGATCTTAAGCGTAAAATTTAATACGATTTTGTAATTACTGATTGCCGAAGATCTACTTTTTAATTTCATCTTCTTGGAAAGGCTCTTTATGTCTTTTTGAAAAGTAGTAATTTGATTTTGTTAATTTTAGCTATCCGCTCTTGTACCCGCAGTATGTAGGTACTTTACTAAACAGGTAAGTATACATTCATTACACCACTTCTGAAATTCTCATAAACCTCTATTTTGTCTCATTTGAATCAATTCTTATACAATTTAATCAATTTAAAAATCAATTTCGTACGACTGACTTTAACAACTTATTTACATCAAACATTTCTAATTATCCCTGAAGTCTCAGAAAGCAAATTTAGCTTGGTACATGAATTGTACACAGCTTTAAGGATAACGTTGAAATTTGGCCGACGAGAAACGAATTTCATTGCTAGCAAAATGTGGAGGTACCTAATTTCATGGAACATTTACCTTAGTCCGAGGGCAGTGTTTACTGTGGGGCCCCACTGAAATACGCTTTAAAGCTGGCAACTCCTGATTTTCAATACAATATAACATCTAAATTTGTTAGATAAGTTTGAAATTGGACGGTTGTTCTGTTTTAGTTTGGACGGAAATTGACTAAGCGTTTTGATGCTAGTTTAAATCTATTTGTAATGTTTTAGATTGAATGTTCTTTGTTCTTATAGTTCGGACCTTTTACACAGATACTTTAGCAAATTATTGATTTAAAGTAATGAATGTTATGTATTTACGTATGTTTCCCTTACCTACATTGTCACAGAGAAAAAAGCAAGCTAAAGTCAATTCGTCGAATACCGTCTGTCGGCGAAGATCGTATAGCAAGAATTACAGCAAATTCTGCATAGTTACGAGGATGGCAACACAATTTACGAAATGTGAAAACTAAGTTTAAATCAGTACATGGTAAAACTGTTCTATAACTTTTTATTTATTTATTCAAGAAATAAAACAACTTTGAACGGATTATATCGCGTATACTGAATTTTAAATTACATCCCGACGTTTCGAACACTTTACAGCGTTCGTGGTCACGGGTCGACTGAGGAAAACATATTTACCCACATCTAAAATTACAATGTACAAAAGACTACCCACATGTATAACATTAAATGCAAACAAATAAAGGTGAGTGTACATGCCAGAAGGGCAAATAAAGCTAGTTCTACAATAGCTAATTATCGATCTACTACAAACTTTAATTAATTAATTTAAAAGGTAGCAAACAAACTGTTAAATTTAGAAATTAATAGGTCTACATTATTTTACAAAATAGAGCAATATATGTTAACACTATCCAACGCTATGGCCTCACAGTCGTGGCCTCACACGACTGTGAGGCCATAGCGTTGGATAGTGTTAACATATATTGCTCTATTTTGTAAAATAATGTAGACCTATTAATTTCTAAATTTAACAGTTTGTTTGCTACCTTTTAAATTAATTAATTAAAGTTTGTAGTAGATCGATAATTAGCTATTGTAGAACTAGCTTTATTTGCCCTTCTGGCATGTACACTCACCTTTATTTGTTTGCATTTAATGTTATACATGTGGGTAGTCTTTTGTACATTGTAATTTTAGATGTGGGTAAATATGTTTTCCTCAGTCGACCCGTGACCACGAACGCTGTAAAGTGTTCGAAACGTCGGGATGTAATTTAAAATTCAGTATACGCGATATAATCCGTTCAAAGTTGTTTTATTTCATGAATAACTATCGCGGCAACCGTAGAAGATATTATTTATTCAAGTTCAAAATATAAAAAAACGCTATATATTAACTGCTAACGAAAATTAAATTTCGTCAATTGTGTTGCCATCTTCGTAACTATGCAGAATTTGTTGTAATTCTTGTTATACGATCTTCGCCGAGAGACAGTCTTCGCCGAGATGACCATATACGGATAATGATTAGAATTATTTGGTCAAAATCCTACGAGGATTTTTTATGGGAATCATAGGTTTCCAACTGCGTAAGAGCTATAAAAAACTACTTGTAAGTAGTAACATCACCGACTACTTGTTGTGCATTTTGTTATGACTATTAGTGTCTATGAGTAAATAATTACTAAACGTGGCATATCGAATAATTAATATATCACCTTTTTGTGTAGCCAACACTTATTTTTTCAATAAATTTGTAAAATTTATTCTTAGCTTCAAATATCAGCATTATTTATAAGAATATATATGTAACGAAATTTATGATATTGCATTCACTACTATGCCTTAATATGTTACATTAATGTTAGTTTCAAACCATGGATTTATCTGTCAAATCCGAATTAAGCTTCATTTTATAATTAAAAAAACCATATTTGTGTGAAAATCGTGTTCATGGCCGGTTAAAGTCTGTTCGAAAAAAAAGTATAGTAGAATATATGTCTCCTATATAAAACACGACACTTCTCTTTCCGAACAGACTCTAGTTACTTATAAAATTAATATAAGGCACAAGCAAAGTAATGTCTATAAAAGTATACTTATGCTACCACTTTATAGGTAAACATTAAATTCAAATAAAGCTGGAAGCCGTTTAATAAGCATTCAGCGGAGCGTGCTCAAAACTGCAATTAAACTTCTTCTCTACGTATAATCGATTGGCTTAATTAGAACAAGATGAATGTTCCAAGTTTTCTAGTCATTACTCACCGTTCACTAAGGGTGCCACTAAAATTTACATGCTCTTATTGTCAGAGCAACAAAGTTGGTAATTGATTGGATTCGATGGAGCTAAATAGCACAGATGGTGTTAGTAAAAGTTTACCTGTGTTAATTTACCTATATATACCTAACTAGTATATGTACATTTAGGTTAGAAAAAACACTTTTTTTATTGTTGAGCGAGAAAATCCAACTATGACGCTCTCGACTTTGGAAATGATAGTACAGCATTAGGTTTTCCAAATTAATTATGGAATATTAAATAACTGTCCCGGTATAACTAAGTGAACTATATATTATATTTAGGTTAGAAAAATAACATTACTTTTGTTTTTTAGCGATTCAACTATGGCGCTTTTGACTATTGAAATGTGAGCAACTGAACATGATACCAATTATATTATTATAATTATTATGGAATATTAAATATTCTGCGCAATTTTTTTAAATTACTAGCTATTTATTAGCTTGTATATAAATTAGAGATGCTTACTAGCTATTTATTAGCTTGTATGTAAAATAAATGTGTGAGGATTTTTTTGTATATTTATCGCGTAGCTTTTTGCTTGAAATACACTTTAAAACACACACACAGATGTGTGCAAAAAAATTTTTAGATAAATTCTGAATACGTAAAAAAAGACCTTAGATATTTTAAAGAAATAACCACAGGTTTAAAGCAACATTTTTAGAAAAGCGAAAAAGAATGTAGTTTTAACACCGTTGCATTTTATATAGCTTGAAAGGAATTTTATAACAAGCAACATTGCTTCTATCGAAGCTAGCTCAAGTTCTAAGAAAACACGTATCTATAGATACGGTAGTGCACGTCCGTAATTACATTTTGCACTTAACTGTACTAACTTGCAGTGTATTAAACTCTCGAGATCTGAATAGACGCACTGCGGGAACTATATGAATTAACTATACCTACGTACAACTATAAAATATACATAATGTGTGTAGTTTCTTACCTGACTGTACCTTGAAGATGATGTACATTATAAGTAGTTTTCAGAGTAAGTTTCTTGAGAGAACTTGGTATTTGAGCTGTTGAATAGAAACTGATTTATTATTTTAGTTAATGGTTAACTCGTGTTTCTTTTATACTTATAAATCTTATATAAAAAAAACTATGAAAGAATGTAAGACCAAATTTTCTTTAAAACAAAAGTTCTAATATAAAGAAACATTAATTAAAATCGTGGAAATTCTTAGAAGCGTGATTTAATTAGCTCAGCTGAAACCTGGGCTTCTTTTTTAAGTCTAAGTGATCTAACTCCATAGATTTAGTATAAAATCTTCCTTTGCATTTTATGGGCTTTGTTCATAATTAGGTTTTTTCGTACTCCCAATTTACGTTTATGTAGGTATATTAACGTAGGTGTTCATTTATTTCAACATATGTATAGTATTGTACTATATACAAGTGGTGCAATTCTGAGACCTTAGCTTAGCTTAGCTTTTAACAATGTTTTATAATTTAAGAGTAAAAGCCTTCGCTATTAAAAAAACAAAAAAAAGGTTAATGTTTTTATATCGCATTACCAACCCTATTTTACTAGTAATGTTTACATTTTCAAAGAACACTTGACAAAAGTATCATTAATTTCATTTGGTGTTTTTGATGACGCCTTTGTAGTGACAATGTCGTTATTCCTTTAACAGGTTCACATCTTCTGAGTAGAGTAACTTCCAATTACTATTTCATATCTTGTGAAGATGAACATGTAAGATGTTGGTTTTCCATCACATTTTCAATGTCGTGTAAAAACCGAATCACCTATTCCTAAACATGCAGTTATTCTTACGGTGAGTTACGATTACAGTGCCAATTTTTCTACGAAGGAAGTAGCAAATGAAAATAAGTTCGATCATTTAATTAATTTTAGCACAACATTCTGACCTTGTCGTAATGGGTTATTTATCAATCATCAAACTGAGACGCACCAAAAGTGTTTGTCAAGTCCATAATAATTTTATTTATTGCTTACATAGGGTATTTCGTTACAAACAAAACAAGTCAAAAGTGAGCCTCGACTAATAAAAATTTAATGTTTAAAAAAAATAGAAAGTGGAAATACTACTTGCATGGAGCGTTTCATTGTGATTTTAATCTAAGTGTTTCGAACAAGCTAGGTGTTTTATGAAATGAGCATTCTAATGGTAGTCTAGAAATAATAATACTAAGCTTGATTAACTATGTCTTTACGGTATAAGTAACGATGGCCTGATTCTAAGTGACTTTGAAGTTGCGGACGCAAATCGACTCGCGGCTGCCTTGCGCACGCTACTTCCAAACTGGAGCGATCGATCGATCCACGCTCACTAACTTTTTGTTGTGCGAACAAGTTAAGCTAGCTATAACAAAACAGCTGAAACTGTATTGAACGAGCAACAAGGTATCTACGTAGACTATGTAAAAAATTAACGGTTAAACAAACTTACCTGAAGTGAAGTTTGACCGTAATGAAATGTTGCATCTGAGATTATCGTATTCTATCTCGTACTGGTCTTTCGGTTCTAACGAGGTTCTTTGAGATGGAAGTGTTCTCTAAGAGCGGGAAACTAAAGAAATAATTTTTATGCCAAAATAGAAAATGTTTTTTAGTTTTCTTAATTTTTTCCGTAATTACCATCAAGTTGTAGATGAATAGCTAATAACTAATGCTCATAAGTTTCTGTACAGCTAATATTAGTGAAAATGAAAAGAATAAGTAATTTGTACAGTTTATACTACAAAAAGGTTATTATTTTATAACCATACGTCGTTATCGCGGGTGCAACTACGATTTGACAGAACTCAAAGATTATGATAAACAAGAAATAACAGAAGTGTCAGTAGTATCAAATACGTTTGTACCTACGAGATCAAAATTATTCATTTTTTTTCTAATATCGTACTTACTTGATAATTAGTACATATTAATATTTTTAAACAAAAAAAGAACCGACTTCGCTTAGGATCCGCTATTCCAAGGGGAAGTGGCCGAGTTGCTGTAAAAAATAGTGAAACCACTATAGGTGTGCCTATAATAGTTGAAGAGTTCCCTCGATTTCTTCAGGATCCCATCAACAGGCCCCGACTTGGTGCCAACGGGACCATCTTGGGGATATACCCATTCGATTAAAAAGAAATTTTGAAAATCGGTTCACGATTCACGGAAATATCGAGTAACATACATACAAAAAAATAATAATGATAAAAAAAATCTGTCGAATTGAGAACCTCCTCTTTTTTTGAAGTCGGTTAAAAAGATTAGCCACGCAGCCCTAACGGCAACCTCTTCTGTCACCTGTTATTCGAAACATTTTTCATTCTTGATCGATTTATGTAGACTGGTAGATAAACGATTATTTTAGACTTAGGAACAATTGGTTCCCCCTAAAGTCACGGTTACTCGTTATTTTCATAAAAAAATGTGAAACGAAATTTCAACTCAAAAAGGCGCACTTTAAGGAACGTAGAAAAGGCGCAAGATTTAGAAGAGTTTGACTGATCATTTCCAGCAAAAACATTATGCTCACTATTCATATCTATATGAAGAACTTCTTAGAGGCTAAGACGCGTAGGTAGAAATACTCTGTTTATATCAAACGGACACTCTGTTATATACATTCTTCAACATATTTGTTTTTGCACCCGCGATAACGACGTATGTTTATAACTTTTTGTAGTTAAACTGTTTACATAATAGAAAAGACATTTTCTATTTTGGTATGAAAATTATTACTTTAGTTTCCCGCTCTGAGAGAACAATTCCATCACAAAGATGGTTACATTCACATTTATGCGTAACGACATAACTTTCCACTCTCGTCTAAAATGCCATAGAAACTGGCGTATGTCTAATAACAGTGGCAGAGTAACTGAAAACGGAAGTCGCTTCAAAGCAACTCCCCTTATGTCTCATGTTGAGTCGAGTAACAAAGTGCCGTAACTAGATAACTCAGAAATATGCAGAACTAGCTTTTGCCTGCGGCGTTTCGACGTCCGTAGTAAGTTTGCCTGCGTTGCGTGCCTTAGGCATATTTTGTACTATTTTGTGGTTATTAAATTTTACAGGAAGCTTTGCTTATAAATAAACAAGGTAAAATCGTGGTAGCAAAGCGTTTGGAATTCTCATTTATATTTACACAGCTGACAATACATTTGGAAAAAATCTTAAAAGCTTTTATTGATTGTAATTATGGTTTCTCGTTCCACCTGCTAGTACTTAGAGACTTCCTTGATATTAAAGGAACTTATTTGAATTCCATTCGGCTTTTTGTTATGAATTTGTGTGGGTATACTGGCTGTACCTACGCATCTACTAATTTATATATTCGGAAAAACTATACAAGAATGAAGTATAGTAATATAATTATACCTACTATTTTATTAAGGGCATTTTATTTAGGTACTGCATTAACTTGTATATTTCCATTACTGTTTTTTAAGATTTACCTCTTTTAAACACAATAATAAACTGAATTAATGTTGTACTAATACGCAGTAAGCGAAATTTCAATTTTATTTAAACTCGACTTCGATGCTATTAATGTGTAATTTACGGTGTCATATATACACTAATGATAGATGTCGCTACACATTTTCCTCTGACGTAAGCAAAAAAGGAACTGATGGAAATATTTACTGAGGTTAAGTAAGCGTCGATAACTCAGTTGGTCAGAGCAATAGGACCGGTGTTCCGAAAGGTCGCAACGCAGAATCTAGTGCGGTGATTTTTTCCATTTTTCTTTCAATTATAAAATTACGAAAATAAACTTCAAATCTGCCAATACTCAGTTACCTACATATATTCTCGTATCCACGCCAGCGGGCGCGTACTCGTATTTCGCACATATTCGCGAGAAGCGCTAAGTACTTCACAAAGTTATACCCAAGGGAGCCTGCCCTAGTTGATAATCATAACGAATGCTTAAAGGAATTACACAATTTAGTGTTCACGCAGTTGTCAACTTCTTGCCCGAGGCTGAACTGGGGTAGATAATATAATTTTATTAACCGTTTATTTGAATTCGTAGCTATGTTCATGTATTTTTTGTTAGTGTTATGTTTTCTTTAACGATTAGAATGTGCAATGCTTAATATTATGAAGTATTCGTTTTACACAAAATAGTATGTATGGTGTCTTAAAAACTTATTTATTAATGAACCAAGTTGTGGTTTTTTATAAACCAGATGTTAGCCAAGTCAAAACTAATCTAAAGCGAATAGAATAAAAATGATCTTTTTTTATACCACGACGGCGGCAAACAAGCATACGGTCCGCCTGATGGTAAGCAGTTACCATAGCCTATGGACGCCTGCAACCCCAGAGGATTCACATGCGCGTTGCCTACCCTTTAAGAACCTATATCCTCCTTTTTTCGTGGAGATGAAAATGAAAAACTCAGACTAACTATGTTATACCTATTTAAAATAAAGTAAAAAAGAATACTCATTAGTCATTATTACTTGGTTTCAAGACATTTTAAGTATGTACCTAACAAATGATATTTTAGAAGCTTGATTACTTACTTACAAAGAAAACA
Source organism: Pammene fasciana (assembly GCA_911728535.1). Lineage (NCBI taxonomy): Eukaryota > Metazoa > Arthropoda > Insecta > Lepidoptera > Tortricidae > Pammene > Pammene fasciana. The sequence continues at coordinate 10,843,345 of OU452282.1, read as the reverse complement.
CCTAGATTCAAATTCATATCGTTACGTCTAAGTAATTACCTACTAGAATCCTTTTCATACATTTTAAATGAAGTTGTAGCGATTATTATTCAGAAACTTACTCTACAAGGTGTAACAAAATTTCTGGTGAACCTTTTAAGGGCATAATGAGTTATCGTATTCCAATTATGAAAAAATAAGACAACATTTTGTTCTCCAGAATTTATTTATTTATTTTGTATTGAGGATTGGTCGGTATGGCAGACGTGTCCTAAATTTTAAAAATCATCAAGTCTAAAAAATCTCCTACTTTTTCTTACTCGAAATACGATAGGTACCAAACCCCCTAAACCCCCTAAATATGCCCTAAAAGGATAACCAGTATTTTTGTTACACCCTGTACAACTTCTGAGCATGGATAGCAAACATAGAAAAACATAAATTTTGTATCGTATCTTTGAATGAACAAGCCCAAAGCCGAAGTAATCTATTTGTTTCATATGAACGTTAATCAAACTCAAATTATTTCATTTCGATATCAAACCACTGTACAAATACGGCATTGAATAAACAGTAACTTATATGCATGTTTATTTTGCAGTTATTTACTGAACTTTGTTTTAACAAGATTTGTTTACTTGGAATCTTGTCAGACTACGAGCAAACGTTTCAATTTAAATATTAACAGTGATCTTGGGTATTATTCCGATCGCCTAGCTTAGGATAGTTGAAGACTCTGTATTAGTTACATTTCTCCAGGTGGGTAATTAAAAACTGGTCACTTGGTTTGGAATTGTTTAACCTTTTGAACGCCAAGCATCGGACGGAAAAATCGTGCCCTCAGCGCCAGGCAAAACAGAAACATAAGGCAAACCGGTTATATTTTGGACATGATATCACGTCCTGGCGCTGACGGCACGACTTTCCGTGCGCGTGATATGACGGCTTTGGTGGTCAAATGGTTAAGGATATAATATATAAGCAATTTTATTCAAATTCAGTTGACTAGAAGGTATGTGTTACGTTGAACGATAGCGTTAAATGTAATGTTATTTTTTAATTACATATACGACCCGCCTGGTGGTAAGCAGCTACCGTAGCAAAAATAAGGATGAAATGAAATGATTAATTCGTCTTACTTCCAATATTTTCGACCAATGTGTCTCTTTTCTTGACCTTCAGCATTCTCTTTTCTATATATATATGATGGTGTAGTTGATTATAGGCATCAAATTACGCTGGTCCTGCGAAAAACTGGACTCGCCCGTGTTACAACCACAGCTGTAGACTGTAGAGGGCGTGTTGTATTGTCATCGGCGACGGTGACGTTGTATTGGCAAACATCCGAGGCGCGACGGCAACGTCTTGTTGCGGGGACCATCTGCTTAGAGATTGGGAAATTTGCGAATGTATCGATAATGGTGGCAACGAAAATAGTTGTCATCCGATTTTAATCGATATCTTCTTTAATAGTTTTGGTATGGATGGTGGCATTATTGGATGACTCAACACATATTCACCTTGGTGCTTGGTTACATAGGTATCTATCTAGATAGACTAGTAACAAATCGCCAATATACATAATTATTTTTCTGTCTTAAGTAATGTAAATCCCCATAAGAACCTCAAACTGATGTGATTTTATTCCTATATGTATATGCGAAAAGATAACATAACATAACATAAATACTCTTTATTGTACACCTCAAATGAAAGAAACAAAGTATACATAAGTTACATGTAGAAAAGTAGAGGTAAAACAATTGGCGGTCTTATCGCTAAAATGCGATCTCTTCCAGACAACCTTTGGGAAGCGAAAACCTTTGTAAATTAACAAATAAGTAGAAGATGATAAAAGATAACATCAAATACAAAGTAAAACATAAAAACAGGACAACCCAGCATTATAGGAAATTCGTTTCAGTTAACGTCATCTAATAGGTAGGTAGTTATTTTAAACGTCCGTTCCAACTATCACGAAAACCGCACATTGCGATTCCCAATCACAACTAGCTGGCGCAATTAACGTTAACAATAATAATCAACATTAATTTCACCAATAAGTATCGATATGCCCGTAATTATCGATAATCGAAAGGCATAACGCACTAGCCTTGCCGTGAAGTGCAACTGCATTCAATTCGTTATCAGATCTACAGGATTTGTCTAAACCCTAGCACAAAACAGTACATTTTCGAAGCTAGTAATCGACCAGATAAAGGAACAAGAGCAAGTTTAATTGTTTTGTTGGTAAGGAAAGGAAAATGTATACGAGTAAATAAATGTTTTAACTTGGACAAAGTTTGTTTGGAGTTGATAATAATAATATAGCCCTGAAAAAGGAAGATAATGCAAAAGTGTCCAAAGCTTTGGATTGTTTAATAAAGTATTCGTTACTGTACTTCAATTTAGTTACCTAAAATGAAGATAGTACCGTTTCATAATTAATTTGAAGACTTTCGAAGATTATTAATAAAAAGTTCCAAGTACGTTCTGAACGTTATATTAGAATAGTACCTCTTAGAAAGTATATAGCTAGGTACCTTTTTACCAAAACATTATCTTATCTTTTTCATGTTTTGTACTCAAATTAATTTACATCAGATATCTTTCTATGTGGAGGACAGCACTGCAAGATCGCGTCGCGCACTGATGGTGATGATATATCCCGTAAATCTTCTAATGTTCGTTAATATGTATTGGTTTATATACATAAGTATTTAATTTCAAAACCTATAAGGACACTAAATAATTTACTGGTAGATACTTACTAAAATTTCATCATAATTGAATTAAACCTGTAAGTAGGTATATATTTAGTTTGAAACGGGTAAGCAACAAATACGTTGGATAAGTCGGAGCCCACAGCTCTCTATAACCAGGCAAAACACAAAAAGCTGAAAGGCAATCCTTCCCGCTGCTAATATCAGCCCACTAGTAATCGAGCAGGGAGTTGAGGCCCCAAGAAATATCGGTAAAGTGGACCATCGTTGCCACTATAGACATAGAAGATAATAGATAAACAAACTCAAACAATATTCATCGAAAATATAGTATTCATTAAAAAGTAAATTATTGACCAATTTTAGTAGCTTTTTATTGTTATTATAAATTCCACCGTGTATTGGTGCACGTGACTATTACAAAGTTTATACTCTATATTCGTAGAATTCTGCCTTACTTGGCATAGTCTTGATTACGCGGCGATGCGGCGGTATAATTTTAATGAAGCTCGTCAATGTCCTAGAAACAGCTCTCTTCAGTAAAAAAGAGTCGAAGAGGAAACAGTTTATTGTACAACATATCAAAATACACAATATTTGTACAAAGGCGAAGTTATTCCTTAACAATCAGTAAATTTCGTGCGGTCTATGATTCTCTGTTTTATACAAGTTCAATGGTAAAGTGGGCCATCGTCGCCACTGTCCCAGCGGATTAATAGTCCAGCCGCTCTCGCTCCCCTAAACTCGGTCTGCAAGTGCTTGAATACTGGCTAAAAGAATACTAAATGCGGGCAAATTCGTTTTAAATTGTATATTTGAAATCATATTTAGTCGACTGTACCAATACGTCCAGAATTTAACCAACCGAAGCAGCCATTGTTTTTTAATCACGCTGACAAAATTTAAAACAAAATATGATAAAAAAACATTTTTAGGGTACCCCCGAACACATGAAGTGGAGGTAAATTCATTTTTTACTCCACCCATAATATGTGGGGCGTCGTTGAATAGGTTATTTAACAAAAATATGGGTTTTCTAAGACAATTTTTGGACAAAACTATGATGCTTTTTTGGAGAAAATTATTTGTGGATAGCAGAACATTTTTTCGTATGGGGCACCGCTACTGAGTTATTTACGAAAAACCAAAAAAGTGGTCTTTACAATCCTTTTTTTAGGTTTATTTTTTTTTATTTATGCAATTATTTATTTATAAATAATAATAAATCATAAATAATTATAAATAATAATAAATCATATATACAACAAAAATTATAATTGTCTTTATAAATTACCTATAAAAATCGTTTTTAGGGTTCCGTACCTCAAAAGGAAAAAACGGAACCCTTATAGGATCACTTTGTTGTCCGTCCGTCTGTCTGTCTGTCTGTCTGTCTGTCTGTTTGTCTGTCTGTCTGTCTGTCTGTCTGTCTGTCTGTCTGTCAAGACCATTTTTCTCAGGAACGCGTGGAGGTATCAAGCTGAAATTTATATCAAATACTCAAGTCTATTGTCCCTTGAAGCTGTGAAAAAATCAAACTTAAAAGCCAACGTAATCAAAAGATACAGTCATTTAATGCTCCAAATTTTAGAGTTTTCGGCACTCGCAAAACCTACGGGGTACTTCCCGTGAACTCAGAAACTTGAAATTTGGCACAAAGCAACGTCATATAGCATAGACAAAGGAAAAATTATAAAAAATAGACATTTTTAGTAAGATCATACAAAAATATATATTTAAAATTTTAAACTTACTACCTTTTTCCTCGTAAACGCGTGAAGTTATTAAGTTGAAATTCATGTCAAATACTCAGGGCTATAGGACCTTTCAGATGTAGTAAAATCAAACTTTTATATCAACGCAATCAAAAGAAATAGCTATTTAAGTTGCATATTTTGAAATTGAGTACTCGCAAGAAACTCAAAACCTAAAGGGTACTTCCCGTAAACTCAGAAACTTGAAACTTGGCACGAAGAAACTTCATATAACACAGACAAAGGAAAAATTACGAAAAGTAGATTTTTTTAGTAAAATCATACAAAAAATATATATTAAATTTTAAACTTACTACCATTTTCCTCGTAAACGCGTGAAGTTATTAAATTTAAATTCATGTCAAATACTCAGGGTTATAGTACCTTGCAGATGTAGCAAAACCATATCTTTACGTCAACGCAATCAAAAGAAATAGCAATTTAAGTTGCATATTTTGAAACTGAGTACTCGCGAGAAACTCAAAACCTAAAGGGTACTTCCCGTAAGCTCAGAATCTTGAAACTTGGCACGAAGCAACTTCATATAGCAAAGACAAAGGAAAAATTATAAAAAGTTGTCATTTTTAGCAGAATCATACAAAAAATATTTTTTTAAATTTTAAACTTACTACCTTTTTCCTCGTAAACGCGTAAAGGTATTGAATTGAAATTCATATCAAATACTCAGGTCTGTAATACATTTCAGCTGTAGCAAAACCAAACTTTTATGTCAACGCAATCAAAAGACATATTTTGGAGATGAGTACTCGCAAGAAATTCAAAACCTAAAGGGTACTTCCCGTAAACTCAGAAACTTGAAACTTGCCACGAAGAAACTTCATATACCACAGACAAAGGAAAAATTAAGAAAAGTAGACATTTTTAGTAAAATCGTATAATGAAATATTTTTTTATAATTTTAAACTTACTACCTGTTTCCTCGTAAACGCGTAGAGGTATTAAATTGAAATTCATATCATATACTCAGCTCTATAATATCTTTCTGCTGTAGCAAAACGAAACTTTCATGTCCACGCAATCATAAGAAATAGCAATTATTATAGGTTTTTACGGAACCCTCGGTGCGCGAGTCCGACTCGCACTTGGCCGGTTTTTATTTATTTATCATCCAACATACTAGATTTTTTTCCGTAACTCCTTAGAAATTCAATACAGCCAAGTCTTAATGAATCTCTCACACGCTACTCTGAATAATAATGTTAGCACTTGGACCAGCTTTACATTGTAAATTTGCGATGTTGTGTAAACTTAGCGCGGAATTAACACTGAGTAGCGACTCTATTATTTAGGTTCGTTAAGTGTGAGCATACTTTATTTTAGAACTGAGAATTTTTATTGTATTTATTTGCTATAAGTTGTATATCTCTTATATTTGCTGTTAGAAGAAAGTTATGAAAAAATTGTAGTTACTAAGGCCGCAAAGTCGTCTTTAGATATTATCAGATATAATAACGTAACTACTTCATTATTTTCTTGTCAAAGCCGTGGAAAAACTACCTCCAACTTACTAGTAAATACGTAAGTTAAAAATCTTCATTTCATTTGCCATTAATGTATTGTTATTAAAGAAATAGTTTTCAAACATGTCATTTAGAAAACCACTGTGCGGAATTAAAATTACAGAAATAATAGGTATTTAAAAAAAAAACTTGTGAACTTACAAGTCACTTATTTACTTCATAAAAGTTTTCTTCTAAGTTTTCCACTCCCTTTCCAGACTTCCCGTTATTTGTAAACGCAACTAAAGGCATGAATTAAACATGCCCTAATGTGGCCATGATATTGACAGGTGCAACAATAAACTCCGGAAACCATTTATTCCACATACATTAGCCCGAGTTACACTTAAAGGTCTCTCTACGGAAGATTTATTACGTTCGAGCTGTGGCGCGGAAACGAAGTTACTACCTGTCAAAAATATAGTAGAAGGAGCCGGAAAACCAAAGAAACTGTCTGTGGTCCTGTTAGGTATATATTAACGATGGTTATGTAATTGTCTTAATTTTTGTTTAAGATTAAAATTAATTATGATTAAGATCAATTTCACTGCATGCGGCTGTACTCACTTGTGTTTAGTCACTACGCGCGACATGTTTCGGAGAGCTTAGGTCTCTATTCTCAAGCACTAAGAGTGCTAGGCGAACCGATTCACGACCCCGACGTTACGGCGCCGCGCCATCGACTGATAATAGTGTTAATAATGCAGTGATAATAGTGTTAATATGTCTCACGAAAGTTTAAATTCAATAAGATCAATTTAATTAGTATTGGTCAGTTGATGCCAAATTGCTAATGTCATTACAAAATCGATACCTACATGATAATCTTTTGAAGAGCTGTCATCACTAACATCGTAAATAAGGGGTTTGACTGTAGAGAATATTGTGCAAGAACAAATTCATTCATTATTTGGGTATACAATTATGGACCCGATGGTACAGTCTCAAACAAGATGTACCGAAAATAAGGTTTTTGAAGATTTGTAACCAGGCAAGGCCGACTGACTGAAGTCTAAAAACTGACCGAGAAAGTGTTGTACGAGTCGTTCTTACAGCACTCTTCCGACTTTTTTACTCCATACTTCTGGTAATACACTCGAGAGCAAAAGTTTCGGGTCACTAGCATTTTCTTGAATATCTTAAAAGATATTAAAGTTTATGTTATTGGCCCGAAATTTTTGCTCTCGAGTGTAGTTACGTAACAGTGTATATGAATCTAGACGTTCAAGCAGTTTAAGAATAAAAATAAATTAGCCATGATTTCTTATGTGCGTACAAGCTATCGACACAAATGCCACGATAAATTTATCAATATTTAAATCTAGTCATTTCCACAATCAAGACGAATGATGTCAGGTTCTTAGGCGTGCCAAAGAAATAAAAGTCAATCTAGTAAAATTCAGTCGAATTGAGAACCTCCTCCTTTTTTGAAGTCGGTTAAAAATGACGCTGTTCTAACTTTATTGAGGTTTGCATACATCTTTGAATGTAGTAGTAGGTACTGACCGTAAATTGCTACCGGCCGTCACTAAAGTTTTTGTCTGGCAACAAATCTGTCTCGTTCTACCTCATCAATCTTTCTCGGCTTTGGCGTCGCAGCGAGACGTGCAGTTTGTCTTATCTGTGCACGTGACAACTTTGTGGTGGATATCTCTTTACGCTGGAACAGTTTGCAATTCTAAGTGAAAATGTAGTAGAACTATTCGTGTGATTTATATTTATCTGCTTGTAGGTTGAATTACTACGGTACAAAGGAGATTCAATTTATTTTAATGAAGTTATTTTATTGCTAAGCACACAATTTGACAAAAACTTGATTATAAATAGATTAGGGCTCGCAGTTCTGTTACACAAAAGCGCTGGTCATACAAGATAGGCATGGACCAGGCAGACTCATTGATCTTACTCCTGAGATGCAATATTATTGATACGATTCAAACATTCTGTCAAAAGTGTACAATACCGCCAATTAACAGGCCTGTCAAGATCTAACTAAAACCCTACTTAAAAAAGAAAACATAAAGTATATTTTTCTGTTGTTAGATTCTTGCTTCATTTAGGATACAGTCACAATTTACTCGAAAAGGAATTTTTAAAAGCAACATTTTTTCCTTAGCCTAAAAAAATCTGAATCGTATTCGAATCCAGACCCAAACGGATACGAAGAACTTTTAAAACATTCTATAAAGATACTCGTAGACTTGTTACATCTGCGTAAAATGAAAACTTATTTGAAGTGCTCGGTAAAGGCGCGATAAATAACTGACGTTAAATTGACTGCGAACAGTTTATTGCCCTGAAACTGCCAGCAGAACTCAAAGTACCTAATGCCTTTTATTCTTTCAGCTAGTCTCCTGGAGTTAGTTGATTTCATTGTTGCTTCCTAATGTTGACCGTAAGTGGCTCATAAAGGGTATTTTGTGAAAATAAAATACAGAAATTTTAAATGGTTCAGTTATCGGCGCAATAATTTTTTTTTTCTGGTTTACAACGCGAGTTCTGAATTTTCAAATGTGCACTATGTTAACTTAGTACGGCTCAGCAAATAATTTTCTAATGCTAACCCGGTGAGTTATATTAATATTATACCATAATAAAGGTAAGACAAGTAAGTATATATTTTTATGGTATAAATCACTATTTGACAATTTTCAAACACTGAGACTGCTGGAACCTGTTCGCGTTGAAGTACATACAGAAAATGGTTCATTCGATAATATTTTTAATCTTTAGAAATATGTGTGTAGTAGGTACGATTATACGTTTCACTTTGCAACATTCAAGGTAGGTGTTCGCCAACGGTGATGGAATCTAAAGCAACAAAAAGGACAACATTGTGACCTTTTTTATTGAATTAATTTCGCATGGCCGCACCCTTTGTCATAGGAATCAATCGTTTGTCGAAATTTATCCGTTACACTCATTCGCAATCTAATAATAGAAAGGGTCATGTTTTATTTGTATTGGGATGTGAGGGATTTTATCGCCAGTTTTATGACGTTGGTTGAACCTCGCCTACTGTCACTAAAGAGCACTTGGAAATGTATCAGCCGAATTAAGCCAGTTTAACCCGATATAAGGTTTCTTGGTGCTTATGTTATAAGTTTACGTGTAACTCAAATGTAACATAAATAAATAAAAACGCCTGAGTATATAATTGCCTAATTTATTATTGAACATAAAAGAAGTGTATGACTGACAGTTGCAAAATATTTTAAAAGTAGGTACGAACTTATTTCTTGTTGTTTTCCTCACTACTTATAACATAATATCTAAAATACTCAACTACACTAAAAAATTTAATAAATGTTTAGCAAACCATTATTCATACCGTGTGATATTTCAAATGAAAGGGCTTTGAATTCCAAATATTTTTTCCAAACATTCCAAATAAGGCGAAAAATTACCAATGAGACCCTCCCGTCTCACCGATTTTCTCGGAAGCCTAAAATTAAAAAAAAGTTTTTACTGGTAAAATAACAAATCATATACGGTTAAGCGTGAGTTAGGCTTAGAAAAAAACATAGTGATAATTTTGTGATGTACTTACAAAATCTCCGGGTGCATGTACGACTCGTAATTGGCCGGTATTTTTAATTTTTTACACGGTGTTATTATATCTTACTAATAAGAAGTCCATAATAACTACATATGAGTACATATGTACCTATGAATAATTTACGTACATTTTTCAGTCATTATTCTTGTTATACCACTTGTCTTTGACAAAACGTATTTGTCATTCAGCTAGTAATAGTTCGACCGTGCACATTCAATGGGTTGCGTGACTGTTCATATCGTGTCCTAGATTTTAGAAGTACGAGTACTCTAAATGGATCAAGACATCAAATCAAACAGCTTACGGCTTAGTAGTATAGAATTAGCTATAATAGCTATATGATTTCATACAAAGCAGAGCTTGTTCTATAAATGCTAGGTAAATAATAGAAACTACGAGTAATACGTACAGTCGACGTCAAAGATTTCTTTACACTTTTGGACCTTATTACAAAGGAGTAATATGCAAAAGTGTAAAATAAGTGTAATATCTTTGACGTCGACTGTACAACACTCACGATCCTTTATTTATTCTTGTTGTATGCCGTAAGCGGGATTAAATGTTCTAAAATATTAGTCGTACGTTAACCGTGTGATTAATGTAGGTCCAGAAGATTTTATGAGTTGTCCGAATGCTACAGTCGGTATCAAATATATAGGAGCGGCCAAAGTACTCAAAAATATATGAACATGCACTTTATCGCCTTGACCATAGAGGCGCTGTTCAGATATTTGTGACCATCTTGGACGCTCTGATATATTTGATGACGACTGTAACTAAATAATGCTGATGCCATTCGGACTTCTCAAAAAAATAAATCCCAAAAAAAAACCTAAAAAACTCGTGAGTTATTTTTGCAACTTTAATGTTTAATAAAAAAAAGTCTTATTTGTTTTTTAAGACTTCAGAAATCGCTTTAAGCCATTGTGGTAATAAAGGCTCATTACCTTATTTGTATTTCATGCCAATAACTGCTTTAACCAATTACGTATTGATCTGCATCAGCCTATTAGTGTGTTCATATCAAATTCTGCAAATTGATGCTCATCTAATTCTAGTAATCACATTGGTTGCCTCAATTAACATGACCTACGCACAGCAGCGGCATCGAAATTCAAACCCACATTCGTAATCCAAAACGTCGATAGGCATACGAAGCTTAGTGCTTAAATCAAGGAGATTACTCCGCTCAAACAAGAGCCTTGATCTCACCGCTTTTACAATGATTTGTTGAGAAAAAAAGGCAAAATCGAAGATTTTCGTACACAATCCCGGAAATTTCCATATCTAAATGGAAAACCGACCCCGAACAATCAATTTATCCAGCAATATCCTCGAGCGGTTTATACCACCTGTACAATAAATATTTATATTTCTCCCCTCGATTTGTATCGTTTCGCCTATTCGGTACAGTTTCTGTGTTATGGCGGTACTTGGTGAGGCTCGTTATTTGGAATTATCGCCTCTGATTACGTTAAGATGTCGTTTTATTAATAAATGATGTGGATGATATGAAACAGTTGTTTTGCAGTAATTAGGAAATGACATCTTTGAAAGGAAACGTGTCCTATGTAAAAACATATGACACAAAAAAGACACACACACCGTGCATGGTGGCATTGGTGGCTTCGCTGACATTCTTTTATCTACAATGTCTATTGTTGACCGAGTTGAGGTGACATAGGCGATAATGTCAAATCTATACATATAATAAACGCGTAAGGAGAAAAAAAATGTACATTGAAGATATTTGAGAAAATCTAATTTAGGGGGTCTTAGAAACGTTGACTGAATACATTTTAGTGATTTTTGGAATTTTTGTCTGTCTGTCTGTGAGTTTGTTCGCGATGTACGCCAAAACTACTGCACAGAATTTCATGAAATTTTGTATTATAGTAGTTTATACCCCGAGGTAACATATAGGGTAGTTTTTATTCCGCTTATTTAAAAACATTTTTTTCCAATTCAAGCAAGTCTGTTTGGAAAGAGAAGTGCCGTGGTTTATATGGAAGCTCATACATTCTACAACACTTCTCTTTTCGAACAAGTCAATTTCGTTGTGAATGTTGAAAGTAACCGGAAATATAATTGTCATCGAATAAAGGATGATGCACGGTGTTCCAGACCGTCTCTTCGTTTCGAGAATTCCGAGACTTCGTTTTGTATAGAAAAGCGTCACATGATCCTAGGAGGTCACCTGTATGTGTAGTTAAGTGTCGGAAGTGTCGTGTCGGAGACGGTCCGGAACACCGTGCATAATTCTTAATATGTACCTTCAATTTGTGAGATATTTTATTCTATAAATTAAATTATCTACTTATCTGGTTCATTCCTAGCCCTGGGCAGCGGAGGCCTAGGCCACTATTTTCTTTATATATGACATCTATATAAGATCATAAATTCATAATTTATCATTGTAGTGTGGCAACATAAAATAAACAATTTACTACGATGTTCCGTGCCTGAGCCCTATGCTGTACCTACCTGGCATTAGGCACTCGCATACATTGACAAGACACTTAAAGAATTAAGTTTTGTCCAGTCCCTTTCATGCTGCTGCTGAACCAGTTCTCGCTGCGACTTTCCGTGCCTGAGCCCTATACGAACTTAATTGGCATTTGGCCTTCCCATGGTGTACTGCCTTTTTGCCGAATAATGTTTCGTCAAACTTCAGTTAGCAACCAACTTTTCATCGAAGTTTAATTTCGCAAACCAATCCTTGGCATAATTTTACTTCGTAATTGTTTTATTTCGCAAAATTTTTATATTGCAAAATTTTATTACGTCAAATTTTATATAGTAAATAATAATTAATAATAATTGTGTAGCAAATGATTTTCTAAGGCAAATAACATATTGTCAAAGTTTATGTGGTAAATAATTGTGTAGCAATTAGTGCTGTTAGAGATAGGTAGGTTAGGGTTTTTTTATGACCCTATAAACAAAACTGCTCCCAGATATAGGTAGGTTAGAGTTATTTTTTATGATGACCCTAAAAACAAAACTGCTCCCAGAGATAGGTAGGTTAGGGTTATTTTTTTTGATGACCCTAAAAACAAAACTGCTCCCAGAGATAGGTAGGTTAGGGTTATTTTTTTTATGACCCTATAAACAAAACTGCTCCCAGAGATAGGTAGGTTAGGGTAATTTTTTTTTGATGACCCTAAAAACAAAACTGCTCCCAGAGATAGGTAGGTTTTGGTTATTTTTTTTTGATGACCCTATAAACAAAACTGCTCCCAGAGATAGGTAGGTTAGGGTAATTTTTTTTGATGACCCTAAAAACAAAACTGCTCCCAGAGATAGGTAGGTTAGGGTTATTTTTTATGACCCTAAAAACAAAATTGCTCCCAGAGATAGGTAGGTTAGGGTTATTTTTTTGATGACCCTAAAAACAAAACTGCTCCCAGAGATAGGTAGGTTAGGGTAATTTTTTTAATGACTCTAAAAACAAAACTGCTCCCAGGGATAGGTAGGTTAGGGTTATTTTTTATGGCCCTAAAAACGAAGCTGCTCCCAGAGATAGGTCGGTTAGGGTTATTTTTTTTATGACCCTAAAAACAGACGGAGCATGCTTATTTTGGCATGTTTTATTGGATACATTAATAAAAATTAAAAGGAGATGCTTATCCGTAGATAATTTGGCCGAGATGAAAATAATGTATGCCAATCAATACGTTTGACGAAAACATAATTGACATCTTTAAAAAATCAGATATGATATCAGTGCGAAACGTTGAGTTGGGAAAAAATAATTTGACCAAATAAAAATATGGGATACGTAGTTCGGGGAGTTAAGAATTTGCTAAATAATTTTCGTCGAAATATTAGTAAAACCTTTCCATACATTATATTACCAATACACTTGAGTTTATATCCGGCTCTGTCATGCTGCTGCTGAAAAAAATCCCGCTACGACGTTCCCTGCATGGACACTATAATGCGGTGCTTGATGGCATTTGGCCTTCTCATACATTCCCTTACATAATTAGTCAATGTTACTCTACGTCCGTAGGAAATACCTTAGACAACCCTACACGTGATCCCTGGACGGTGCTAAAAGAGTAACAAACTTGGCAGCTGCACTGTCCCATCTGGACCTCGCAGCACTCATTGGATTTTATTCATCGTCTGCTTTTCTACTACTACTATCCGAGAGCAGAAATACCTATCTATATCCAGTGACATGTAGCCATACGATAAATAAATAATTAGCAACAAAAATTTGCTATTTAACGTGTAGAAAGCATAAGTTTTAGAGTATTGGGCTGGAAATAGTGAAATTACCAAACCGCCTAAACACACGCGGGCGAAGCCGTGGGCACAGCTAGTATTTTATAATTTGATATTGACTCTTGTCTTGTCCAGGGGCTGGGGACTTTTAGTATGTTAGTCTCCTAACTAGTCTTAACAAAGTTCCAAAGTCAAAATTTCTGCTTTCGACTTTTCCAGCTAGACTTGTTTTTGAGCATTCATTTACCAGGCTATAATGATATTTGATAATCCAGACTTAAGGTTTGCCAGCGGGCGATGGAGGGTAGTATATTAGGTGTTCGCAGGACTGATAGAATCAGAAACACGGAACTGGGCTCCAGAACTCGCATTGTAGATGTTGGTGTCAAGACCGCCAAGCTAAAATGGGACTGGGCAGAACACGTTTGCCGCATGCATCCGGAAAGATGGGCCAAACTTGCTACCGAGTGGGTCCCACCGGACGGCTACCGGGGCAGAGGCAAACCAAAAAAGAGATGGCGAGATGACTTGGACGCGTACTGTAAAGAGTGGTCGAAAATATCAACCAACAGGGTCGAATGGGAAAAAAGAGGGGAGGCCTTTGCCCATCAGTGGGACACTAAATAGGCTAACGAAAAAAAATGATATTTGAATATTTTTATCGAAATGACGGTTAGAGTGCTGCAACTAATTTTTGGGCATACATAGCAAGCTTAATTTAATACTCAAAAAAAATTACTTGTTCAGTGCAATAAAGTGTTCATTAGTTAGGTAGATTAGGTAGTATTTGCATATAATAAGTTTTTCCTATTTTAAAATTGTAACAATAATAATTTGTAAAACCTATTTTTTTTCGCAAAAAAATTAAAATAAACTTTTTACTATCATATTATTACGTAGGTACGTAATTTTGCAATCTGCGCGTTCATATGGCAGGGAGCTGCCTATACGCCACGAAATAGCGTTCATGCTTATACTTGTATACTTCCGGCGCCATGGAACAAGGATTTATTTACCAACGGAAATAGGGTTGTCAAATACCTACCCAACTTGTTAACTTAATATTACGCTACTCAAAGATTGACTACAAGAGATCTCTCTTTCTCTCTCTCCCTACCTAGTGATATGACCACCTGTTGTCTGTCTCAACTTTTAGCTTGTATATACTGTAATATTTTCATTTTTTTCCTACTGTTATAACACTTGTAACTAAAGTTCTATATAGCAGTATTTGTAAAAATTGTAACCGTATTGGTTGTTGGATGATGAGAACATATTTTTGGAGTGCAGTTGTAGTGCACTGACAATATCACTGAATAAGAATATACAGACTTACATAACACTAATGTAAAATAAGCGTTGGCAACGAGTATCTGGTTACCATCAAGCGGGCAGTATGCTTGTTTGACACCGTCGTGGTACATTTTGCTAAAACATGTACTAATACTCGGTATTAATAAAATATGGTATTTTCACTTGTTTATTTAATTGTCCATGCAAAAAAAGAGACCGCACAGCACTCACTACCTGCCGTAGGTTTTAAACCTCACAGTGTACAGAAATAAATTAAAAAATATAGCTTTGCAACGAGCGGCAACCCTAGCGAATGTCGCATAACAATGGTGCATCGTGCTATAAAACAACAGTTGATGAGTTTATAATGAAGAAGCACAGTCCTCGCACTGCGATACTAAACACCACACTCCAGTGATTGTGGCAACGCCGCATGCACATTTGCTCGAGTACACTTTTGTTTTATTTATTTCTTTTGTGATTTGTTGTCGGCGTAATAAGCCGCTGATTTTTATTGGAACAGAAAGTGTATGTAATAAGATTGTATTGAGTATTAAGTCATTTGTTTGGTTTTGCATACAATACTTTTCTACAAGTGTTGAAAACAGGCAACCCGAAAGAAATGGAAAAATGGGATGATAATGTACCTATGCCACTGACTATGTACCTATGCCACTTATGTTCCCACCTGGATCCCCAGACGGCTTACACTGAGATGGAGATATTTTTGCTATAATTAGCAACTAAATAAAAAGGTAGGTTACCTATGTATTAACTAAAAGCTATGAAAAAATTTTCAAAATAAAATAATGAACTGCACACCAAACTTTAATGAACACAGTTGGAGCTTTAAGGGTATTGTTTACTTACAGATACTAAACAAAATAACAAGATACTGTCACAAAAGCTACAAACGTGAAAACATAAGTACATATTATGTACTCACCTACATTGAAAAAGACGAAGAAGAAGAAGAAGTTTTTTTAAGGCACGATTGTTTAAAAATAATATCGTTATATAATATTAAAGCACACTGTCACATCCATTTACAGGACCGGAAAATAAACAAACACAAACTGCCTTTAATAATTAAAGGAGTAGGTAATCAATACTTATCTTTTCAACACAGCCGGCAACTTTGCCTAAAGCCCGAGTAAATGCCCGAAAACGAAATTGAAATGAATGGCCCGAAGTTGTATCCTAATTAGACGTAGACGTACGAAGTTTATACGTCTCCTCAGAGTGTCGAAACGAGAGTTAAACTAAACTTGTTTACCTTTCCACAGATCTGTTTATATGAAACTTGGCAAATACTGAGACGCCCGCGGGAGACTGGAATTTCGCAGAAAGTGTCATTATAGAAAGTTTGCGCATTGCTTTATTACTTCCTCTTGAGAACATTTAAACCCCTACGTACTTCACCCTTTTCTCCAGAGGCGCAATAAGAAATTATATTAATTAACAAGGCACTTGATGAGCGCACGGATGTTGTTTTGTTACGTTTTCTCGCAACTGTTGATACAATTTAGTTGTGTTATTCAGTGAACGGTAATAAGCATGGAACTCGTAATAGCTCTGAAAGGTACCCCTGAGTTTTATGGGCATTCATATGACATCGGATCCGGATCATACAAGCTACGACGGCAAGCTCTTTATAGCGCTTAATGTATAAAATGTTATTTTCATCATCATCATCATAATCATCATCTCAGCCATAAGACGTCCACTGCTGAACATAGGCCTCACCTTTGGACCTCCATTAGTACAGGTCGGAAGCGACTGGCATCCAGCGTCTTCCGGCGACCTTTATAAGGTATATGATATTTTAGCCAAATAAAATTTTAATTGACCAAACACAAATTTTTTAAGCAGCGCCAAATTACGTATTAGGTCATACTCAAAGCCAGGTAAGGGGATGAAAAGATAACAGTTATATGTGTGTAACGGTTACTTGTCAAAGAATCGGTGCTGTTTTTGAAAGCCATGTTTATTAGTACTGAGGTCGCCATCAATGTCTTTTTGATCGTAGGTTTCACTACTGACACTGATGTTTCTTTACACCACAATAACTTCACGCCCGGTAGGTACGCCAACAGATCTTACTAAATGATTATAAATAGTTCTGATAGTTTGCCTGATATTCCGTTCAAAGTGTCCGACATATTCCTCAGTTTGATCCCAAAAATTTCTAGAATCTACTTCAATCATCATTGATGGCATTGATTTGCCAGGGCCAGTATTCAGATTTCTAATACCAACATTATTTTTTTTATCAATGCAAATCTGTATCGAAATAATTATATATTTGAATACTTTGAAGGTATAAGGAACATTGCAATTTGTTTCAAGTGAGTAAATAAAACAGTCTTATAGTTAGGTCTATCTAAACAATCTTACATAGCGAAAGATCCTGAAAATAGCGCTTTGTAATCTCACCTGTCAATCTTAATTTCTAATTAGGTTCTATTCAAGCTGAAGCGTGGGCTTCATTGTTTATCTTCAACTAATTTATCTTAAACCTAATTTAATCCAAGATAATCAGTGTATCTCACTCGCATGTATTAGCGGTAGCATAAAATAATACGAGGAACATACGATGCCATTATAATTATGTCACCGATCAAGAGATACACAATCAGCCCAGATCAGAAAGAGCTCGCGATTATGAGTCAAAATCACCTAAAATTTTCCAAATTGAAAAAAAAAGTGGAATATAGAACTTTCAATAAAATGGCCCACCGGGTCCAAAAAGTTTGTAGATCTTATATTAACCTAGCACTTTAATATACAGTAACAATAACAATGAAAGTTTTATATTTGCAATTCTCACGACTTTCTGAATATTTTAAACAAGCTCTTTCACAATTTTCTACAAGCAAAGTGATGGATTGGGCGTGAAACTTTCCCTTCATATTTGTTTCTTTTCAATCAATTTCTTACAACTCAGAGGCAACGGGGACACAGACTATTGTTTCAAAAGGTTGAAATATAAAGAAAAATACTTATTATATTATTTAAAGTAACTAACAATAATATTAGAGTGGTGTACAGTCGCCATCAAATATATCGGAGCGGCCAGGATACTCAAAAATATCTGAACATGCACTTTATCGCCTTGACAATAGAGGCGTTGTTCAGATATTTGTGACCACCTTGGCCGCTCCGATATATCTGATGGCGACTGTACACTTTAACCAAATCATGACAACAGGAATACATAATAAATATTTTTTGTGAAGCGTTATTATAACAGTACCATACTATCAAGTGAGCATTTTTTTTAAATTGCCATTTTTGGAAATTGTAGAATTTTCTGTTAATTTTATGATAATTTTACCCAGAATAACGAGCTCATTCCATCCCAAAAGAAAAAAAAGTGTCCCAAAAATTCCATACATCATTAAGATTTTTCTCTTACAACTTACCTACATATATGGGGAAATGGTAACATAATAGGGAAACAACTTTGGGACATTTTTTTACCCTATTAAAATTGAAAGAATTTGTGTTTCCGAGCAGAAAAAGCGTAGCACATAATCACTCTAAAATCTTTATCATGTTTAAGGACTTAATAATATGTTTCTTAAAATTTGATATTGTTATAATTTATCCTATACTATCCTTGTTCCTTCTTTTACATAGAACTTCCAGGGAGGCTTTAGAGAGTTCCAAGTGGCCTGATCCGACAACATCTACGTTGTTATTAGGTTAGTTAGTACTTAGAAACAATTAGTTATTAATTCTATTAAGTACTTATCTCAGACTTTACTTCAAAATTCTCTGAAGAACCTCCCAGGCGGGACCAATTAGGAAAATAGGCTCCAATGTATTCAGTGGAATCAATAAAATATCTCCCGAAGGTCTACAAAGGACAATGTGACTCAAAAGGGGATAAATAAAGGCCGGGGATTAAGGCTGCCTGTGCATTGAGGCGTCGGGTGTGCGTGGTCATTTATTGACGTTTTGGTTTTTATTTTTCATGATTCAATATTTTTTCAGATGGTTTTATTTCGTCAGTCAAATGGATCTGTATAGTATTTTATACAATCTATAGGCACGCCGGTAAGAATTGAGTTCAACGAAAGACCTGCTGCCAGTGCTGCCTCTATACAATCTCCCGGCGGATTGTGCTCCCCCTCCCGGTGACGGCGGCGGCGGCGGCGGCGGAGAGCGGGCTACGGTAGCAGTGGTACAATATTGTATGAAAATTCTTTCTACTATCGCTGGAGATGCTACAATATGTGACCGAAAAGTATGCGCTAGTAGTTCCGTTTGCATAATCTCAATTCAGGTATTATAGTCGACGAGTATAAAAAGTATACTTATAATACGACAACCGCTTTTTAAGAAATATGTAGGTAACATTAATACTAAGGTATAATACGAAATGTTCATGAAAAAAATACACGCAAAACTATTCGTACAGTCGAGCTCTTTGGAGAGCTATACTACTAGTATTAATTGGACAAAAACACGTGTATATGACGTAAAACCCATACCAATAAGGACGTGTTCATATAATTTCGACTGTACACGCTTCGACTTATAAACTGATCTAAGCAGCCATGAAATGCACGATCTATGTATAAGAAGGTTATCATTGCTAAACATCGATTATGTTACACACCATGAATAGGGTACTTTTCAGTAGATAAACTTAATTGTTTTGTTGCATTCATAAAATCAAAATTTCCAAAATACACGGGAAAATCCAGGTGTAACATGTGTTTGAGCTTTAATTGAGACTATAATAGTAAAAACTTATACAGTGTGTTACCAGGACCCGGGTTTTTATTAAACCTGATAATAATATGCTCCCTTAACAATAGTTTGTACGTATTAATTATGTTAATTAACTCCACAACTAAACATTCTAAATCGGCAGCTTCAATGTAGTAGACGTACTACGTATTTGTCGTAATTCCTGTCGTTGATTCACTTGGTACAAGGCATTTCGTGGTACGGGGGTAAAAATTGTGACTACTAGCTAATTGTCGTCTTCGTCATTGCATTTATGCATGGAGGTTTGAAATTAACTAACGAGTTTTTCTATGGTTTTTCTTTAATTTTTGACATAAGTGACAATTTCAAAAGTGTTTACGTCGAGTTGTCAAATTAAAACGAAATTTTCAAAATTGATATTTCTTTTTCTGTAAAATGGTTTTCGACGCACGAGAATTGTCTGGTATGTTTTTAATTTACGGCGAAACACGCGGAAATGCAGCTCAAGCCTTAATACTTTATCGCGAACGCTTCCCTAATAGACAACATCCACATAATGCTCGAGTAATAACAGCGGCTCTACAGCGAGTGCGTGGTGATAGGCCTGTGGTCCCTGGTCAGCCGGAAGGGGCTATGGACGGGATTGTGCCGGTGCACGTCGAAGATAGAATTCTCCGGCTCTTGAAATTAATCATAATAATCAAAGTAAGTATCTGTCAAATGCAAGACATAAGCAAAAGTCACTAAGTCCTTAGCGAATTAGCGATATCGAACCATACATCTATTAGAACAAGGTCGATTTTTGTTTATTTGTCTTATTGTAATTAGTGTGTTTTGCTCGCCACCTGACGATTTACCTTTCAAAATAATTAGCATTACATTGCTGGCAATATTTTTTTTGTTAGAAAGTTAAAGAAGTCTTAAATTTAGTTTATTAATTAAATTAATGTCATGGTTACATTATAGATATACGATATTTTAACCTCCCTTAAAAAAAGCCCGGGTCCTGGTAACACACTGTATAAAGGAGATGTATTCATCATATAGTATTGTGACGTCACAATATGTATGTCAATTATCTAATATCTAATTTCAATTGTTTGTAGTGCACAGTGCCTTGGTTGTATAACTGTAATGATGTGTACTTATTTGAATAATAAAATAAAATAAATTAGTCTCCCGTATAATCTTCATAATAAATCGTTTTGACGTTTACTAAAGAGTAGCTGATTTGACTTCATAGGGAAGTAGCCTATTCTATACCTAATAACTATTATTTTCTACTCAGTATCTAATCTCGAAACTGGAATTCAAGGCCAAAAAATCTACGACAGATACGTCAGTGTCATAACCATCATTGTCGCTTATGTCACTGTCAAGTAAACTTTTCAGGTTTCGCCAACCTTTTTATAATATGCTGCTTTATATTGGCCAACATTATCTTATCATATTATTTATTAGCGACCCGCCCCAGCTTCGCACGGGTGCAATTACACATATAAACCTTCCTCTTAAATCACTCTATCTATCAAAAAAACCGCATCAAAATCCGTTGTGTAGTTTTAAAGATCTAAGCATACATAGGAACAGACAGCAGGAAGCGACTTTGCTTTATACTATGTAGTGATTCTGTGACATTATCTAAAGAGTGGAGCGTAAGCGAAGTGAATTAAATACAGACGTACGGATACAACGGAACTGTCAGCTGGCTACCTAGACGTCTCTGCATTTCGATAGATTTTTGATTTTAAATAATTGTTCCACGAGAACTTTATAAAATTTCTTGGGGATGCAGCATAGATAAATAATATAATTTGAGTGTTCAAATATGACCAGATTGATCAAGGCGTTATGGAGCTTAGAAGGCGCGAAACAATCATCATAAAGTGTCTTGTTATATTGGTCCACTCGTTTGCATGTAAATCACGAGTTCTCGGTTCGAAGCGGGCTACTAGTTAAAATAAGGTTTTTGTAAAAAAAAAGGTAGGTATGAACTTTTGGCGCCGACTGTACTCTACTTTCAACAGTAAACTAACAAGGAGACAATTCTAACGAACATATTAAACACGATAACGTTTCGTTTTTGACTTGATGTAGTTCTTAACTTAGTCGTAAA
This sequence comes from Pammene fasciana, assembly GCA_911728535.1. Lineage (NCBI taxonomy): Eukaryota > Metazoa > Arthropoda > Insecta > Lepidoptera > Tortricidae > Pammene > Pammene fasciana. The sequence goes on along the minus strand of OU452282.1, from coordinate 10,821,446 downwards.
TTATTGTACCAAATGTTATGAATACCCGAAGTAATACAAGTGCAATACCAGCTTTGCAACCAAAAATCACGAATGTTTAACTTTTTATTAGGGCGTCTTTAATTTATGTAAAATAAGTAAATACAATTACTTCTTTAAATTATAGGATTGAAATTACCAACAAATAAATTATGTTAGCGTGTTTTTAATAAAAAAAGGAATATACCATTGTACAAACATTTTACTGCAGTGGCAACATTGTAGTAACTTTTTTGGCCTTGAATTACAGTTTCGAGATTAGATAAGTACTTTGTTAGTAAAAAACCCTGAATCAAATAGCTTCAAAGGAAACAAAAGAACTTTGTCGTGTTGCATTTCGTGCCGTTGCCGTTGCATATGACTGACAGACGTTAATGGTGCAAATTCCTTTTAAGATATTGCAAACTAAACGTTCTAATTGCTAATGGTACCCATTTGCCGTGTCGCTTGAGAGAGGAAGCAAAACATATTTCCTACTTCAAAATGTTTAAAGGTTTTCTTTATGCTGTTCGTGTAATATTGTTTTGCAATACGATAGCAGACTAAAATAACTTTTATGTTCATAGTAAATTGGTTTTGATCATGATGATGAACTGGCGTGGACAAAGTAAATAGTTTATTTTGATACACGGTAAATAATGAATGTGCAGATTCTAATTAATATCGGTGTAATTTGTATAGTTTTCATTCATGTCAAGATTTTGTGTTTTTTTGCTCGCAGTGACGCTGTCAACTATATGTCAACGATAAACACACAGTGCCAGTGTTGCCATAAATTACGGTCGCGTTCACTGTCTCAAATGCCCAATTATTGCGCAACGTGGCGTTTTCGATTTTTATTATTTTTTATGCTGCCTGTTTTACATATTTAATTATTTTTTAACTTTATCATTAATTTGTCATTGTGTCATGTTCCGTGACATCACTCACGTGTGGCCCCGGCGGAAGACCAGCGCTGCCCTTCCAGGCTAGCACCATGCTGAGTCGGGACCATTTCGTGGCAACTATATTCATGCCTTAATTATAAGTAGTTAGACTAAGTATTTGTTTGTACATTTTGTTGTTGTCATTGTCACGAATAAATGTTTTCTATTTCTATTAATATAGTGAATTAGTAATACACGAGGTAATCTACTAATTATACAGCTTGATGCGCTACATTGAATCTACTACTACACCCCAATTCGTTTTCGGTTGGGGTGTAGTAATAGGACCATATAACTATCAAGCTACTGCTCTGATACTTCGGCACTACCAACTATGCAAATTGGCCGTTTATACCAGTTATTTAATAGCGAAATATTTGAGATAGGTTGTATATAGCATACTACTATGAAGTATAATAAAATAAGGACCATAACCACAGCCACGTTTAATTTCGAGTATGTAGCTCAAATTAAAAAAGTCAGGGAATCCAGTTCTCGAGCTTGTTTTCACTGGGCGGAGTAATTTGTTCGGCGCAGAGAGAAATTAATTTTACATCGGTACCTAGCTAAGCATGTAAGCCGTATCAACATATACAAAATCAGGCAATTTTATACCTTGTTCTTTTACAATAAAACATAGAATTGAACGAGTTTCCAAACGCAGATGAGCGCGATATTATCAACATAACATATCGGGCCGGAACTGCCTGCGGGATCCACGCAAGTAATTATAAGACTCATCGGCTTACCTTATTTGTTCGATAGAGTTGTGGGATCTATGTTTTAAAGGTTTTGCGAAATTAATAAGGAAGACTTAATGTACTACTACGGTGGCAAACAATTATACGGCCCGCCTGATTGTAATCAGATACCGAAACTTATGGACGCCCGCAACTCCAGAGGTGTCACATGCGCGTTGTCGACCGTTTAAATATAATGGTGATGTTGTGTCACATTTATAGCACTCCAGGGTCCCAAGATACAGGCCCAGCCTAGTTTGGGATCCGACAGATATTTCAGTTATGTTTTGATGTTTACTGACTAACAATAAATAATTCTTAATTTTGAATTGAAGAAACAAGAAAACCCTCCGTCGTCAACACACTGCATCCTTTAAGGCATCTTTCACACTGGTGCGGTTTCCGCATTGCGGCGCCGGTGCACGAGCAAGATAACGCTCTGCGTGTGTATAGCGTTGTCACGCTTGCACACCGTCACCGCATGCGGTTGCGGCGCCAGTTAGATAATCGCCTTAGAGCTCTCTTGGCGACCTTGCTCACCCGCATGAACACACCACTATGAAGATACAACAGTCCTTCTAGTGTATCTCACTCACCGCTGGGCTTCAGCCATTGAGAGTCAGGGAGAGGCATTGGCAGTCAGCCTTGATATAGCTAAGGCGTTCGATCGGGTCTGGCATCGAGGTCTTCTGTCGAAGTTGCCATCTTACGGACTGCCCGAGGGATTGTGCAGATGGGTTGCCAGCTTTTTGTCCGGCAGAAGCATACGAGCCGTAGTCGACGGTAGTTGCTCGGAAAGCATGGACATAAACGCTGGTGTCCCGCAAGGCTCCGTACTATCCCCAACGCTGTTTTTGCTGCATATCAATGATATGTTGTCTATAGGCGACATTCATTGTTATGCGGACGACAGTACTGGGGATGTATATTACACGGGCCGTGCCAATATCCCTCGATCCGTTGTGGTAGAGAGTCGTGAAAAACTTGTGTCCGATATAGAGAATACTCTTACTGGAGTCTCGGCGTGGGGTCAGGACAACTTAGTCCGATTCAACCCCACCAAGACACAAGTTTGCGCGTTTACCGCTAAGAAAACCCCATTTACTGTGGCCCCTCAGTTCCAAGGCACAACTCTCACAATGTCAGGGAGTATTGGGATCCTCGGTGTCAACATTTCCAGCGACGTCCAATTCCGTAGTCACCTTGAAGGGAAAGCCAGGCTGGCATCCAAAAAGCTCGGTGTGCTCAATAGAGCGAGGAGATACTTCACTCCGGGGCAGAGACTGCTTCTTTATAAGTCGCAAGTCAGACCCCATATGGAGTACTGCTGTCACCTTTGGGCGGGTGCACCTGGGTACCAGCTTGGGCCCTTTGACTCGGTGCAAAGGCGCGCTCTACGGATCATCGACGATCCCAAACTCACGAGCGATATTGAACCTTTGAGTCTAAGGAGGGACTTCGCTTCCTTATGTGTGTTCTATCGCTTGTACAATGGGTTGTGCTCTGAAGAACTGTTTGATATGATGCCCACGGCTACCTTTTATCACCGCACCGCTCGCCGTCGGCAGGGTGTTCATCCTCACACCCTGGAGCCGAAAGGGTCGCGCACTGCACGGTTTAAGAGGAATTTCCTCCCGCGCACGCTCAGACTGTGGAATGAACTCCCTGCCGAGGTTATCCCAGAGGGCTACAGTATGAGGTTCTTCAAAAAAGGAGTGTATAGGTTCTTAAAGGGTAGGCAACGCGCATGTGAATCCTCTGGAGTTGCAGGCGTCCATAGGCTACGGTAACTGCTTACCATCAGGCGGGCCGTATGCTTGTTTGCTGCCGTCGTAGTATAAAAAAAAAAAAAAAAAAAACAACACAACTTAGTAATTATTTGCACGTATAGGCGCTGTAGGTGTACATGGATATTTCCAGTCAGGTTTTATTTCTACTAAAATACTTTTGTTAAGTAAGTTCGATGACATAAAAGTACATATCCGTGATTAAAACCCCTTTAGTTATTGTACTTATTTGCGTGAAAAAAGTATCGCTTATAATCACATTACATCATCTGGTTCAGGGTAACGAAATCAGAGCCCGTCACGGGTTTCGTCAGATTATTAGGGCGGAGGAGGCCTGGTGAATACCGACTCGCCCACGATTAGGGTTGAGAAATTTTAAGATAATATCACATACTTTAACCTGTGAAACCTATACGTCACGCCGATATTACACATCTGGACGTTGGTTCCTTAACCGAAAATCTTTGATTGTATAGCAGAGTTTCAAGAGCTAAAGTGTAATCTTAAGAATTTATTTACACAACTAGTAAAAAATGTTTGTGTAAGCCATGTTGGCGGTGGCTAGTGTAACTGGTTATTTTCACAAAAAACCGACGCCTCAGCACCCGCTTTCAACGCAGGGGCCGGATTCTAACTTTGCATTTCTGCTCCAACACAACACAACTTCAATCACGTTTAACTCAACAATGAAGCTATATTTGAATTGGAATGCTACCACATTGGAACACTGGATTTAGATTCAGGCGGTACACGTTTATATATTGTTTCGTTCATTTACATTTACTACAATGGTAATGCATTTAAACAATAATCAACAATTACTCATTGTCACTGTCACTGCTGCCACTGCTGGGTGTCAAAATTGAGTGCATGACACTTGTGTGTGGTGTTGCAAGGCTAATAAGTTGAATTACCCAAAAACTTTAAAAATTTCGTATGTTTCCTAATAATTTGTATAAATTAAAAAAATAATAATAATATTGATGTTCAAAACTGTAAACAATGTCCTTGTTAGTTTCATGAGTTTTCATTAACACTCCTACTATTTTACTCCGTGCTCCTACTAAGGAAAGTAAGCAAACTCACTATATTTTATTTTAAAAAGGCATTTTTATTTACTAACAGAAGAGTGTTACTATTGGCAACATTTTATTTAATTCGTCTTCAAAGGGTCTACATACGGGAATATCAGCCATTAACGATGTCTACACATGGCGCAATCTTAACGTAAAAATGGAAAAGTCACCGCCATACCTTAATACCGTATTAAAAAACACTAAGAAAATTGGGCCCTGACGACAAGGATGCTGCAATACGTTAGAGACGTTTAGAGATGTTGCTTAACGTGTCTAACGTATTGCGGCGTCTTTGTCGTCAAGGCCCGATCTCGGGAGGTGCAATACAGTGCAATTTCTCGGGCCCGATCTGTCAGGTTGGGAGGTGTAATAAAAGTGAATGGCCTCTACAATCGTAACGTTGCAACGTAAAATGGGGTTGGCCGGTCGAAAGTATTTACAGATGGCGCCAGCATAGCTGGGTCCCTGTCAGTCCTACAAATAGTGTCAAAATCAGGTTTTTTTTTAAATTTTATTTGCCCTGGATAGGCTAGCCTTTAAGCCAAATCCCATACAACAATACTAGTGAAAGGGACCTAGCTATGCTGGCGCCATCTGGCCAAACCGTTGACAGTTGCCAACCCCATTGCAATGTCTAAAACGGCTATTAGACATTGCAACCTGCAGGGCCCAATCTGTTGTGTACCCTGCCTCTCCCTCCCCTCCTTCAGCTCCCTACGGGCCCTACCTTTAAAGCGGTATTAGACATTGCAACCTGCAGGGCCCATTCTGTCAGGTTGGAAGGTGTAATTAAAGGTAGGGCCCGTAGGGAGCTGAAGGAGGCAGGGTACGCACCAGATTGGGCCCTGCAGGTTGCAATGTCTAATAGCCGTTTTAATTACACCTTCCAACCTGACGGATTGGGCCCTGAAGGTTGCAATGTCTAATACCGCTTTAACGGGTGTAGTCTTAGGGTCAAAACACACCTAGCGGAATCACAGCGGAATTAAGCCAATTCATAGACAAAATGTCTTCCACTCCATACAAAAAATCAGCTACCATAGACAAATTTCCGCTACCATAGACATTTTGTCTATGAATTGACTTAATTCGGCTGTGATTCCGCTAGGTGTGTTTTGACCCTTAGAGCTTTAAGGGTCACAACACACCTAGCGGAATTCCTCGCGGAATAAGCGGAAGTAGCGGACATTTGTCTATGGTAGTTGATTTTTTGTATGTAAGCCATAGACAAATTTCCGCTACCATAGACAAATTTCCGCTACTTCCGCTAATTCCGCGAGGAATTCCGCTAGGTGTGTTGTGATCCTTAGGGTCAAAACAGACCTAGCAGAATTCCTCGCGGAATTAAGCCAATTCATACACAGAGTATATTGAATAGTAGGGTATAGAGATATCAGTCAAGACTTTCGGATGCCGTGCCATCTATAAAAAGTTCACCGCAACTTTTCATCGGTATATACATCTATAGCTACGTATACAGCTATAATAGCGATGGCGGGCTTTTTAAATTTTATTATTTTATTTCGCCATTGCAAAGGTCCGAGCAAACTGAACCAGGCCACATCATGTGTGAACCTCGCTTGCATTTTTCGTCTACAAGCTGCTAGGGAAGTTCACACATGATACTGTGGCCTAGTTCCGTTTGCTCAGACCACGAATAGATACAATGAAACTATATATTTGTTTTCTCTACATTTTATTATAATACTAATTAATAACATGGCACAAATTATTATTAGGTATTACCTACTGTACTACTTATGATATTGTTTCTTCAGATACTGAAATTACTGTACAATTTCTACCCGTCTGGTTATTTAATAATATGGGTGGATATGGTATATTTAGTAAGATTGCGGTAGGTCGACTTGATATTTGTATCTGGATAAAAAACAGATAACTTTTATTTAAAATAAAGGAGCTGACAATTAATTGTTTCCTTCATTTTAAATAATACTACCTACTCATTTCTCGCATTCATCTTCTGGGTCAAGATCCGATCACATTCCTTTGAATAGTTCATTAGTGTCTTTCCGCCAGTGATGTAGGAAAAATGTATAAGATAATTTGGTTGTTTAGGACATTTTAATGACATTCGAAATGAGCTAGATTTTAATATTATACTGATATGGTAAAAAATAATTTAATTAGTCATGTACTCCAGGGCACGTTTTATTGAAAGATTGTCGAAAGGCTTAAAACCCACTCCTTCGGGTTTTCTCACAAAACGTTAACTGGGTAGGAAGGCAGTCTTCTTACAGTTTATGAATTACTGTTTACATTTTGGCAATAACGCAGTTCATTAACTGGTTACTTTGATGGATGATTTCACAGCCCTGACCACTTATTTCACCTTCGATTTTGAAATCATCAAAAAATTACATTTTATTTTGCGTATCATTCATTAACTGTTGGAGGTTTAGAGTTATATAATATGTATTTCGTAGCGTAAATAAATGTTTTAGTTTGTTGAGCAAGATTTTGTTCAAAAATATTGATCAGAAAACTATGTAGGTATTATTGGCATATTTCACTGCATTTTTTTTGCAAAGCTACAGCATATAAAGGCTTTATTTTTATAGTAGTACCTATGTTGCTTGATTAAACACTAACAATAAAAAAAATAGTAAGTAAGTATAGTCGGCATAAAATATTTCTGAGGACCCAACATACTCAAAAATATCTGAACATGCACTTTATCGCCTAGATTTGTGACCACATTGGCCGTTCGGAGTGGCCGCGGCAGCGGGTTCAATAACAAATTTAAAGGACTTTTCGAAATGGCAAGTACCACTTGACAGTCGGCGCTTACGTCGCACGTTGTACAGATTCAACATTATATTCGACCAATAAAAACGTGAACGCCCCCCGCCAACTGGTACCTTCCCCGAAAAAAATATCGCATATTCATATTATAGTTGGAAGGTAGAACATTTACTATTGTTTTTTGTGGTAAATAAAGAAACAAACTACGATATTACTGACAATTTTTTTACATGCTTTAACTGTACTACATATATAAAGGGCTATGAAACAAAATTTAGTATAAGAGCAAATTAAACAAAAGTCGTCTCCTACACGATTTTCGTAGACATCTCTTCTAGATACCCTAAAACTGGTATGGATGTGTTCCTCGTAGTCTCCTGAATACGAATTGACTGGTTTTAGTTTATGGAGGGGGGACGGGTCGGTAAAAAGGGGGGGAAAGATGGCGGCTGACTGCCATCTAAATTTGTTTACATCTCGAGTCCTATGAGACCGATCGGTTTGTATGAGATGTCATTTGAAAGACTATTAAATGTACTACAATTGTTCATAAATAACTGTAGTCATCAGTTTAGTCTTTTACAAAATATTTGAAAAAATATGATTTTTTTACCGTGCATGTTTGCGTAAGTACTGATAAAACATGCTTATAACTCAATATATTCTACACATGGCACTGCTTCGAATCATTGTCACAATCACAACGCCGGTTGATCACTCCAGATATATTCATATAAAAGCAGAGATATCGGAGTCCATGGTAACTGCAGTTCCAGTTGAAAATCGTAAAAGAACACATTCAAGCATCGGTGCTATTGAAAATAAAACAGGAAAATCTAGTCTTGAACTTGAAGGAAGTAAAAACATTATGGCGGATCGTCATAAAACGTTCCATTCCTTCCATATTTTTCTAACACATATTTTTAAATTCGTGTAACTGAAGGTATTCAAATGGAATAGGGATGTTGACTATTTTTTGCTAATTTTTAGAAATGTGTTTTAAAACATTTATAAGTACCTAATATAGCCCAAAATAACATTATATATTTTTTTATGACCCTAAATCAATATAACTCAATGCCCTAAATATAAAAATATCATGTATTTTAAAATGCACTTTAAATTTCGCTCCAAAACGCGACACTTGTCACGTGATCACGTGAGTGACGTCACTCGTTCCTAAACATTGTGAAACTGTTATGGCGATTCTGGTTTTCGTTTAAATAATAATGGATTCTAAGTTTTATAAGTGTTGCGCAGTACCGCAGTGTAAAAGTACTACAATAAAAACACCCGAAAAGTTATTTATACACGTACCTCGTACAGAAGATGTCAGAAAAAAGTGGCTTCAGCTTGCTCGAAGGGATCCGGCACTTCTGGCTATACAATCTAAAATGTATTTTTGTGAAGATCATTTTGATGTAAGTCTATAAATAATAATACTGCTTGATAATTTTTCGTATTTCCCTTCGTATTTGTCAAGTTTTTATACTATTATATGTTTAGAAAATAGTGAATTTAAGGTTAGAAATAAAGTTAAATAATATCGTTTTGTAAACTGTTGTACTCGTTTTATTTTAGTTGCCGAATGATATGGAGAACTATACTGAATATCAGGTGATGGGCTCGATATCTCAGGTTCGAATAAAAGCAGGGCATTTGCCAGCAAAATTTGAATGTCAACCAGACCGAACAAGACGGACAGATATGAAAACAACCCGTTCATTGCCAGCCAAAAGACGAAGATTGGAAGCAATATTAGAATATGAAGAAGAGTTAGAACAAACACAGAATACACAAAGTATTCCCACAGCTGAGATTCAACCAGGCCCAAGTTCAGGTATGTGTCATTGGCCGTGTTTACACCTGGCGCACCGCCTCGCGAGGAAATTGCCGCGCGCGGCAGCTCGGCTAGTGCCTCGGTCGCCATGCGCGGCAATTTCCTTGCGAGGCGGTTCGTTAGGTGTAGCCACGGCTATTCACCTAACACTTGTCTACTGCACGAGATAGGCCTCTCCCATGTATGTCTAGATACAACACAATATATTTACAGAAAGTGAGAGTGCATTGCATGCGATGCATTCCAAATTAGTGTAGGATATAATATATCATATTCATAAATAAGTAATAAGTATTGTTCAACTCATGGAAAGTCAAGGTTTGCTGCTGTTACTTAATGTCTTGTGTATGGAGGGTGCAGGGTGCCTTTCTATCAGAGCTACAATGCTGTGCTATGTTTTCACACAAATTGGCCAAGCCAAGGTATGCTCCTACTATGTGTCACTTGCATATAAATGTAGAGCAACATAGCATTGGTGGAAGTCACCTAATTGTGCATACATATGTACTGTACACAATTAGGTATATAAATATCATAACTCATGACATGACCTTTTAGTTTCAGATATACCTCAACCGGAGCATAAACCAGTAACAACAGATAAATCAATACAAGTAAACATACATTATAAATATCGAAGTAAAAGCACACAGACTGCAATAAAATATAAAAACACTGCAATATCACCAAGGAAAAATGTTACTACATCTGTATCAACCTCTCCATTCAAACTGGAAGTCGCATCCACATCTGGTCATGCTCAAACATCTAGAAAGTTATGCTTCAGTCAACAAGATCATTCTGATAGTGATGTATCATTATTTGCACCATCCTTAGCACACTCCAACTTCTCTTCTATGATGTCATCTGAACAAATGAAGACCTCTTCAGGAACCTCCGCTAGTATCAATGAAGATGTGAAGAAGCTAGAAGCGCAACAAATACTCCAAACAACTATAAAGAAAATTAAAAGAAGGCCAAAGTTTTACGTTGGAGTACCAGAAAAATGTTATTATTTAATGGATACCATCCGCAACCACACAAATGTTCCCGAAACTCATATATTATTATGCCTAAAAAAAATTAGATTAGATACAAGATTTTCAGAACTGGCAGATGATTTTGGAATGTCATTATCTTATGCAAGTAAGATATTTCTAAAAAATGTACCAATAATTTGTAGTGTCATGCAACCTTTCTTAGTTAATTTAGATAAAAATGCGATAATCCTGTCCTTGCCTATGGCGTTCAGACACAAATACCACCATGTTACCTGTATTATTGATTGCTTGGAAATTGAAATTCAAAAGCCCTCAAACGCTGTACATCAAGCTCTAACATGGTCAAATTACAAAAAGGCAAATACTTTAAAATACCTAATATCAAGCACACCAGATGGTTTGGTTAACTATATCTCAAAAGGTTATGGAGGAAGAACTAGTGATGTGTGTGTAGTAGAACATTCCAACTTTTTAAATACTTTAGAGAAAGGTTCTTGCATCATGGCAGATAGGGGTTTCAAACATATAGAGCAGATGGTTCTCGAGGCAGGCCTTCAGTTGGTTCGTCCTCCAAGTGTTAGTACAGGATCAAAATTATCAAAGCAAGAGGCTCGCCAGACTAAACAAATTGCTAGTCTGAGGATTCATGTTGAAAGGGTGATACGACGGTTGAGGGAATTTGCAATGTTAAAACCTCATGCTTGTATATAATAATCTAACCAGGGTGCTTGATGAAGTCATTATAATAGCATGTGCTTTAATTAATTTACAAGATAGCATTATCAAGTAAAAACTTAGTGTAATTTGTTTGAACCAGAGACTATAGATAATATAGACAGCCACTCGTGTCTGAAAGCACCATCTACTCGAGAGCCACCTCGCCAGCTTCAAAAAGTTCTTAGACTCTACTGCTCTTTTATATAAGTTACTCTACATATATCTGAACATAACATCCATCTTTATGTGGTTTAAGAGATCTTAAACCACAAAGATGGATGTTATGTTAGCTTAAATTTGTGATAATTAAATATGGCAAAATTATTATTATTTTTTGTGATTAATGTATGATGCTCTAGCTCTACAAATCGAAGGACGCATCAGCAGGTTGTAGTCTTGTTCTTACTTGTTTGTTAACAAGTAAACGAGACACAGATACATGCGTCAGTGAATGCGTCCGTCGATATGTAGATCTGGCATAAGATACCTTAATATTTATGTACAGATATATCGGAGCAGCCAAGGTGGTCACAAATATCTTAACAACGCCTCTATTCTTCTCTATATAGATATTTTTGAGCACCTTGGCCGCTCCGATATATTTGATGCCGACTGTACATGTTGCATGAATTAATGGTCTGTGCAATATCTGTATAATGGCATTTTAATATCTTACATGTGTAGTACAGTCACCAGCAATAGTAATAAATAATAATGCAGCAGAATAATGTCTTTTATTGTGAAAATAAGTTATTATAAGTGGTTTTAATGTGATATGTGGTCAATTCTAAATTTGTGATATTATGTTATTATTTCAACAAATAAAACTGTTTATGCGAAAATACTTAAGCCTTTTATTTATACATAGAGAGAGGGTGAGCTCTTTTACGATACCTATATATATCTTAATTATAATGACAACAGTTTATTAACAGTAATATTTAGTCAGGTGATTAGGTAAAATTAATAATAGCGCACCCTTTCCGTCCTCTGCATGATAAGTAATATGAAAGAGCCAGTGTGTATTTGTCATGTACAGTCAGCTTCAAATATATTGTAACAGCCAAAGTGATCAAATAGTACAAAATATATGGTGTGACAAACTATTTGGCTACTCTAGCTGTTACAATATATTTGATGCCGACTATATATACCTCATAGGCCCATACCTATCACAGTGGCTCAAAGCATTAATGCAAAGGCCCACTTGTCGGATGTAGGATCCGGATTTTAATCGATCGTTCCAGTGGCAGAACATTTTATATGAAGCTATTGACACTTGTCGGACAAGATTTTGTATGGAGAGCTGACAACCTATTAAAAATCGGACCCGACATCAGACAAATGGGAACGGGGTCTTAGTCTATCGAAATAACCAGTTGGATTTTACCATCTTAGGGCCGCCAAACACGGACTACTCGAGCAGTAACCCAGTGGTCAACATACATTCTTGCAGTCAGACCGCATGATGAAATTTCACTGCGCAGCCAACCGCCCGAAGCAGTTGCAACTGCTTGAGCGGTTCGTGTATTGCGAATGACGATTTTGTATTGAAACTGCAGATCACCCAACGGCAACCGCTTGAAGCTCTTGGCACTGACTGCTTAACAGTCCATGTATGGCGGCTCTTAAAAATAGAGCCACTATTCCCGCCTTGACCCTCTGTGTGTGATTTTACACAACATGTGTCAGTGCGGGGACAAAGGTCCCACTTTGTTAATAATTATAGAATAGATAATTCTTATTAGTGCTTCCTATAACTACACCATATTGCCGGGTCAAAGACAAAAGAAACTGTAATCTACTAATAAAATAAAATCCAAATAGTTGTTTCTGCCTTGAAGAGTCAAGGGCAAAGCCAACCATATCTTTATAAGTCGGTTCTGTCTTTAACCCGGCAAGATACTCTATCAATTAGTGACAGAATTTAGTGTCCATGTAAATGGATAAAGTGGGACTTTTGTCCCTGCATTTACACAAATGATAACTGTCAATATTAGGTGTTTATGTAAATAAAATCCCAAATTGAGAAAATAACTGTTTTAATTACTGTACACTTTTGTTTAATAATGGGTAAATATTAGTTTTCCAAAAATCTACAAGATTAACAAGCAAATTATTAATATACTCAATGTCCAAATCGACACAAATTATGTCCACACTCTCAGTATTTTCGAACTTACTGTCTGCTACACAAAAGTAACATTTGTTTTTCCCAGACAAAAACATTTGTAGTTGCATTTGTGCATAATATTTCTTTGTGGGTTTCTGATCTCTTACATAGTTCTTATAAACTTCAGCACGCGTAGGGCACTTTATTTCAATAACGAATTCATCACAAATCCCATCTGGGGACCCAGCAATCATGAAGTACTCTTTACTTATTAATAGACCACACTTTTCTATTTTAACTCCAAGTTCAATTTCTACTTTTCTCTTTACAGCATTCTCAAGTGTCCGTCCACGGATCATTGCGGAGGTATCAGGTAGTCTACCTCCCATGATTTGTGCTATTAAAGTGCCATCTTTGGTTTTGCACCTGCTAACCTCATGAGCTTTAGATGCAGTAATCCGCCCATATCGCAACTCAAACCATAATTTGTTTTGAGACTGATCTCTTGTCAGTTTTTCTATTTCTACTAAGGTATTTTCATCAATTGACAATCCTGCTTTTAGTAGAAATTCGTCACAATCTTCTTCTTTATACCAAAAACAGAGTTGGTGCATTGAGAGCATTTCAGCATCATCCCTTTTGTAATTTATTTGGTGTTTTATGAGCTGCACATCCTTGATATTTCTATTCTTCCCCTCTTCTAAAAAATCATTTAAAACCCTATGATTTGGCAAATAACTTCGTGGATCTCCTTTAGTGAGGTCTTTTGATGTCAAATATTTCAAACTTTTGCCTACCTTAGAGAGGTGTGACTTTTTCCAGTAACACTCAACAGAGGTGCAGGAAGGTTCCTCACTCCTGCGATGAACCCACATGATGAATGCCATAGCATGTTTACATCCGCCGCGAGAACCAGCACACTGACATTCAACACTCAAAATAACACCTTGTTGTTCATCAACAACCAAAGTAGCTGAATATGGTGTATTCTGAACTTTGTGTTCTGGGCAAATGGTGCACTTCACTGTGCACAAATTTCCTTCCCGATGCAGTTGGACCAAGCCCACAGCATTGTCTCCGTATGACTGTCTTGCGGATCTAAAAATTCAACAAAAATATGATATAAAATAACTTTACAAAACATAACCTTAAAATTATTAATTTCTTCAAGTCAGACATAACAAGAATTGTTAGTGTTGTTGTGGAACAATGTGACCAGAAAACAGTAATAAGGAAATAACAATTCTTGTTAGATTACTTACATGGAGGACTTCACATTTCTAAATTCAGCAGAGCAAAAGTTGCTGTTCCTTGCGAAGAAATTAGCAATCGTGAAACAGTCAATTCTAGGCAAATTCGAGCTGTTGGCCTTTATAAAGCCACGATCCATTATGAAGTTTATTTATTAACGGATCGACCATAGAATGAAATAATAACGCGACGACTTGACTTTACTTGTTGTCCGGTTGCCCGCTGGCACTGCTGACAGTGATGAGTGAAGTTTGGGAACAAGTGACGTCACGAGCTCAGGCGTTGGCGTTTGTCGTCACGTGACTTACGAGTGATTTTTAATGATTTTGTTTAATATTTATATTAAATATTATCCACTATTATACAGGAAAAATATTCAGTAGACTAGGATTTCTGTAATAAAAACTACCATTTCGCATCAACAGTTTATTTTATTTGAGTGCAGTCAACATCCCTATTTACAGTAGAAAAAAAAATGGGAATGACATTGTTTTTTTAGATGAACGGAATATTTTTTTTTTTTGAAATGCAACTAATCAAAAATTACAGTAGCTTTGTTAATTGTTTCTTTTGTAAATTGCGTGTATCGAAAACGGTAGTGGTGACTCACAGAGTGCCACAGATAACCCAAAATCACCATATTTGGGTCACCACACACCTAGCGGTTTTCCTCGCGGAATTAGCGGAAGTAGCGGAAATTCATAGACAAAATGCTTAATTTGTCGATGGTAGCGGAAATTTGTCTATGGCTTCCATACAAAAAATCTGCTACCATAGACAAATTTCCGCTACCATAGACAAATTTCCGCTACTTCCGCTAATTCCGCGAGGAATACCGCTTTGTGTGTGGTGACCCTTAAAGTAAATGGTAAATAATGACACAGAGAGACTTCTGTAACGTCACGAATCATGATGTCCCTTTTTAACGCATGACAAGTTCTCTTTCACACTTATGCAAACGTATCGGAAACGTCGTGTCAAACTCCATTTTTTTGACAGAGTAAAAAGTGTGATTTCAACTCTCTCTTTCTAACAACCATATTTATCGAAGTTATGTTATTTATTTATATAATAAATCTTACACTTTTTCGCCTAGCCCCCATCCGCTAGCCGTACAATAAGGAACTTCGTTCCAAAAGTAGCTTCATAAAACCCAAGTGGTTGTAGACCCCTTTATCAGACATAGGTAATCGTTTTCACGGATTTGATAGACTGACACGACGTAGGCAGTATGGGTTAATGCGTATGCCTATGCAAGAAAGTTGAACAAAAGGAAAAAAAATGGCAAGTCAAACGTCAAACTGACACAATGTGGACGGAATCAAATAATTAATTCGCAATCTTTTAACAATAATGAATCAATTTATAAGGATTAGCCGCTGTCGTTTGTGGATTGGTGCAGTGATGAATGAAAGTGTGTCCGAATAAGAAATGTCGATCTTGTAACTGTACTGCACAGCAATAGAATGGTAAGACATTGAAGTTGGATTGTTTACATATGTGTTTTAAAGTTAGAATCCGGGCCCTGAGATACATGCTTGTAAACGTCATAATATAAGTAGTTTAACTACCCAGTGTCAACGAAAAAGTTTAATTTAATTCGCGACAGGCTCTCTAATGTTAGTTAATACTAATAAGCTTACTCCAACATTGCTTTGTTGTTAAGCGTGTTGTAAAACTGTATTGTAATCATTGACTTACTATGTATTCTACTAGACAAGCTATCTAGAACAAAGTTTGTGCGCCACATTTGGCGGTTGACAGCTGTCATTGAATCAGAGATTAGCTTTAGCGAAGCAGACGTGACACTATTATGACAATATTCATATTCTGCCTAAACACATTTTGTAATGAAACGTGATTAAATAATTTTAAGAGAAACTGATTGTTTTTTATTTGTAATATTTATTTTTGTTGTGACAATAAAATATATTCTGTATTGTCTATGACCTGTGGTCTTTAGTTGATGGGCGTTCGGTTTTTGTTTTTAGAGGGCTGTTGTTTCAAACTGTGGGGTTGTACAGTCATGTGGTTCACAAAGAAACAGACGAGAATATGTATGGTTGTACTTTGTAAAGTATTATTCTCAAATAAACAGAGTCAATGAGCTAATCCACTGTGTTCTTCATTAAACCTATAACAGGTTATGGGCTCTCGCAGCTCATGACTTTGTTGTGAGTGGAGGCTTCGAGGAGCACGAGAAAAGAGTCGGGGAGAAAGACTCTGTACTTACTGCGTCGCGGAGATCTGAAGGAGGTCGTGCAAAGGGTGTGCGTGACATCAGATATCAGCGGGGTGATTTCGCAGAATGGATTCGTGCTCGCACACAGTAGCCACAGCTACGAAGCTGGAGGGGGCTAGGAATTGGAGCTCATGGAAGTTCCATGTGACGGTGGCTCTCAAAGGGGCCGATTTGTTCAAGATGGTCAATGGAGAGGAGAAGTTGACGGAGACGAATAAAGTAGCATGGAAGAAGAATGATGCCAAGGCGCAGGCGACTATAGTATCCAGACTCGGTGAGGCAGTTTTGGTACATGTCTTGACCTGTGAAACGGCTGAGGAGATATGGGGCAAACTGAAGGCGGTATACGAGCCTAAGTCGGCGACTAACACTTTAATGCTACAGCAGCAATTTCTGCAGTTCAAGTATGAAGGTGGTGACCTATCAGTATTTCTGTCAAAGCTACAAGAGATGAAATGCCAGTTGGAGCAAGCCGGAGAAGTCATTTCTGATAAATTTCTAATGACTAAGGTGTTGATGTCCTTACCTGAGAAATATGCTCATTTTATTTCTGCGTGGGAATCAGTGGAGACGAGCAGGCAAACCTATGAAGATATGGTAGTTCGTCTGTTAGTGGAGGAAGAGAGAGTGAAAGCTAGAGAAGGGACGGGGACAGAAAATGCGGCGTTATTTTCAAACTTCAGAAATAACAATAAGCAGAGTTTTGGCGGTTACCAAAAAAGGGTTTGTTATCGTTGTGGAGCCAGTGGCCATAACGCTAAAGAGTGTAGAAGCACAACTGATAATAGAAGATGTTTTATTTGTTCTGGCGTTGGACATTTAAAAGCGGATTGCCCCAAGCAGAAACGATCATCGAAATTTTACAACAAGGCGAAAGCGGGTTCCTCATCCTCAAACAATGCTTTCATTGTGACAGCTCTGATGTCTGGGAATGAAGAAACTGAACTATCATTCACTGAACGCGATTTTGTGATTGACAGCGGTACGAGTGAACATATAGTGCGTGACATGTCAGAACTGTCAAACTACAAGTCAATGCCAAATTCGAACCGTTTTATTGTTGTTGGTGATGGTCGGCCTTTACCTGTACTGGGAGTTGGTGATTTGGAACTGGAAGTCTACAATGGAAAGGAGTATGTAAAATCAACAGTCAGTGATGTTCTTTACGTACCGGAAATGAAGTGGAACTTGTTTTCATTGAAGAAAATAGCGGATAAAGGTTATGTTGTGACTTTTACGAAGGAAGAGTGTATAATTACAAAGGACGACTACGTGCGTGCAGTGGGCAACCGCGCAGGGAACCACTACTTGCTTAACGTTAAACATGACGATGAGAACGTAGCTGCATTAATGTGTTCTCTGGATCTGTGGCATGAAAGAATGTGTCATCAGAACAAGGTGTATGTCAAAGACATTTTAAACAAGAACAATATAAAGTTTGTGGACAGTGACAAAAAGTGTGAGAACTGTGTGCTGAATAAAATAAGCAGGTTGCCTTATACAACAAACTCAAATATAGCTAGCGATGTACTGGGGGTGGTACATGCCGATGTTGCGGGACCTATGGAGGTGGCATCTGTGGGAGGAGCTAGATATTTTCTTCTCTTAAAAGATGATTTATCAAACTACAGGGTGGTGTACTTTCTAAAACAGAAATCAGAAGTACCAGATAAAATCAAACACTATATTCAAACCTATGAAAGACTTACCTCCAAGAAATTGAAAATATTGAAGTCGGACAACGGGACAGAGTTTGTAAATCGAGAAGTGAAGGACCTGTTAGAAGCCAAGGGTATCATACATCACACCACGGTTCCCTACACACCCGAACAAAACTCTAGAGCTGAACGTGAGATGAGAACCCTGGTAGAGGCAGCGCGTTCAATGATTAGTGGCTTCGGTAAGGAACTTTGGTCTGAAGCAATAAATATGGCAGTTTATGTTATGAACCGGACTGGTAAAAGTCGAGTGGAAGGAAAAACCCCTTATGAGTTGTGGGAAGGTAAAGAATTTGATGTGAGAAGCCTGAAGATGACATTTGGGAGTGAGGTGGTAGTTCATATCCCGAAACAAAAGAGATTGAAATGGGATCCAAAAGGAAAGAAGGGTATATTTGTGGGCTATGAGAGCTCAAAAGGATACAGGATTTATTACCCCGATGAAAAGTTTGTTGACATAAGGAGAGATGTGGTTACCTTATCAGATAAAGCCTGTAATCCTGTCAGAAACAGAGAAAGGGAAGAGAAAGAGGTTGTGATTCTTCTGGACAAGGATGCGAAAGATGACTGGAGTGATCAAAGTACTTGTCAACCAGATATTCAACAAGAACATCAACATGAGTCAGATAATGAAGAAGTCGAGGAATTGGTGCCATCTTCCCGCACTTCGTCTGAATACCAGACTGCAGATGAGGCGGCCATGCCTGAACCTGACAACCAGGAAGCCGAAATAGTACAGGATCAAGCACCAGTTGAAAATGTACAGACAAGGTCAGGTAGGCACGTGAAAAAACCTCAGAGATTTGATGATATGGCTTTGGTAGTTGAACAAGAGAGTGAGCCGAAGACCTACAGTGAAGCCATGAGGTCAAAGGATAAGGGCAAGTGGGAAGAAGCCATCAAAGCAGAGCTGGCACAAATGAAAGATTACAATACATGGACTGAGGTCCAAAATATACCCGAGTCGGCAAGTCCTGTAAGTTCAAAATGGGTATTTAAAAAGAAAGACGATGGTACTTACAAGGCCAGGTTAGTAGCGAGAGGTTTTGAGCAGGATTGTAATGATGACTACAATGTATATGCTCCTGTAGCTAGGCTTAATACTTTTCGTATATTTGTTTCAGTTGCTACAAAGATGAACATACAGATAAATCAAATGGATGTATGTGGAGCATTTCTGAATGCTAATTTGGATGAGGAGTTGTACTTGAAGTTGCCTGAAGGTTGTAGTGCAAGGTTTGGTAAACTAAATAAATCTTTATATGGGCTCAAAGGAGCACCTAGATATTGGAATGAAACATTTAGTAATCTCATCAAGTCTAAAGGTTTTATACAGTCTGAAAAGGATTACTGTTTGTTCTCAAAGTGTAATGAAGGGTCTAGAACATGGTTGTTGGTTTATGTGGATGACATTTTGTTCTTTAGCAGCTGTCAAAATGAAACTGACAATCTCAGGAGCTTGCTAAGCAAATCGTTTAAAATGAAAGATATGGGTAAGATTAAGAAATATTTAGGGTTTGAAGTGAATCAGGATCTTGAGAAAAAGTGTACTACTTTGTCTCAGAAAGAATACTTAGATAAATTATTGTCAAACTATGGAATGAGTGACTGTAAGCCTTTGTCTTTACCTATTGATAAAAACTTTGATTTTTGTGTACTGAAAAGAGAGTCTTCTGAAAGTGTTTGTGTGGAAAGCAAATGCAGAACTTTGATTGGAAGCTTGGCTTATTTAGCCGCTGGCACAAGGCCAGATATTTCTGCAGTTGTAGCCATACTGAGCAGGTATCAAAGCTGTGCATCAGTGTTATTGTATAAGTTGTTGTGTAATATACTAAGATATTTGTCTGGCACGAGAGAACTTTGCTTAAAGTATGAGTGTAGTGGAGATGTAGTGGGGTATGTTGACAGTGATTGGGGAGGAAGTGATGATCGAAGATCAACTACAGGCTGTTGTTTCAAACTGTGGGGTTGTACAGTCATGTGGTTCACAAAGAAACAGCAATCTGTTAGTCTCTCTTCGACTGAAGCGGAATTTTGTGCTCTCAGTCATGCAACTAGTGAGGCGTGTTGGCTAAAAGATATATTAACTGTGTTTAATGTTCATGTAGGACCGATTGTACTGTATGAAGATAATCAGTCAGCAATAAAGATGGCTCATATGACAAGGTGGTTCACCCGAGTAAAACATTTGGACATTAAACAAAGCTTTGTTAAAGAAAAGATATCTAATGGTATTGTCATGTTGAAATACATTAGCACCACTGAGCAAATTGGTGACATATTTACAAAAGCCTTAGGTGGGGTTTTGTTTCGCAAGTTTAGGCAATTATTATTTGAACCTCAAGATGTTTAGTTGCATACTGTGAATTACATAAAATGTCTTTAGTTGTTCATAAATGTTAAAAGATGTAGAAGTGTTGGTTTGTATTAACTAGAATGTTTGTTGTTGCTACGTTAAGTTGCATATTGTTATTTGCAAAGAATTTGCAGAGGTTATCTTTTATTGATGTTTAAATGTCATACTTGTCATAGACATTTAGTGTGTGTATTGCTAGAGTAAAATATTTTATTGAGGGGTGGTGTTGTGACAATAAAATATATTCTGTATTGTCTATGACCTGTGGTCTTTAGTTGATGGGCGTTCGGTTTTTGTTTTTAGAGCCTTCACTTACGAGAATATGTATGGTTGTACTTTGTAAAGTATTATTCTCAAATAAACAGAGTCAATGAGCTAATCCACTGTGTTCTTCATTAAACCTATAACAATTTTCAATCTTATATCATGTGGTACTTTAGAAAAACACGACCGAGCGCTGTGTTTCATTTTAAATGTAATTATTATTTAAGTATAGGTACTTATAATACAATAACTTAACCCTTTATATTTACTTAAATTCATATAAATATTTAGTAGCTATAATGTGAGCAATATTTTGATTTTTAAGTTTTAAATTTAAATCATAAATTAGGTACCATTCTTATGTAATTAACTCTCGCTTCAAATTTCAGCAAAATCGCCCTTGTTACACAATAATCATAATATGTGTTACGAAATAAACATTAAAATGTACCTATCTGGATTTTTTTTTGTATACCACGTTAATATTTGTATGCAATATAAGAATCTAATAAATAATATAGGTACATCATAAGTGTAGGCATATGTGTTACTTCTGCGGCATTAATCTATGCGCCGAGGAACATTGGCAAAATGGCGTCGCACCGCGAACAACAATTATTTTAATTTAGTGTTACATCTAACTTTGCGCTCATTTACCGATGGAATGTAATTCCGTGGCTTCTATTATTTTTATTAGAATTATTAGTGCAGTTTTATACTACGCACGAAGCCATTATTTTTAATATTATTATTTTTTAATTTTTGACGCTTGCGTGGCATCATGTCTGTGGTCCAAGACAGAATGTCAGGCTGATCACTTAAAGTCGAGTAAATCACTTAAACTCATGGCTGAAAAAAATAGTATGGGATGTCATCTCCTGTTACTCAATGATTGTAATGCATCCAATGGTGCCAATAATTTTATTAGTGACATCAAATCAAATCACTGAACGGTGGCAACCCTAACGTATCGTAATAGTATGATTTATTTTGAACGTATTTCTCAATAACTTCTGCATCGAACAGAACGCGCACTGTTGCGCATTAACACGTTTGGTTAAACTTGCGTGCGCTGCTCAAATAAACAGACAAGTTTGAGTGAGGGATGAAATTGTCATGTCAAAGAAATGGGTACGCCTCATATGAGAGACAGGAAATATAGAGTTTGGTGAATGAATCTTTTGATATGCCATAAAGTTATTTTGTGTTAGAATTATTTTGTGACGCTTCGAAGACAGATGGGATGATTGGAAAAGGGTTGGAATGTTCGTTTTTTTCGTGAGATATGTTTCTGAATATTAGGAAAATATAAAAAAAAATGCTATAACCGGTATATGCACAGGGACTTATCTTCTTGAGAATCCACGTCCTAAGCGTAGTACTTAGGCCCCAATTAAGTTTTGACTCTTTGCAAATTAGTAAGAATTAATTTTTAGGTTACCATTTGTTGGAGGATGTAGCTTCAGATTAAAATTTGTCAACGAACAAAAATAAGAAGAAGTAATTAAAAACTGTGTCTGTCTCAAAGCGTCACAGCAGGCTACTGTTACATACGACGATATTACTCTGCCAGAACTGTTTCCTCAATGCAAACACACTTGTTTGCCTTGAGTGAGTCTACAAATTATTCGCACGATGAGACCGCACCCTTAGTCCCTCAACGACTATCAAAGAATAATTTTTTAGCCTTTCTAGTTGATTATGATAATATATTAATGGCTTAAAGTGAGATCTCTAAAAAGAAAATGTGATAACGACAGGTGACAAGCAAAACTCACTTAATTTAAAAAAAAAATAGACGAAAATCAACCTTGTATTTTGCCAGCATGGTTCATTATGGCTATGAACTTGCGGTAAATATTACTTAGTGAGTTTTGTTTGTCACCTGACGATAATAATTATTGATATTAATGCACAATCTGTAAATAAACGTGTTTTGTAAAGCGCATGTGGACATTATAATATTATATAGACCTAGTTACCTGCTAAGGATAGCGCTAAATTAAAACCTATGCTCAAGTTATTTAAATAAGGAGATGCCACGTAAATAAACAAATAAATCGAGTACAGAATCCGTTTCTTTTACTCTTGTGAGGGATTTTTTCTCATCTTAACTAAGTCAGTAACTAGTTAAACTTAAGAGGCTGACAACACCCAATGACCTTCTAATTGACTTTACTTAAACAGTCAGCTAGCTATAACTACTTGTTTTGGAAAAGTAAAAAAATATATGTTAATATTCATTATATTTAAAAGAACTTTATTAATTCCAATACACGATTGGACGAAATCGGCATGATAGAGAATAAGTCCAAAGTTACATCTTAAAATTAGCTTTAAACAATTGCACGTCTTTAGTTTCTTGGCTTATATGTCTGTAATTAAGGACAAAATTCCACCACACTAATACTAAAAACTTCATTGCCTTATATTTCTCAATGAATGCATAGTTTTTTTAAATTCATAATTTTGCAAAATTTACAATGAGCTCTCATTACATACTAATCGTAACGCAGTGTTTCTCTTTCACTCGCGCTGAAAAAGATAGGGAGGGAATTTAGCTCCTGCCATCCTCTTAAGGTTTAACTAGTTACTAAAACTAAATTGAAATCTAGTTTTACGGCTTCATTCTTATGTGTAAGAAAAGTTCCTAAATCGGGCGGTCTAATTGAAACCTTAAAAATAAGGAAAAGTTAAAAATAAACCGACCCGCGTGGCCATAAAAACGTGAACTGTAAGTTATCGTCGATAAAAACACTCTTAGATTGGGCATTTTGTTTTCGGAGTTAGAAGTCACCAGATCACTGACTAATTACAGCGCATAGAATCTATTTCAATCGATTTAATTGTGGGATGCAAGTTTTCTAATGCAGTCGTCACCTATTTGTTATATGCTGCTGCCCTTGTCCAAAAATTTCCTTTTTTTAACAGCTTGCATTGTCATTTTGTGGACATGAAACATTGCATGGATAACTGCCTTATAAACATTAACACATTGATTACCAGGAACTCAAGGCCACCTTGTGATAGGCAGATGCGCATATCTACACGTAATCGACGTAAGGCGCGTAAACCACGTAGTACAGATAAAGCACCTCTCCATACGAGAAGGGATTTCCTCTCATGAGCACGTAGAATAAGAATATATAATGTTAGAAGTTTAGTCATAAGGGTTTAGAGATAGTAGAGCCCACATACACCTCTGAAGCCGAATAACTGTGTTTCCATCACAACCCTCCACCCCGGCGCTCTGCCTATTTCATGGCGACCGTGACAGGACCCTGGGGAATATTCGACAGGGCGCCGGGGACCGTGACACCGTGATACCGTGACAGCGTGACGTCGGCATACCGGAACACCGTGACTATTGAGGTTGCTGCGGGTTATAAACAACATGGACGACGACGGCGGTGAAGAGTGCTGTGAAGAGGACGAGCGATGGCGTCAAATCACTAGTACCCAATGCCGCGAGTGCCCAGTGAGTTGTTTATTGATAATTGGAAGTCATCGAAGATGGATTGGAGAGCATATGAGGTCATCGTAGGGACCGTCGTCAATATATATCAGAACTGCTTCAGTGGAATCGACGGAGGTTCAGATGGCAGTGTCTTCAGCTACACGTCCGGTTACGCATGGCGTGGCTTCATTGTTGGCGTAGCGGCCGGTTGGGAACTGGGAGCTGGCGATGGGAGCGTTCGAGGAGGTGAAGTTTTTTTTTAGTGTATTTCGTGTGTTATGAAAAAGTTGTTTTGTTATGTGAGTTATTTTATATAATTTTATACTTGGTTGACTTTATGGATTTATTAGAAGTAGGTATTATGTGTTGTAAGAATATAGATAAATTGTTAACTGAAGTTAGTGTAGGCATTTAGGAGTTTAAGATGATTGTAAATGAGTCGCAGCTGTAGAACTTAAAAGTAACGTTAAAAACAGCAAAACGTTCGAATATTCTAGGGATTAGAAAAGTTTGATACGGTATTGAAAATGACTAATTTCACTTTTGATTTAATTTTTTGTTTTTATGTCTGTGAGGAAGGGTTGTAGTAGGCATGGGAAAATAGGGATAGTGATTAGGGCGACAGTTTCATTCTCAAAATGACGATAATACTCGTAAATACGAATTTTGCTTACGGCAACTATAACAATAATGTGAGTCAACAAGGTCAGCAGCGTACAGCGACAGCGATTTCGCGAGTAGGCAGAAAAGCGCAATGTCAATGTTAATGCGCACGTGACTTAGAGTAGGTAACAGATGTGATGGATAAGAGTTTTTTTATATAATGAAGAGTAAGTGAAGGTTCAAGTGGAACGGTAGGTACTGTCCAACAATGTTGGTTATGTTGTGAAAAATGTTAAATTGATGTGAATCAAGATTCTCCATGGACGAAGGCACGCTTAGACGTATCGTTCCGAGACTTGGTTAAGTTGTGGAAAATGTTAAATTGAAGGAATCAAGATTCTCCATGAACGAAGGCACGCTTAGACGTATCGTTCCGAGATTTGGTTATGTTGAGGAAAGATAGTAGAGTTAAAATGATTTCAATAGGGAAAATATAG
Source organism: Pammene fasciana (assembly GCA_911728535.1). Classification (NCBI taxonomy): domain Eukaryota; kingdom Metazoa; phylum Arthropoda; class Insecta; order Lepidoptera; family Tortricidae; genus Pammene; species Pammene fasciana. Next base: position 10,796,074 of record OU452282.1, on the reverse strand, counting down.
ATGAAAAAGTGTGTCTTGTGCGACAAAAAATGAAATACCTATTTAAGTTATACACGGAAAAGAGACAAAATGAAATACCTATTTAGGTTATGTATACAAGGAAAAGGGAAAAAAATTACGATTATGAAATATGTAGGAGGAACGAACACGGAACTAACTATGACTAAATTATAAGCCAACCATTGTTAAGTTTAAGATATTTGGTAGTAATTAAGGACAAATGTTAAAATAAACTAAAGACGTACATTGAGCCCCATAGGATAAGTATAGCATAAAATATCCTAGTTAAAATATAATATAGACTACTTAGTACATAAGAATAGAGTTAATTTACAAATAGTGTTCTTTTCAGGGGGAGGGAACCCCTTACCTTTTCAGGGGAGGTGTGATAGGCAGATGCGCATATCTACACGTAATCGACGTAAGGCGCGTAAACCACGTAGTACAGATAAAGCACCTCTCCATACGAGAAGGGATTTCCTCTCATGAGCACGTAGAATAAGAATATATAATGTTAGAAGTTTAGTCATAAGGGTTTAGAGATAGTAGAGCCCACATACACCTCTGAAGCCGAATAACTGTGTTTCCATCACAACCCTCCACCCCGGCGCTCTGCCTATTTCAACCTATCTGTTCATCACAGATTTCCTCTACAAAGCACTACGCCACAGATGGCATGGAAATAAAAACTAAAACTAAAATTTCAGCAACTCAAAAATAAAGTACATATGTAAGTATATGTACTTTATTTTTTACATAAATAATTTGTTATTTAATATAGGATTAGAATCTCCCCTCTCTGGTTGTTTGCCAAGCTCCCTCTGGCTCTCTTTTGGTTTGGTCCTTCTAAATATCATAATGAGAAACCGACCAGAGATAAATATTTCATAATGTGAAGGCTAGTATTTGATGTGGGAACATCTGAGACAAAAACTTACCCTTTTGCACTTGTTTGTGCCTTTATCCCTCGTCATTTCTGATTCTCGCAAAGGCCACCCTCGCCCCGGGCTAACTACAACTAGTGTGTCGAGTAAAATACCTACTGCGCTAATGTAGGCCGTGTTAAGAAATCTTTATTTCGGTTTGAAAACTAATTTAGGAGTGGAAAGTAATGAACGGTAAGTCAGGAACAGATTTTATGACCATCTGGCATATAATATTTTTTTCACTCTGCTATTCGGAAATGTGGCAAAATATAATCTAAATCCAAGCTGGAAAATACCACACCACTACAATAATGTTTTTTTAGGAATTCATTGGTTGGCGAGAGCCACTTAGGCAACCAATCATAGTTAAGAAAGTACACAGATAGAAATAATATCTTAATTCAAAACGCAAAACTCTCTTGCACGCGGTTTCTTAAAGAGAGTAATAAATACCTTAGACCAATAAACCTGACTTGAGTTAAAAATATCATGATTTTTAAAAGAAGATTTAAAATTATTTAGCTTTAACTTTACCTATTTTTAAAGCGAATAGTAATGATTTGAGTTAAGATAATAATTATTTACGGCAAAAAAGCACCAACATTTTCCTTTAAGAGTTTTATGTGTTTACGTAAGATTGATTAGTTCTTGGTTTGATGTTTTCAATCTACAGCTAAGAGCCAAAGCTAATTTAAAGAAGTAGCACCAAAAGTTAGATTTGAGATTTTTAAGTTTTTAGGCAAGAGAGATTAATTTTTGCTTTGATGTTTTCAACTTACAATCAAGAGCCACAGCTATTCCAAAGAAGAAGCACATAATTTTTGCTTTGAAACATTTAAATCTTGGACGTTAGTTACCCTGCGCATCAATAGATGTCTCTGCGTGTAGGTTAGAACACGCGAACGTTTGTTCAACGTAACTTCATGACCCTCGCCGCTTTACCCGGGCTTATTTGAGATTCACAATAGCAATCTCAGCTCTAGTTAATACGATTATAAATTGTGAGTAAGTATATAAATAATCATAATTTATATTTGTATTATCTACTTTTAGTTAAACTTCCTTTCTTGGGATTAGTCCCGAGAAACACAGTTTCTGCTACTAGGTTTTTAAGTAGTGCACTGAGACACTAAGGCGATTATCACACTGACGACGGATCCGCATGCGGCGCCGGTGTGCGAGCGAGATAGCGCTATACACATGCAGAGCGCTATCTCGCTCGCGCACCGGTGCCACATGCGGATCCGCGCCAGTGTGATAACCGCCTTAGAAAATGTTATTGTTTGTTTCAAGTAATCGATTTCATACGCCAAGAAATTTTAGATCTTGGTGTGAAAATATCAAATTTTACATCAAGTAACACATGCTCTTGAACTAATGCGATTTCTTGTTTCCGTGGAGAAATTCAATTCTCAATTTAAACTATGAGTCTTCATCCAAGAAACAAACTTTCTTGGCTTAAGTTCTTTATGTATTGCGCTAAGACACATAAAGTTCAATTTAAAAAAAATACAATACAAAAACAAAATTCATACGCCCTTCGTGAGAATACAAAGCTATTTTAAAAAGAAGATTTTTATATCTCGGATAAAGTATTGAATTTATTAGGTTAAGTAATAAACTTTGAAACATTTTATATCTTAAAATAAAGAATTTTATTTTTTCCTTATATGGGAAACTGGATATCTCTTGATTCAAATAGGTTTCTTTGGTTGAAGAGATTTTTTCTATCTGTGTAAAATTTACCAATTGACCATTGATTGAATTTAATTGTCCTGTCCTCTCCGACCGCCGGCACAAGGTGGGTTTCGCTTCTGTTATTAAATTAAATTAAAATTCATTTATTTCGAGTAACAAGGACTCATAGGTATACATAATTACTGTTATTAAATCTAATTAACATTGACATTCTTAATTAATTATATATTTTTTATTTGACAGAAGAGACACATTTTAATTGTTTGGTGGTAGATTTGCGTATTTTGGTACCATAATAAATTATACAGGGTGGCCAACGTCGTTTCAGCCGGCCAACCCTCCATATAAAACCAACTTTTTAGCCCAATATTTTTTCTTAGTGTTTCTAAATTAAAATAGGTATCAATAATTGGTAATGTACTCATTATATTTAATAATTATTATCCTCTTAAAAGGATCATCATCTTTTTTGTTACTCCTTGTACGGCCGTATCTATCTACATTTTTAATTTAAACCATCTAACTAGCTTCGATAAACGAGTCCAGCAAATATTCCGCATACTGCAGCCGGGAACGTTGCGAACTAGCTTGAATTAGAAACATACTTTATCGTAAATTTCAAGGAACACAATTGCACTAACGATCGTCTGCGTTCCTGCTAGAAATTTTCAAGAGCGCAATATAAGGGGATAGATCCACGTATGGTCTACGCCAAAATGTAACTTTTGTACCTTAATGCACTGTAATAAGGTCCAAAATGTATACATATTTTGACGTTTACTGTAAACATAATGGCTTTGATATTTTTTTACTAAATACTAATATCAGGTACTAATATTAATTTTATTATATTTGACTCTTGCCGAACTTTGGGACGAAATTATCATCTCAGCCATTGGACGTCCACTGCTGAACATAGGCCTCTCCTTTAAGGGGGGTTTGCCATACGCGCCACGCTTGGCAGGCGGGTTGGCGCGCGCAGTTTTTTTTTTTTGTTTATTGTTGTTTAGGCTTTCGGAAGATGCTGCTGCCCATCTCCCGGTATATTCCCTTAGCAGACTCCTACTGCAACCACGGGACAATAAGGTGGGGGAAAATTCTAAAGCCGGGCACCCCACGGCAAGCCATTTAGCAGTCGCTTTTCAATGATGAAAAATATGATGAGGCAGCCGGCCCCAATTTCAATAAGGCCTACCTAACATTCTAACCCAGTTGTGTGGGGTATCGTTGGATAGGTCTTTTAAAAAGAATGAGGGTCTTCTAAAACAGTTTTTGGATAAAACTAATATTTTCGTAAATAATAGCTCCGAAAGTTTATAACAGGGCGTCCCCCCGATGTAACTTTTGAACCGTTGTTTCAAAAACTTTAAAAAAATTCTCGAAAGTGAGGCCTAATGAGTACCTTCAACGAAAACTATATTGAATTAAATCGGTTGAGCCGTTTTTGAGTTATAACTCAAAAACCCATAGTGAAAGAACGTAAGTGAAATGACGTAAGCGCCGCCAAATTTCCCGTAAGAAACGACCATTTGAATTAATGAATGTAACAGGCCGGCAACTACGGAAACCTACACTGAGCATGGCCCGACATGCTCTTGGCCGGTTTTTATTTTTTATAAATGGCTCGTACGCCTTGCTTATATGAAATGTCACTGGCTGATTCACTATTTTGACAGCTGACCGAGTTGAGGTGACATACGAGCTTATGGATGGCAATCTCATATGGCGGAACAATCACAAGATATAGAGATTGCCATCCTTACGTTATACCATCCATATAAGGGCTTTTGCAGTTTAATTTCTTATCATAATGGGCACTGCAATCGTTCCCGTTACCCTCACCATGCACTTCGCACTTAGCGAATAATTTCGCCCTAGATACATTTCGTTTGTTATTTGTCTGGGTACATTAGTAAATGACATAGTTCGGTATGCAGACTTTATGTTAGTAATTAGTACTGCACATGGCTACGCGTAACTTTGTTTGCAAAGCTACCGCTGTGGAGTTATTTTGATGAGTTACATTTAGGTAATTTATTTTAGCTAGGATTAGCTATGCTAATTCAATGTAACAAATCTGACGCAAACTTTGTTCATTTTAATATCAAAGTTGAGAATAAAAGCACATCATTTTATATGACAAGGTGTATGGGTAACGGGAAAATCGAGTATAAATAATAGGTGCATAGTGCCGTGAAATCGTACCACTTTATGATTTCCCATTTTTAGTCTCTTGTTATTTAAGTTCTTTTTATATAATAAACTATATCCCATGTTTTAACTATTATTTACCTGAATTAAAAAAATACTTGCAGCTAAGCAGAAACGCGAGAGCGAAATTATTTTAATGGAACTTAATACAAAATTACAAATTACTTTTTTAAATATACGTACTTACTGTGTTTTCATTCCCTCATTAAATTTACTCCTACTGGTATTATTTACAAGTACTTCCAGAAACTAATAATAATATCCACGTTTAAGTAAAAACTTTACATTCTTTTTTTACATTTTCTTATATGTCCACACTACTCAACTTATTTTAAAATTCGTAACCATAGCCATTATTCGCAGGCAGGCAAAAAGCTGGCTCTGGATCTATTAATTGGCTGATTGGCTCCAACAAGGATCCTGTAAAAGCAAGCCAATGAATAATCTCATTTCATTAATTAGCATGCCTAGAAGCGCATTCGCTCACAATTAATTGATCAAACAGGCCTTTGCAGCGAGCTTTTTATTGAATGAATTTGGAAATGAGTGGATGTAATTGAATGTAATGTATCAAAGAACCACATAATTATCGATGAAAATGTATATAAGCCAGAATACACACGGATCCAGAACAAAAACTATAGTTCAAGTGCGTCTTGAATTGAAATGCACTTGTAATTTTCTTAAAATCCTATCAGTGTAAGTAATAGGAAATAGTTTCGTTCATTTGATGTTTATGTTAGATTATACGTACTTTTAAAATTGTATACCCCATGTCATTAATGTAGATTTCTGTGGTGCCGCGTCCAAAATATTCGTAGGCTAGCCTTAGCTAATTAGGCTTGAATTTCCTTCACAAACTTTATGGAAAAATTATGAAATGTTAAGATGATAGAAATTATATAGCATATTGTAGTACATTTGATGTGAATCGAGTTCTATGTATAGTAGTTACAGTAGTTATTACTCATTACAGAAGAGGCCGGAAAAATAGGGATTGTCAGCCGAGTAGGGATTGGGATACGAGGCGGGGAATCCGTTTTCCCGCCGACGCATGTATAGCGCTATTATCCAATAATGCAAAAAAACTGATTAAGTTTCTGCATCAAGTGATTTTTTAACTTGTAAACTGCATTAGTAGGTATGAATATTTTTGTACAAATAATATATACACTATCTTACGAGAATAATGTTAATGAAATTAGAGATGAATAAAAAACTATTAAGTACCTAAAAAAAGTATAATATGACACAATAAACATTAAATGAGTAACTCTCATGTCTAGGAAAAGAATGAGACTTGACATGTTTAATAAATCTCAAGAAACAATTAGGGATTTTATTACTATTTCAATAGTATCGGTATTGAGTAATGTGATATTATCAAAAATATTTAAACGTATTATCAGTATTCAGGTGACAAGAGGGCGTCGCAACGCATTAACCTTTAAAAAGGGGTCAGTGCGTGAAAGTTCTGGCCCCTAATATCTTATTCTGGACGGTGGTTAGTCAGAGGGTTTTAGGGGACATAATACTGACTTTGAATATTGATGATTTTGCCTTTGTGGTTGAAAAACTTGACTTGAGTACCTATAGATTATTTTGTAGAAATGATCAAGAGTTGTTCATGTTCAGGTCTCCTGATAGAACTTTGACTTTTCAAGAAAAATGATACCTACAAATATTGAAAATGAGCCTGTACATATGTGCTTGCCTTTTCGTCCACGTGATAGTTTCAATCCCTTTTTTTCAGTGTTTGAATTTCCAAAATTATTTTCGTAGTCGAGTTCCACGATATTTTAAGAATATATCCAAATTGCAAGGTTCTACTTGAAACTGTTTAGGTACGAGTAGGTAGTGCATTGCCCGGACTTTTTGGAGACACTAAACCTATAACGCGACTGTTTTCAATATAGTCTTATAAAGTTATTAAGTTTTCACTATGATTAAAAATAAAGCAACTTACTTAATTCAAAACTACAATATTGAAGCTTAACTTTAAAACATTGTACTTATAAAAATAAAACAGAATCAGAGCGCATGTAATCAAAATGAATCACATAATGAACCTTTGCGCAAAAAATACACAGTCAGCCGTTGCCAAGAACAAATACATTAGAGGAGAATGTACTGCCGGTGTACATTTTACAAGAACTTGTAACGGCGAGTACGGCGACTGACGCCGTCAGTTGAATAATAAATGTGCGAGTCACTGTGTTCTTTCTGTTCATGGAGTTCGCTGGCTGACTAGAGGAGTAAATAATACATTTTTAATAAAATTGAGAGTAAACAAATGTGTTCGTGTAATTAGTCTTTAACCCCTGAGGCTTCATCATATAAGTAATAACGTTTCCATAAATTGCCACATCATGTCATTTGAGTCCTTATATTGTCTGACTTAACAAGACCGCTAGCTCGTGAAACAAATTCCCAGACAAACAAAACATTAACGACACTAAGAGAGAATCGCATTGTGGCTAACAATAAAACCCCCTCATTTGCTGACGATCCTCAAATAACAATGTAACACATATGACTGGCAACACAAAGCCGTGCTTGCTTTACGAGTACATTCTGACAATACCAATTCCAGGGCCTTGTCGGGTTGCAGTAGTTACCGGTATTGTTCAGATTTTACGATGCCCGACACCGTTGGAAATGCGAGAACGTTATGATCCGATTGGCGTTCGTTACATTTCTGCTAACGCCACGTCTCTTAATACGCAACACGTTAGCTTGGGACAGTTGTCGTGTGTAGTTGCTTGATTGTTATATGGTATACTAGCTTTTGCCCGCGACTTCGTCTGCGTGGAATTAGTAATCCCTCGTTAAGGAATGAATTCTGGATATCAACTATTCTATATCCTTCCCCAGAGCATTTCCAGCGTCAACGGTTATTGATTCGCCATACAAACTTTCAACTCCTTTTTCACTTCTTCTAGGGTTGATTTTCGGGATGAAAACTATTTTATGTCGTTTTCCGGGACTCAAATTATCTACATACTAATTTTCATCATAATCGGTTCGGCGGTTAAAAATTCTCCATACAAACTTTCAACCCCTTTTTCACCCCCTCCAGAGTTGATTTTCGGAATGAAAACTATACTTTGTCCTTTCCTGGGACTCAAACTATCTCTATACAAAATTTCATCAAAATCCGTTCAGCCGTTTTTACCTGATGCGCGGTCAAATTAACAGACAAACAGATAAACAGATAAACAGACAAACAGACAAAAATTCTAAAAACTGTTGGAACGTGTTCTGTTATCGATTCTAAGTATTCCCAGCCAACTTTTTTTCGAATATCTTCCATGTACAGACTTTCGACCCTCTTCAGCTTTAATATATGTATAGATTTGCAAAAAACTTGGAATTTTGAAAACACAAATAACCAAACATAGGAACGGTTTTAGCATACATTATAAAGGTAAATTTTGCTCGGAGTGCTCCAAGCGGTAAGAAATGCAATCTCCCTATCTCTGATCCGATAGGCGTACTTCACTCAATTCTAACCGCTACGTCACAGACGCCGCTGTATAATTAATATAAATATTTCAATCACCGGATAAATGAAGAAAAAAATTTAGCTGCATAGGTCTGAATTTATAAATTGGTAAATAGACGTGTTAAAAAAAAGGGATTTGTAGCCTGATGATTTTGGATGTGGTTTATATTGGGAAAAATGCACCAACAACGATACTTCTATAAAGTGTGTTATCTAGGTTAAAGTAAATTAAAAAGACAATGCCAATAAAGGTGGAAGAATATAATATGACAATTTTATGTAAGAAATAAGGTACAAAGCTACATACCTAGGTATATTATTAATATAACTCGCGGGATGGAACAAATCCTTGTTTATTTAAGAGAGGTCTATGAAGGTACCCATCGTGGTACAAACCGGCAATAGGTTTAAAATGGTCTGGCAAGTAATGATTCGACGTAAGTCTGCTCCATCTATTCTCAGAAACTTCATTGACGTTATATAAAGCAAAGTTGTCATAAATACTGTTTGCAAACATTTTCCAATTATCGTTGTTTTCGGGCAGAGCAAACTTAGTAACTGCTAAAGGAGATGATGTTGTCAATGGTAGATTCTTGATGAATTCATTGTCATATTTTGGCGCTGAATAAGGCCCGGCAGGATTTTCCGTTGTCTCTATCAGTGATCCTGTAACTTGCTCAGTGGTAGTTGTTTCCGAAATACTTGATATATTCGTCGTTTCTTCAATGTTAATTGTTGTGGAATTTCCATCCGTAATGTTGTTTTCTGGTTTTAAATTGGCGGCATCTCTTGGATCTATGTCAACTTCTTTGTCTTTCTCAGTATCATTTAAAACACTTCCATCATTAGTTGAATTTGCGTTACTTGTTGTAAGTTTTTGAAACACATCACTATTTTCATGATAACCGTTATCAGCATTAGACTCTTGATTTACGTTATGCTTTTGATTAAGTGTCGGAATAATAATTATAGGAGAAAACACTAAAGGCTTTGAACGTATTGCACTTCTTTCATTGAATCTAAAACCAAATAGAGATATGAAATGACGTCCAACACTTTGCGTTGAAGTACCTGCAACAAAAACACTTTTAAAGAATATTGTCCACGTTAGATAGCCAGCTTCATCTAAGGTTCTATGGTTCACTACTAACATGGACGAGCACTGCAATGAATTATAATAATGAAAAATAAACGTCCGCTCACTCGCATTTTGCAAAGTCAAATAAAGCGCTAGAAAGTATTTCCATAGTTTCATATGTCTGGCGCAGTAAATGCAAAATTGCAACATAAATCTATCCGAGACCGATGTTACCACGGCCGGAGTTGTGGATGTTTTTAGTAATTTAGGGAAATGGCTCTGTTATCGTTCGAAATAATGTACGTCGCAATACAAAATTTACTTCGATATTGGACTCAATCTTCGGTTCAGAATCGTGGGCGATTGCAATCTAGTATTCTATACTAAGTACTTTGGTCAAAACGTATACAAAAAGAGCTTTGCGGTTACTACTTTGTCTGTTTTATTTGGTGCTTCTAAGATTTCTTATAGCGAATTATGAATTTGTGTGATGTCTAGTTTTAAAATTTTAATAAATTCTTAACTTAGTAATATTTATTTTTTTATAGTTTTTTTTTTAGGTTAAAATCCTATAGAAAGTTGTTGTCGGTGTACATTATTTAGAACTCCATCTCTTTATTACTACCTAGCCCAATTATTTAACATAAGCTCAAAAACTTAAAACGTGATTGACATATAAATTAAACTAAATTATAACTCATTATTAGCAAATTTTGCATATACCGTATTAAGTGAAATCGAAAATAAACATGCGAAGCATATTAAAAATGCGGGCTAGTCAGGTATCAATGTTATCTTAGTTTCATAACTTACTTTTTACAGTTTTACGTTGATAGTTACAGTATACGGGCGTGCTGTTATGTAACGACAGTTGAAGATAAAACGTATGTTTTATCTATTTCTCTAAATACACTACTTCGGGAGACATATATTATAACTATGTTACATGTTGTCAAATAAACAACAGAGTACTTTCCTATGAAGTCAAATCAGCTGCTCTTTAGAAAACGTTAAAACGATTTGTTATATGAAGTGTATACGGGAGACTAATATTGTGAAGTCACAATACTATATGACGAATCATCTCTTTTATCAAAGTTTTAACCATTATTAAATTATTTATAGCGCAAACACATATTACACCAGAATTTTACCGTGTATTTTTGAAATTTCGATTTTATGAATGCAACGAAACAATTAAGTTTATCTTCTGGTAAGTACCTTATTATAACAATTATCAATCGTATAATAATTCCCATATATTATATTTAATATTTTAGCAAAAATAAAAAGCTAGGTTTTATTTTAAACACAGGTACAACAATTATTTTCCCGGAATAAAACACTCTCAGTGTAAGATAAAGGGCCCAAAAACTGATAAAGAAGCAGCTGTCAATGAATTTGTAATGAACTGACAGAATCGGGGACGTTGACAGGCAAAGCATCTATTGTTACGATTTTCCTTCGATGAAAAGGGACCGTCTACTCGGATGTCGTTTTGTAAGAAATAATATCCATCCAAGTCTGTTGGGACAGGCGAATACAATACAAATGACAGCTTAAAATAAAACTCGCTTTTGAAAGATATATTTTATTTTCCGTCTTCGAGATCTGATACAAACGAGATAGGTATAATATGGTCCGTATCAATTTGTTCACTGAAATATATTCTGCTTTTGGATCTTCCCGTGAAGCTGCACTCTGCACTGAACCACATTATCAATAAATAGTATTTCGAGAAACCTCCTCCAAAGTCCAGTAAGTACATCTGTATATACACTTACAACAGATATAACTACTTATACTTCCGATCTCTAAAAGTCCTCTGTTCTCTGGGAGAGAGCGATCTGGGAAAAGGCGACTTTTAGCTATAAGGGTCCTCTAATTTGCTTTATTTTCAGTTCTGATTTTTAAGGTATTTAATAAAGAGTATTTATATTGTATTGTATTCTTATATGCAAATCTAATTTAGTAGTAGCTAGCTGGCATACTGCAGGTTTATAGTTTTATGCCAGAAGAACTATTATTCTGGCATCATCAATATCATACCATCAGTTTTACCCACGTTTGAGTTTAGTTATTGTTTTTCCATCTACTTAATTGGTATATTGTGCATTACGTTGTACGTAAATATTAATAAAAATATGTAAACTAGATGTTGATAGTCAGTTCATTGTAAGAATACATTATAGTGTTCGTTTTTTCTGTAAAATTTCCATTACGACAATGGAATCCATTCTGCTTTACAAAACTCATTGCAATATTTTTGATTCAACACCTGAACGCGACGAAAACAAACCAAAAGAGATGCAACAAAAGCCTTCGCTGCATTCATTTTTTACATAAAACAGAATTATGATGAACGAACTGGTGATAAAAATACCGCTGTGTAAAATCGTTGTTAGTGCTGAAGTTTTCTTTGAACTTTGAAATACTGGAGCTGAACAAATACATAAAAAGGGATATTTTTTATGATGAAAAAGTAGTAGAAAAGTTTATAATCAACCAAGAGGTCTATTTTCAACTCTGTGTAGTAAGTGTAGAATCGTTTCATATTGTAGGTAATTTGTGTGCTAGCAGGTCAAAGATGCAGGATGTTTTTTCAATAACTGGCCATAATGTGCCATACTAAACTACTTTACCAAACACTACCACTACTAGCACTACCACTACTTTTGCTATGGGACCAACTCCAAAATTACAAAAAAGTTTGGCTGTTTCATACATTTCCGCCGATCATATATTTCGGCCGATCAGACGTCGATGTTTTTTTTATGGTGAGGCTATAACTTTTTTTTTATTCCGGCGTTGGTCCTATAGAAAAAGTTGTTTTATACACGGAGAGAAAAATCTAGTTTCTTGTAACAGAATATTGTAAACTTGACTTGATTTTATTGTATTATATGTGACAACTATACATTTTTTACACATTAACAGAGAATTCTACTTCTTTACAACATTATTTCTAGTTCCTACAACCCACTTACCTAGTATCGTAGAAAATAAATTTTGTGTAACACACAAAAACCATCTCTGTAGCCATCATTATAGGACAGGGTAGAGTTTATCAGATTTTTCAGTAGGATTCAATATAATTACTGCGGACTTGAAACGCCGCATAATCCTGTTTACTATGTGTTGTATTAAGAACACCAGATTTTTATTAGTCTCGACTATTATTTTAGGGGACTGAAATAATCAACAATTTCTGTTTACTATATGCAGTATTGGAGAATACCAGATTTTTATTTGTGTTAAAAATATGTTTTGTTCTGTTTACAATAAATATTGTAGTGTTATCGAGTTTTATTTTTGTATTTAATAAAAGTGAGAAATACACCGAAACCGAGCACGGGTTGCAAGCGTCGCTGCTTGTCCGAGCGGGCCCTCTCCCCAATTTTATTTAAGTGTCATCATCATCATCATCACATTCTCACATCCTTCCATCCATCTATTCATATGAGGTCCTGTTCGAAATCTACAACTCTAGTGAGAGAAACATTATATAGTTCTTACCTTACATGAATCAGTTGGAACTTCTATATATACAAATGATGTAAAAAACTTCGAAAGCGCGTTGTATGTCAATCAAGTATGACGTGAAATAAATAAGCTAGAAATTAATGTTAAATGCATTAATAAATAACATTTTTGCGTAGAACCTATCTTAGCATTGAATTTTACAGTGTTTAATAAAAATGTACAATATAAGCGCTCTAAAACCTGTAACACTGTATGGCCCAGCGCCCTAGCGCCATCTGTTGACACTAATGTAAAGGTATTAAATTAGTTTTTCGCTACACGTAAATAACGCATTGTTTAGTGTGCAATAATATTGTAATGCCAACATTTTTTATTGTTGCTGGTACTATCCTTTATTTTTATCATGAAAACAAGTATGTTACACAACAAAAAACGTATTTAGTTATGAGTAAAAATATTCCTAGTAATCAAGAAATTTCGAGTAAGTAATGGGTATTAAAAATCCGCTTAAAGGAGCGAGAAAGTCTAGTACCTATAAATAAATCACATAAGATGGACCTTACATAAAGATATTGTAAAGATAATTTTATTATTTTGTGTGATTACTAGACGATTGTGAACAGAAACAATAAATATTGTAAACATCGCAATTCTTGAAAAGTGTTGTAAGCAAAATGCTCTGTAACTATTAGAAGGTTACCACAACGATATCAGAGTTTTCGTGTACAAGAATATTATAACTAGAATATTCTAGTATTGTCAAAAATACGACTTGTTGTTTTAAAACAAGAATCTGTTAACCATAGCTGAAATCTTTTTTCCTACACCAGAATCATAACTACTATACAATCTGGTAATATTGTAAAATATTTTTTTCTCCGTGTATAACTTATCACCTCTTACAATACGGGTAGTGTATTGAAAATTCATTCTGCATAAATTCGTTACGCCAAATTTTTTTCTAACCGGTAAACAGCAACCAAATACTCGGATATTTAGAAGGATAGTAGATATAGCAAAGTAACTAGACGTGTTTTCCTGCTCTTAATATTTTTCAGAACTAATTCTTAGTCCCTACACATAACCACCTATTTAATAAGAAACTATATAACCTCCGTTACATTTGGCTAAATATACCTACAGCAATCTAACACATAGCTTCTCCTCGTAGCTACGGTACGATATTGGCCTGCACTGCGGTTTAATCTATGGGTGAGCAAATTGCCGGTGTAAGTCATGCATGCATTTACAAAAGTTAGCGGGAATATTCGGATTTTATCCAGTACCTATGCTTGGTTAAGTTTTCGACTTTTTTCATTAAAATTCTGTGTACGATTTCGTTTATAATTTGTTTTATGTTTTGTGCTGCTTAAAAAAATACGAGGTTTATATAGAGGATTGGATTTCATCTGTGACGAAATGTGAAGTTACTACCTCAGCTGCCTACTGCCAGTAATGAGCTGGCACCTTTAGACGCTGATACCTACTCTGACTTAGGCAGTAAGTAGTGCAACAGAAATAACAATGAAAATGTAACAATATATGGGGATGTGAGTAGATAAGTAAATCAACTTAGAACTTTATCTAATGCGTCTTTCACAGTGCTGCGGTTTCCGCATGCGACGCCAGTGCGTACACTGTGATAATCGCCTAACCTCATCAGAAGTCCTTGTATTTTCTTACTCGTAAACTATTTTTTATTCAATACAAAGAAGTATATGAATTTTTATTTCTAAGTATTAATAATTACACTGATAGTTCTAAAATAATTAAATTCTAAGATTACTTGCATCAGATAAAGGTTTTTATACTTATTTTATTTGGCTGGGCTATATTTTGGCCCGTTTAGAGCAATACAAGCTAGATATGGTCTTATTATTTTGCAGTTTCCTTTTAGGCAAGCGCGGAATTGTATTTACCTGATATGATGGTTCTCGGTAAGTAATGAGAATAGCACACTTGAACGGCCAGTATCATCTATATGTAAGTCGTAAGTGTAGTTGCGACCTAAAACACTGTATGACCTTTACCATTTCGGTTGGCTCTATTTTTTCCAATAAGGACTTAAGTCACGATATAAATCAAGTGTTCTTATGACCTTTGTCTTAAGAGGTATAATGCGTCACGCCACGGTGCCCACGGGAGGCGTAAAACACCAACTAAGACCCACACCTGCGCTCTCCCCAATAAATAAGTTCCCATACCTCCCGTCGGGATCATTTCGTTCGCTTGTTTATTACATGCTTCGTCTATGGACTGTAATTAACTTATCTTAATACACCTATGACCCTTTAGCTTGAAATATGTATTGGAAAATTGGAAATATTTGGGTGGCAAATACTACCTGGAGAGTTGTACGAATTAGTTTGTCTTTTAATTCAAAGGATGTGCGTGTAAAACTAAATTATTATTACAAATATCTTGACCAAAACTCACTATTAACTACCATTAGTGAAAAGCCATAATGAACTGTATTAGTTACAGAACAAGGTCAATTTTATTTTAATTAGTTTATACCAATTAGTGAGTTTTGGTTGTCACATTTTGATAGGTGCTACGTGTAAAAGTATAAAAATAAGTAGGTATATTATTTTGATATCTAACTGTTCAATTACCTATCCTAAAAGTAATTTAAAAATTAATAAATTTAAAATATTTAAATAAATTCCTCGTGTGGGATTAAATAATAAAAACTTACTACATGTTTTTAATTGAGTTAGGGCAACATTTAAAATGAAAGAGGAGAATAGGAGAAAGATTAAGAGAGTGGATTTTTATTTTACGTTAACAATCATTCATTCTTGATTTTTGTGTAAACAACGCCTTCGGCTACATTAAAATTTCATATCGCAAAAACCAGACTGTACTTTTTAATATTATCAAATTTCCACAACAAAGCCGTCGGGGTAACAAACGCAATGTATTATGCGAGTTGATGTAAAGTACTCACCTTATCTCCATCTTAATATTTAATCATGAAGGAAAACGTATCAACGCACAGATATAAATTTGTCATTCTTCAGAAAACAGGCGAGAGAAAATAAAAGGCCCCAAAGAAAGTAATAACGCTCTTTGAATTACGCTGCAAAAATAAATCTCGAACCCTATATTACGAGCCTAAGAATAATGCTTGAGTACACGAGCTCTTCAAAAAAATACATCAGTGAAAATTGTTTTCCGCCTGGAGGTAGAATGTTTGCTAAGATTACTTTTGCTGATCGCCCGTTGTGGCCGATTTTCTTAGTTTATGAGACAAACGGGCGAAGCGAGGAGGTGCGAATAGTGTTCGAGCGAGTAATTGAACGTGTTTCTGGTCTCTTGTCTTATTTAACCGATACGTACCGAACGTGGGAAAACTTGCGTTCGATTTATTTGAGATCCTCTTAAGATTGTTTCACGAGAGCGGTTGGGAGCTTCGTCCGCACGTTTATACTCGCTATTTTTGCGAGAGGATATTCCGTTGGGACTAATGAGATTTATGTCGAAAATTAAATTTACAAAAGATAATCAGTCTTCATTATTTAAAAAGGTAGGTATCATATTTCGAAAAATATGATACTTACCTTTGGACTATAGAGTAACGAAATAATGCTACTACTCTATTCATATTACGTCTGCTCTGATCAGTTCACTCTAACTTTCTTCGTTTGAAATAATAATTTTAGTATATAGTCTGGCAAACGAAAAAGCGCAGTAACAGTCAGAGTAACATGCTATATACATCCCTTTTTTTAGTAATGAGAGTACTAGCATTAGAAAAAGACAGTATGATATGATTCTCCCTGTCTATGTTTGAAGTGAAACAAACTCTGGCCAAACTATAATTGACATGTATCTCAATATCAATTAGCAGTTATCGCATATTTTACAGCAAAACCAGTGCAATGACTTTTTTTGTGAAATTGTTATTTAGTTGTCAACCATCTCGACATTAATACTTAGTTCTGAATGGCTTTGATTTTATTTGATATTTGGGTTAACAATTTAATAGCCAATAATAACAATCTTAGCACTGCACCAAAAATCCTGGAAAATCTGGATGGTATATTTATGTAGCTATCAAGTAGGTTAGATTTATGTATATAAATATTTGTAACTTGTTTTTATTTTGATTCTTTGCCTTTTTGTACAATGCGTATGTCAACCAGTTCTAATTCTCCCTCAAACTACTCAAACGTTAACTGGCAGAGATCCCTAAAGGGATAAGTTCGCCTTTTTAAAAATGTATTTTTTTATGGAGTTCTTCATTTATTGAACAATTTTATTAAATGTTTTACTACTACTACTACAAGGATACTAATTGTATGAGTGTATCTACAATGTCTTATAAAAAATAAACTCAATTTCAGCATTTGCGGTTCGATCAAAATAAAAACGGTTAGTAGCTTAGCCATCAGATTCATGGAACAGTTAGGACCGTTTTCGTCGCATCGCATTCAGGCACAAAATGGAAAACCCGGAAAGGAGACCCCGAGGACCGTGAGCTCTTTATGTAAATTCGAGCTGTACAAAAGGTGGAGCCACGTAAAGTGAGATTGGGCGACGTTTTCACGCAGGAACGTTACCGAAAGCAATCGGCACAGTTTCGTACGAAAAATTCGGCGGTTGCTAAAATTAAAGACAAACACGTCGCAATGGGGAACGTTTTCAATATCCGTTGGATAATATTTTGGTAGAAAATGAAAGATTTAACAAAAAGGTTGCTTAAGTCAAGTACTTAAAATATGCGACAAAATAACACTTTTATAATCTGTTAAACTGTCGTAATACGTATTTTTGATGTGAAATTTAAAATGTATTTACTAAATCAAAGTCATGAGAATTAAGGAATAACATCTTATATCATCTATAAAACTAAATAATAAGCAATACAAACATCTCGGTGAAGCCATCGCTGACCGGTGGCAGAGACCCCTTAGTATTGTATTGGGCTGGCTAAGATCCAAAATTATAATTTCGATAATTATTTTTATATGATTTTTAAAGTGGTGCATTCCACTCAAACTAAAGTTTGTTATTAAATAAATACAAACTTTGAAAACACTGAAAAAATAATCAACATTAATAAATAATAAGGCGTATCGATGCAGGTTCAAGTCCTGCTGGGTTGATTATTTTTTCAGTGTTTTCAAAGTTTGTATTTATTTAATAACAAACTTTTTATAATTTCGATAATCCGAGCCACCAGCATGTGTATCCGTAGGACACGGCACAGATTCAAATCCACCCAACATGTCTTCAGTTTCATCGACGGTGCTGCCCTACCCAGCCCGTCTACCTCTGCCCTGCACTAATGCCACGTTCTTGTTGTTGACTAATGATTAGTAATGATTAATTAAAATTGTAACACTATTTTACGTTAAATAAATCATTTGTATCACAATAAGCAATACAAATCATTTTCTTGAACGTTTACAAAGTACCTAAAAGATTACCTACCAAAACAAAGTGAGATTACCAAAAGTATGAACAAACATACTTATTTGAATAGGGTCTTGCAGACTGATAATCCCGCTAGGTGAGTACCGGCTGGATTTTATTAAGCGATGCTTTATAGAGATTTATGAGTTAATTCCCTTAATTTTCTCATAACTTTGGGAGGCAAGTGCGCTCAATGAAGGTACAAATTTTAATCGGGTTCGTAAACCTGAATAGAGATTATATTAGCAAGATTTTTTTATAACTGCAATAACATTTGTGTGATTTATGATGAGCTTATTAAAACTTTATTTTTAGAATAAAGGGCACGGTATTGTAGTAAAAACTGTAAAAAGTTCAATATTTGATGTCTAGTGTTTGTGAGAGACTTAACAAAATTTAGTTACAAGTTTAATAAAGTGATGTTATTAAAGAACAGTTTTCTCTTATCCAGTATGCACAAAACATTGTCCTTTTTTTCGATGAAAAGAAGTTAATAGTAGGCAATGAATTGACCCGTACTCACATATTCCTAATTTGGTGGCTAATTACAACGTACTAAATATCAAGTTTTGCCTAATAATTAAAAATCTCAAGTTTAAAAATTTTTTCACGGCTCATGTCGTAATAAAATCTTACAGTACATAAAAACGTGTTAAATTTTCTTTTTCCCTTTGTTCATGAAACAAGTGTAAGACAAGTTCGAAACTCATTGGTCTATGCTTGATTTAAACTCATTTCGCAAGATTGCGTGCTCACGTCATTCCCAAGTTTCCAACTGGGCTGTTTTATTTTCACTTACCTAACTACATTTAGTTTAAAACCAGTTAAAGTGTAGTCCTAGTAGTCCTTAATACTGATACAAAATGAAAGATCGTATTTATATTGGATCTGAGGCGGCTTCGATAAGCACGAGAGAATTACAGCACTGTAATTTATTTTTTAAACGTTACCGGAACTTCAGTGAGGGTTATAATTCTTTTACAACTGCTGCAATGGTAAATAATGATCCTGGAAATATCATTGTCGTGTAGGTACGCGTATGAAAAAATATTATAATATACTCAATATTAAAAGTAATATTCACTGCCTAGGCCAGCCCGAGACTTTTGTAACACCATTGATCAACCTGATACTTCCTTATAATAAATATGTAATTTGTTCAGCATTAAAATATAATCATCATAATGCAATCCACGACAGTCGATATCTTATTTCAGTAGACTGCTGGGGGCCGATTTTTGACAGCCGGACGATCGAATTCAAAAAATTCAAGCTCGAAAATAATCGCACACAAAAGTTTGTAGCCAATTTTTTCGCATGGAATTAATAGTTTA
Organism: Pammene fasciana; assembly: GCA_911728535.1. Classification (NCBI taxonomy): domain Eukaryota; kingdom Metazoa; phylum Arthropoda; class Insecta; order Lepidoptera; family Tortricidae; genus Pammene; species Pammene fasciana. Next base: position 10,776,418 of record OU452282.1, on the reverse strand, counting down.
AATAATCATTATTTTAAATTTCTATCGCTTTTATTTTAAAACATAATTTCATCGTTTTATTCAGAGTTTTAAATGTCACTTTCGAGTGCTCGAATCTCAAAAATCACCCCCCTGATTATACTACTAGTAAGTACAACAATGCTGTGACGTGAGCGTGACAACTGGAGACGAACGCCGCAGGATATTCATTATTATTCCTGGGGTTCGTGTCCCCTAGATATAATTTCGTATAAGTACATACAGTGTGTATTCAGCTGAAGTATCTAGTAGAGCTGGTGTTCAAAATGGTTGAAAAGACACGCTTTAATTTTCTTAAGACTAAAATTGTCGCAAGTTCAATTCGGTCAGGGTACTCAAATATATCTGAACATGGACTTTATCGCCTTGAAAATAAAGACGTCGTTCAGATATTTGTGACCACCTTGGCCGCTCCGATATATCTAATGGTGACTGTACCATCTAGCGAATTCATATTAAAAAAACTAGAATTTAAGTGGCTACCTGAGATTTTCATCGATTTTTGACAAGTTTTGAATTGTATCTCCTACTTTTCCATTACTGATAAGAATTATAAGACAAGCGGCTATCGGTTCTTCAATCTTTTATCTTCATTTTTGTCTACCGGATTTTGAATTAAATGTATACGTATTTTTCTATGATTTTTTTAAACATTGTCTAAAAAAACTCTATTTTTGTATCTCGTTTGTTGTGAAAGATCATACATATACAAAATCTACATATTTGGGTTCGTCTTTGACATATCTAAAAATTTGTCTACTAATTAACACAAAAGTTATGGCCATAAAACCTGTTTTTGGGCTTAAAATTTTTCAACTATGATCCCTAATATCTCGAAGACAGTGAACTTTGAAGTAAATATAGGAGACTATGTATATTGCTTAAAGCCGTTGCTGTTAATATGATAAGCTTCAAAAAACATTAGAAAACTAAGGGATTCAGGTCGAAGGTCATTGGTGCATGGGATCCCGTTACTGCTCTGTGTTTTTTTTGCTCAGTTTTTGGTTATTACTACCTGAATAACGTTAAAGAAACCTATTTACGAAGTAATAACGTATTGACCTGAAATTTACCTTATTATATTTATATTCAAAATAAATTCCACCATGTAATAATGAAATTAGCTATTACTAAAAATAGCTACTATTAAGAAATTACGTTAAAATTTGTTTTTATATTACATTCATAACCGTACTAATATTTGTCGAAGCAAACGTAAAATATGTATAGCGATAAGTTATTGGTATGTTCCGAATCCAGAGCACAGATGACGTACCTTTACATTGCCATTGACGATATGAAGCGCGGAAGGGGCTTACGGTTCACATAATTTCATTCTGATATAACTAGTATATAGTAAAGTGAATTTAGCTTGATATCTTTTAAGTTTTCTTTTACGTTTTCGTAAGGCTCAGTAGCATATTTTTAGGACGGCAAAATATAGTCATAATGGCCCACGAGGTCAACATTTTTGATCAAAATCTAAACCAAATCCAGAAGCTGGAAATTCAAAATATCCTCCAAAGTCCTATTTTTAGGACACTGGGTCATTATTTCATTTGTCCTAAAAATAGACTGGGCCCAGGGAATTTTATGGAGTCTTATTCACAATTAAAATTTAAATAGCACAGAGGAGAAAAGTGAAATCCGAACACAATACCGAAGTGGATATTCATTTATTTGTTTCTATACATTCACTGAGTATTTGAACCATTTCCCAAAATATTACAAACTGGTGTATAAACATTGGTATACGTTTTTGTTAGCACTAGCAATTTGATGGAATCAAATTGATTTGATCCTTTAAATGTAGAGTGCAATTGCGTTGGATAAATATTTGCTGAGATTTTGATAAACTATTTTGCTACTTTGCTTTATTTTATTAATTTCGTGAATACAAAAACTGTTGCACAGCGGGACCCAATTTAAAAGAGATTGAAAATAAATTGAATCTGAATTAGGATTCTATTAGGTAAACGTAAAACCTATTGGGGGTCTGATTTAATTTGAGTATTCAGGGGTATAGGTAAACCAAAATAGCATATAGATTATGACGAAATTTAATACCAATATTCTACATATACTATGATAAATGTTTTTAATTTTTAAATATTAGTATGTGGTTTAGAGAAATTTTCAGATATTTTTTTTATTTTTTATTTAGGCAACAAACAGTCATAATGTAGTTTTTAATAAGATAGTTAATCGACCTTGATTGCCATAACATAAAAAACAAATATAAAATCTTAGAGTAGCTTGTTGTAGGAGCGGTTTAACAATGATGTACTAAGCTAAGTTTGATGCATTTAGCAGACATAATCATGATCCACGAGCTCAAAGTGACGCAGCGCTGCATGGAGCAAACAATGCTAGGCATAACACTACGTGATCGAATCCGGAACGAAGTCATCCGAAAACGCACGAAAGTGGTCGACGTGGGTCATAGGGTCGCCAGGCTAAAATGGGCCTGGGCCGGGCATGTGTGCCGACGTCACGACGAACGGTGGAGCAAGTGCGTTTTAGAGTGGAGACCCCGGCTAGACAGTAGAAGTGTAGGCAAACAACCCGCCCGATGGTCAGATGACATAAGGAAGACCGGAGGACCAGTCTGGATGAGGGAAGCCAATAACCGCTATAAATGGAGAGAGATTGGAGAGGCGTATGCCCAACGGTGGGCGAACACACGCTGATGAAGAAGAAGAGAAGAAGAGCAGACATAACTTATGAGATAAATCAATACACTTAGTAATACATGGTTTCTAATAGCTTATAATTTTGATTTTAAATAGAAAATAACTGAAATATACTTACATACTTATAATATACTTACTTAAAGTAAATCTTTTTATTTATACTTTATAAATATTTACGCATATATCCTCTTTCAATACACTTCATCTTGGGTTTTATTTACTAGACAACTTATTCATCCGTAAATAGAATGATTGATGTCTTAAGGTAACTACGAGTGATTTGTATGCAAATTCGTTGAAATAAAATCCAATAATTGTAAACAGAGAAGTAATGACTTTAATAACGGTTTAAACAAAAAATAGAACACACATAACATCAAGTCAGTTCAATTACTGCACAGAGAACTAGGCTAAATACTATTATATTATTTGGTGGTTCTCTGCCATCTGACTACATTTTTGGTTAATATTAAGATCTGGTTTTCTACCACAACCAGTGTAACAAATCTATTATTTATTAAAGCCTTTTAGCTCTTAGCTGTTGTTTAATGGCAGCGATAAAGTTGTTGGAATCCTACTCATTTCTTAACCTACAAAAGTACCAGATGCTCAAGTCAAACTAACCTACAAAAGTGTGTTAATTCCGCCTCGAACATTTTTAAACTACAGCGCAAGTCGGCTTTGATTTCCCAGGTGCATGGTAAAATCCTGTCTGTTACCACGTGCCTTATGAAACCGGCAGTAACACTTGAAGCATTTTGTTATTACCTAATTACGAAATAGTAGATATTTGTATTATTTATGTTGGAAGGACCTGTTTAAAAAGATAACGCAACGAGGGGGGATAAAAAAACCAAGTCCAACGTGGGTCAATTCGGTTTGCACAGGGTGGTCCACATCACGTAGGGAGCTTAATCACCAACCAGTTATTTGATGTCATATCATTATCCTACTAATTATGCGTTTTTATTGTATCAAAAGAGATGACTTAATTCAAAATAGAATTAAGCCCAAGCATGAGTTTTGCCTACAGTAGCTATGTAGTTTCCATTGTGACCACTTTTATTTCATAAGTTTGTACAGTCGACGTCAAATATATGTTTACACTTTTTCACCGTACGCCTTTGTAATAAGGTGCAAAAGTGTAAACATATCTTTGACGTCGACTGTACTTATGACATGAAATAAAATGTTTGAACCCGTTGTTACCTAGTTAAGTACCTACAATTTGTGTGTGAAACTAATGTTTTCCTTAGGTACTTGATATATGTAGGATTATTGTTTCATTGAACATGCAAATCTTACTCGTTTAATAGTATGGCATAATTTTCTTGGGCTAATAATTCCCTCAAATATGTCGCATGCCCTACTCCTTGCAAACATGGCGGTCTTATACAATCTAAGTATCCTAAATAAACGGATGACCCAAACATGCATACATTATTCATAAACAAAATACATGTTAATTTAATATTATACAGTAGGTATGATTTAAATTTGCGTATGTGCTGACACAAGTTTTGGTTTCTTGGTTGGTGTTATAATAACACGATGATTTTCAATTATAACTAACTAATAATTAATTGATGAAGTGCAAAAATCATTATAATTTAATATTTTTATTTAAAAAAAAATGTTTTAATTGCATTGCTACTTAATGAGTAAAGTAAATAAATAATGAAAGATGATAATAAGCTGAAATAAATTTAAAATAATAATTCATATTCTGCAGACACGACACCTTAGGTAAATAAAATCACCTGTTATATTTAATACAACATTTTTGAAAAGACATTCCTGCTATAAATATCTGACAGTTATTATTGTATTATGTTTGAAATTCTGTTTGACAGCCGTGCAAAAACTGTCACTCAAGGTAAGTATTGTGTTAGGGTGATGAATTGAAGAAAATGTATAACAAATTACAACTAAATGTTTTCATTCCTGATTGTCATTATTCAAAATGCTTACATTATTAAAAAGTTTCATTAGGTATTTAGTACTGCAGAAAATTTTGGTATTAGATGCATGTTAATTTATAGCTATCCATATAAAAGTAGGTATATTCATTCACGTGCCCAACAAACATACATTTAAATCAATAAGTCGCTTTAAAAGACTCCTTCAGTTAAAAACACGTCTGCAATAATGTGATGCGCATGCCAAAGTCAGGATGCGTTAGATAAAAACTTCTTCCGAGTAAAATTTCAGTACATACAGCTGAGTTATTTATGTTACTTTCCTTGTTCAGAGATCTCTTAGTACCCTGTACTTTGCTCACAAAAGGCTTTTAAAGAAGAATGTGATAACGAAATAAAATGCAACCGAAGATACTGAGTTAAATTGCCTGCTTGTAAAGAAATAAATTAAATTGGTTTATTTTTATTGATTAGATAACTGAATATATATTTTATATTATAATAAAAACGAAAAGATAAGTAAACTCCGTTTTGAGGCTCATTGAGCAATGCTTAAATAGTTTTAAGGAGGTTGTTGAATGTAATTATTATGCGACATGTAATAAACCATTTTCTGTAGTGAATAGTTAAATTATATAAACATATTTAATCAATATGTTAAATAAATTAAATAATTTTTAGTTTTACTAATAATTCTTTATAGACAATTCACCTATTGTTTATATCTGTGTATACAATATATAATCAAAACTTGCGTTACGCTACGCCCGTCAAAAGTACATAAAATATCCAGTGAAACACGTGGCATGGTGTGAATCCACTATAATATTTAAATGCCGGGGGACAGGAAGGGTAGCTTGGAGAATCCACTCGTATAAAAGGACGTATGTGACAAACATTTGCTATTAATATAACCCCTTTTTAGTGAAGAACGCAGAGTAATCCCCTTTATGCTTGAAAGACAAATAAATATAAATTTAACGACAGCTTTGAGGCGTCAGGGGGATCTTAAGAGGTAAGTTTAATCGTTACTTTTAACATAAGTGCATGCTCATTATTTGTATGAATTATTTATTTCTTGCAATAAAATTTGATGCGAAAGTTCTGTAATCGTTTAGAAAAATATAATATTTATATATATATGAATATGAATATGATATATATAACTTGTCCATTTGATGATGATCCTTCCGGCCTTTTTCGATCAAGGCGACCAATTCAACTCCTAGTTAATAGTTCGGCGCTCGTACGTTTAAAGTTGATATTGTTGAAATTGTTGATTGAAACAATTCAAAATATTGCTTGTTATTCTTAAAACATAAATAAGTAAAAAAAAAGAAATCTAGAGACTACTTTTAGATACATACTTCAATTCGTTAGGTCTGTGCGTGGCTTTATTATGACAAGACCATACATTCTCCGTCGGTAGCAGAAATTAAACTATTTTATACTTATTATTATTTTGTTTTTAATCTAGTTTTAATATTAGCATATTTTTAAGTAGTTTTAGTTTGTGTAGTAATTTATAACGTTTTTCCTCATTCATTTCATGTTCCAATTATTAACAACTATTAAAATATCAATAAAGATTATTTTGAAGATAACTATAAAAAATATATTAATAAAATTCTATTTAAAAACCTAAATACTTTTAGATACCTGCCTCATCTCACGTATGATAACGAGTAAAAGCACTTAAGAGTAGCCTGAACGTTCGACGTGCCTTGTAGGATGCCCCGTGAGAGACAGAGATGACAGGGCTACTTTTTGTCCATTAGGAAGCAGCTCTGCTGTCGTGTACGTAGGATTGACAATTTTTTTAAATAGGTATAAATGAATTAACAAATTGTTGAGACTGCTTCGTGCGGCTTATTTGAAATTGAAATCACTGGGGATATAAAGCAGCATACGCTTGAGATAATAATGTTTTCTTTAAAATCAATAAGACAAAATAGCACTAATATTAATTTTGTATAATATTTTATTCACTCCGATCATTGCAAAGGTCGCTAGTGTATACGAAATATATTGCGCTTATGTCCTTTTGAATAAATCCAGCAAAATATAAATCAGTTTTATTGTATCTAATCGAACAATGGGTCCCAATTGCTGATTTCGGTAGAAATAATTATATTTACGACAAATGTTTATTTTGGGAATATAAATGGGGGTGAAACACGCGATTTATCCATTATTGTGTTGTGTGCAATTGAAATGTTGAGCTTACTTGTGGTTTCGACACATTTCTTCACCTCCAATTAGATTAAAATCGTACAAATTATGGTATAGTGTTGATTTAAGTGTGTATACTCATATTATTGTACCATTATGCGTGCCTGGTGAATTTATTTTAAACCTGATCTGTTTTTCGGTGTTGATGGTGACGGTGAGGGTAACGACGGTGTATTGAACGCCTTGAACGATGAAAACGATTAGCTTTTAATAGTAGTTTGTAAACAAAAAATATCCCGTTTATTTGCTCTTGAGTGTATCAAAAGGTCGTTTGAGCTTCTATATGTAAATATTGGCGTATTTACTACGATATTCATTCGAGTACAGCAGTTTACAGCTAAAAACCTTATTTTATTAAAATAAACAATTCTAACTATAAATTGCGTGATATTATATGGACCTAAAATCGTAAATGAAAACTACCCCCTTTCATTTTGCATAGAATCGTGGGAAAACCTAAGCGACTGTCGATTGGAAAACAAAAGAATAGGCTTTTCCCAGCAGTGAGCCACTCAAACAGGCTAATAAAAATATTACAGTAGGAAATTATTTTTATAGACATTGCGTCATTTGTGTCCTAAAGGAGAATGGGCATTTTGTCCCATGAGTGTATACGGTTGAGACATATCTCATTTGAAAGGTCTTAACTAGTGAATTATTTAATTGTATGACGCCAACATTGGATGGCGTGCAGGGACCGAGATATTTAAAAAAAAAGGTTGCACTTATAAACGGTTAATTTATAAAATATCCGTTATATAATCAGTTGTAGCGTATTTTATATGAAAGAATATGAGAAATGCTCCACGTTTGTTTACCACCACCATAGGCAAAAGACGTACAGAGCTGGAATTAGTAGATGAAACATTTGCTAATATGTAAAAACACCTGTAGCATAGCGAAGCTAAGGTGTATACAGAAGTCGTATATAACAGCTAAAAGGTATTTTTATCAGCTAGTTTTCGTAAATGATACTTCCACTCTAACGCGTGCAGGGACCAAAATATAACGGTTTTACACGTTAATTAACTGTAATTAACGAAGGTCTAATTCTTCTATTGAACGCTAGATGGAGCTGGGGTCAGCAGAATGCGCAATTTTTGCCATGGCGTATACAATTGACCCTTATCTCAAATGAAAGGTCTTAATCATAACATCAATTACTTATATAGCACCGAAGGTTGAAAGAGTGCACGGAAACCAATATTCATTATTTTGTGTCTGCGCTGTGGCCTTGCTGTGGTGAAAACTGGAACTAATTAACCTATACAAAGAGGATAACTTTTATACGCATTTACATAGCTTATTTGCCTGAAATCAATTGTATTATTTTTTGTGAAAATAAGTCATTATTTTTTGTGACTATTTTATGTTTTTAATGACCACAATTTAAAAACTTAAATAATTAGAATCTGTTACTAGCGACATCTTTTATGCAATAGAAGAACTGACTAAGGGTCGAGTAGGTAAAATCCATAAATATTATAATGCTGGCTCCATATCGTCGCTTTTTAACGCTCAAAAATCTGTGCTTCACGTCGCGTAATTATAAGTTAGTTTCTGAACGTTGACAATAAAACTCTAGTTTGTCCGGAAAGAGAAGTGTTGTGGTTTATATTAGAGCTCATACATTCTACGGCACTTATCTTTCCGGACAGTCTCTAACTGCTCTCGGGACTACCTCGAACCAGGGGGGTACAACTCAGTGTAAATCTGTCAAAAATTTTTAGTTTGACACGACGTATCAGATACGTTTGCATAAGTGCGAAAGAGAACTTGTCATGCGTTAAGAAGGGACAACATGATTCGTGACGTTATGTGACGTTACAGAGGTCTCTCTGTATTATACTATTACTATGTATTTACTCTGTGCTCGAACATCGGAATTCAAAGATTCGTCCATTTGCCTCTCACTGGTGCTTTCGAAAATTCGAGCGATAAAGAGGGAGAAAGACAAAACTTCGTTTTTCGATTTAAATAGGAGCTTGGCCCGCTCAAAAAATAATATCGTAATTTTGTATATATACACAACGACACGACATATCACGACGGTGACAAAGAAGCATACGGCTCACCTGATGGTAAGGAGTTACCACCGCTTATGGATGGCCGCCTATAACTCTAGAGGATTCACAGGTGCGTTGCCGGCCCTTTTAGAACTTATACACTCCTTTTTTGAAGAGCCTCATACTGAGCCCTATGGGAAAACCTCGGCGGGGAGTTCATCACACAACTGGAGCGTTCGCAGCAGGAAATTCGTCTTAAACCGCACAGTGCGTAACTCTTTAGGCTTCAGGTGCGGTGGTAGAAAAAAGCGGCTGTGAGCATCATGTCAAACAGCTCTATTTATCTGTTACCTGACCTGTGAATAAAATCATTGTAGACCACAAATGTCAGATAAATGCTCTTTTAAGAGGAAATTAACAAGTCAGCAGACGTATAGTACCTTTCCTATACAATAGAGTCTTCATTAAATAAAACATTAAAAATACTTTCAAATATTTTATTTCCTCTAGTTCGCCATATTATACACAGTATACACATATTTCTTTTAGACGCACAAATGATTCTAAAGCACAAGTAAACATAAAAAGTCGCTATCTAGGGAGAAACTTGATGTTGTTGAGTGTCTGGCGAATTAACTGCTGCCTGGTGCAGTGTCATGTCATGTGGTGTCGTGGATCATAGCCCAGGCCGCGACGCTATGATAGTAATACATAATGAAAGCAAAAGGTGGTGACCACCTAAACCTGACAGGGTTTTACCCGTGGTACCACGGTTTTTGTACCACGGGGGACCACGGGATTTTTTTTCCCCGTATTTTCCCCGTAGACCCCACTGCTCCAGTTTAAAGTTATCTTTTTGAATACGAAACTGTCCGTAGGCCCACGGGTCATTCCTCGAAAATAAATATTTCCCGTAGTCCCACAGCAATAGATATGTCATAAATTACGCCTCTAAATACTATTCTTTTTTTAATAGGCAAGGTAGGTTTTGGTTTTTTTTTTGCTGTGCCTTTAAATACTAGCAAATGAATACCATTCTCGAGCAGTGGGTCTATGGGGACAAAATTACTACTCGTGGATCCACTGAGGGTCATAGCAGTGGGACCACGGTTAATACCCGGTTCTTTTCAATTACCCATAGTCCCATTTCGGTGTTGTGGGTCTACGGGAAAAAAATTTTACCCGTGGTCCCCCGTGGTACAAAGGCCGTGGTACCACGGTTAAAACCCGCAAACGATGGATAAACTTTGTACCAGACCAAACAGCTCTGCACCGTACCAACACCAACTCAACTCAAGCCGTCCAATATTCTTCATAAGAAAACCCATATTGTAACGAAAACTATGACATCAAAACAGCACCGCATCGTCTCAGTACAATCCTCGCTAATCGGCACGTTAATAGCTCACAGTAAGCGCGCTTAGGCAGTAGTGCGCAAGAGATCCAGTAGTTTCTGCTGGGCCGCTGTCTACCTATGTATCTATATCGCGGAGCCGCATTTGTTACGCGTTTGCGTATGGTTATTTGACGCCCAACCGATAAGATTGAGGTAGTGCTGATCTGGTGCAGAGCTTTGTTAAATGGAAAGCTAGCCCCGGAAAATGTGACACAATAAGGAGAGCAAAGAAAACTCTTGTTAGTTTGATACAGTATTCTTATTTCTAAATCGTGCAATCTGGCAGCAGCTGTACAGTCGCTATCAAGTATATTGGAGCAGCGAAGGTGGTCACAAATATCTGAGCAACGCCTCTTTTATCAAGGCGATATAGTGCATGTTGAGATTTTGTTTTATATTTACCTTGGTCGCTCCGATATATTTGATGGTGACTGTACGTCGACGGGGGTCAGAGAAAGAGGGCAGGCTTGGCGCAGCCTAAGGCTGGCTCTACATGATGGACCATCATAGGGACGCAGATATACGAAGGAACGAGATCGCAATATCGTTAGCTCCCTCTAACGCATAGCTGCGTCCCTATGATGGCCCATCGTGTAGAGGAGCCATAACAGTACCATATAATATTGTGGTATTATTGAGACCGCAATAACTTGAAAACTATGCGGCACACATTCATGGGATTAGAAGCACTATACAGTGTGTCTCTGTAATAGGAGCAATAAATTAAAACGCAGATTCTACTCCTTAAACCAGGAAACGTTTGTTCAGCGACTTTTAAAAATAACGTATGGTTTGATTTTTAGGACACTTTAAAGTTTTTTCGAACACGCAATGTATTCCGAAATTGACTATGTCTGTAGGGTGACAAGCAATGTCAATTAGACGGATTTTAACGTTCATTGAAAATACTATTTAGTTTGTATGAAAAAGAGACAACTACAAAATACATATTTTTTTAAAGTTGTTGAACAAAAGTTTTGTGGTTTGAGGAGTAGAATCTATGTTTTAATTTATTGCTCCTATTACAGAGACACACTGTATATTTAGCACCTAAAAATCATGAATTTGACGTGCATTCACCAAATCACATTTTAGCCATGTGGTACCTCGTACAATATAATATGGTACCTCGATAACTTGAAAAATATGCGGCACAAATTCATGGGATCGACTAAATAGCACCTAAATTATGATGAATTTGTGCATTCACCAAATCTCATTGGAGGGGTGTGGTCGGGCCAGGATCCGGTATCCCCGCTTGACCACAACGATATTGTGATAACTTGAAAACAAAACTGGCACAAATTCGTGAGACTATGATCAATAAATAGCACCTACAAAATGATGAATTGGTGCAATCAATGATTTCCAATATCTTGTCATGGTCGGGCCAGGATCCAATGACACACAACATCCGGTAAACAAAAAATGCTTTTGGCCAACGTTAGGTAATAATAAAACTGCAACTGTTAATTTGCATTAAATTGCAGAACTCATGTATAAGTGGTATTAATAAATTAAACATTCTACTTTAAATAACGCCAATATACGATGGGTTCTAGAATTTAATGCACTTTGCTATTAATTATTTTTTATTAACTTTCTTAGCAAAGGTATAACAGGATAAATAAATATCACAATAACAATTACATATAAATCAAAATTCTTCTTAATCTTGAACTGCAAATTTCCTTCCTGAACCTAATCATCTAGCTTTGCTGCAACTCTGGCGTACATGGTTTTCTGAAATCATAATTGAACAATAATTATAAGTATTTAGGTACGATACCTTAGAGCTTTAAACCAAGCGGAGTAGCCATTGACAGGCGTTCCCCTCTGCCGAAAATGTATGACCAGTGGTCATACTCATTGTATGGAATGGCGTTTATTTGACGTGGCTATTTTGACGGTTTGCATACATTTGACGTTCCCCTCCCCCGCAAAAAACGGCAGACTTTTTCGGATAGAAATGAGAGCGCGTGTCGCATCCGGTTGGGTTAATAATCAAAGTACGATACTGACAGCTGCTTCAAAAACATGGTATTCTTCATCAAACAGCTATTTTATACATTATTCCTGAGATATGAGAGGCCGCCTTTCTCCTATCTCAGAAATAAGATATATATAGCTGTGTGGTGCATAAAAACATGTTTTTCGAGGCACGAAAAGTTGTGCATCGTAAGGAAAGTTGTAGCATATGACGGTAACAATGAATGGCCGTGCTCTATCTAGTTCCAAATGGAATTATCCTTCGACTAAATAGACATGGAGTGGTGGGATGGTGGCGTTTGTACTGAATAAACATATATGGCTCTCAAAAATGAGTCCCGATATTTCCTTGACAGTTATTCCTAATGGCTTGTTTGTATGCCCGCCTCGTTTATGATATCATACGAGTATGAAAACCCGCAAAAACGCGGGATCATTTTGCAGAGCTGCATACTCTACTTCCATGCCTTTGTCGTTCTCCTGAATTATCGTACAGTCAGCATTAAATATAATCAGAGACTATAGAGATATAGACGACCACAGCCTAAGAACTTTTTGAAGCTCATGTCAATTGCGCCATCTATGTCAAAGCTACCTAATGACACCGAAAATGTAAGAGAAATGTCACCTGCACTGCTACTCCACCTAGTACCAAATAGCGTACTAGTAGTACACTAGTAGGCTAGCAAAGTTCTTAGGCTGTGGTCGTCTATATCTCTATAGTCTCTGATATAATTGTAACAGCCAAAGTGATCAAATAGTTCGTCACACCATTTATTTTGTATGGTGTGACGAACTATTTGGGTACTCTAGCTGTTACTATATATTTGCTGTTGACTGTACCCCGCAGCGCAGGACTGGCTTATGTTAGTTTTATTAGCAATGCGATGAGAGTACGTACTTTCAAAATTAAAATCATGTATATCTATTTCAATAAATAACAAATCTTTCTTGCTGCGTTGCTAGAATATTTCCAACAGACTGCCCTAAGGAACTTACATGCACATTAATGCGGTACAGACGTGCCGACCACTCGTTGATACTCAATGACGTGTCCGCCTGGTACCGACAGTACTTATTCTTCTTAAAATCGGTATTTTTTAATTTCCTTTTCACCCTGGGGGTCAGAGTTTGTTTGTAAAAGTCAGTTATCGGATTTTAGGGTGCAGCAAAACGGAAAACATAAAATCCCGAAAACCATCCACTGTACCATAATTTTACATACATAAATACATACAATCACGCCTATATCCCGAAAGGGGTAGGCAGAGATCACGGATTTCCATTTGCTACAATCAATGCAGCAAAACGGCTCTCCGTGAGCCACTTCTCGCCCCCGACCATCACACCACAATTTTTCTTCACCATAATTTTTTAGGTAAAAAAACCACGTTGCACCCTAAAATTCGATCACTGGTAATAATACTGGGCGCTTACATACTTGTCATACCTACATCCTATCACCCAAGCGCAAAGTGTAGATACACTCTTCGACGCTCGTGGAAATATTTATCGTTTTTAAGTTATAGTCTAGGTACTCATAGTCATAGCTAAAGCTAAGTTAGGCGATTATCACACTGACGACGGATCCGCATGCGGCGCCGGTGTGCGAGCGAGATAGCGCTATACACATGCAGAGCGCTATCTCGCTCGCGCACCGGTGCCGCATGCTGATCCGCGCCAGTGTGATAACCGCCTTAAAGCATACATGGGTTTTTTGAGCACGACAAGTAAGTCATTTCTTTTATACACTCGACGACAGTGCCTTCGAGCCTCGTGGGTACCTTATGAAGTATGTAAGGATTATGAAACACACAAATAAACATCCATACAGGGGTTCAAACCCGGAACTGCCAGCTTCGTAAGCAGGGTAACTAACTATCAATTAGATAGTACTAGCGACCCGCCCCGGCTTTGCACGGGTGCAATTATACATATAAACCTTCCTCTTGAATCACTCTATCTATTAAAAAAACCTCATCCAAATCCGTTGCGTAGTTTTAAAGATCTAAGCATACATAGGGACAGACAGCAGAAAGCGACTTTGTTTTATAACACACAAATAACATACTATGTAGTGATATAACACGCAAATAAACATCCTTAGAGGGATTAGACCCCGGAATTGCCATCTTTGTAGGCAGGGTCACCATTAAGTAGTTTATAAGTTATAACACACAAAACATCCTTAAAGGGATTCGAACCCGGAACTGCCAGCTTCATAGGGAAGGTCAGCTTCAAGTAGTTTATAGCACACAAAACATCCGTAAAGGGATTCGAACCCGGAACTGCCAGCTTCATGGCTACCATCAAGTATTTGTATAACACACAAACATCCTTCAAAAGGTTTGAACTGCATACATGGGTTTTTTGGGCACGACAAGTAAGTCATTTCTTTTATACACTCGACGACAGTGCCTTCGAGCCTCGTAGGTACCTTATGAAGTATGTAAGGATTATGAAACACACAAATAAACATCCATACAGGGGTTCAAACCCGGAACTGCCAGCTTCATAGGCAGGGCCACTATCAAGTAGTCGTAGTTTATAACACACAAAACATCCTTCAAGGGATTCGAACCCGGAACTGCCAGATTCATAGACAAGGTCACCATAAAGTAGCTTAGAACACACAAAGCATCCATAAAGGGATTCGAACCCGGAACTGCCAGCTTCATGGCTACCATCAAGTATTTGTATAACACACAAACATCCTTCAAGAGATTTGAACCCGGAACTGCCAGCTTCATAGGCAGAGCCACCATCAAGTAGTTTAAATAACACACAACAAATCCCTCAAGGGATTCGAACCCGGAACTGACTTTGTCTGCGTGGGATTAACATTTGCCATAAGGAATTAATGAAACACCGTAATAAAATGTATATATATATATAGCAAATATTAATTTAGTGCACATGCTATTTTACGTCTGCAGTGAGCAACAATGTCATAATGTCAATGTCAATAAATAATAGTTGAAGAGTTCCCCCGATTTCTCCAGGATCCCAATATTAGATCCGGATCTGGCGACAACGGGACCAACTGTGAAGTATAATACTCTTTCAAACAAAAAAAAAGAACTTTCCAAATCGGTCCAGCCGTCTTCGAATAATCGGTGAACATACATAAAAAAATAGCAAAAAAAAAAACAAATATCCCGACGAATTGAGAACCTCCTGCTTCGAAATCTTGAGGTCTGTTGAAAATAACCAACTTCACTTAGGCTCCACTATTCCAAGAGCAAATACCAGAGTTGCTGTAAAAATACACGTCAAGTCACTATAGGTGTTATAATATAGTTGCAGAGTTCCTTCGATTTTTCCAGGATCCCATCATCAGATCCTGACTAGATGACAATAGGACCAACTAGTGAAGTGCACGCTTTAAACAAAAAAAGAACCGACTTCACTTAGGATCCGCTATTCCAAGAGGAAGTGGCCGAGTTGCTGTAAAAAATAGTGAAATCACTATTCCATTTATTTTATTTTATTCATTTATTCAAATATTATTTTAAAACATTACAGCTAAGGGCGCCAATGCGCTGTAAAACTAAATGTGTTAAAAAAATAAAGCTATAGAAATAATATAATATTTGTGATTAGAAGGGAAAAGTAACTTATTTAATTTTTGACCATTAGTTACATGTATGGAGTGCCCTCCCTAAAAATTTTTTTATAGCAATTTCTCTACAAAAGTAAGTAGCGGCACACACAATACACTATATGTAAAAATTTGATAATGATACGTCTTAGTTTACGAGTAAAATGGCTGTGACTTACGGACGGACAGACAGACCAGACAGACAGACAGACATGACGAATCTATAAGGGTTCCGCTTTTTGCCACGGCTCAGTTTCCTGGGGTCCGTTCAGAAAATTAATCACATGAATTGGCGTAGGCACTAGTTTTTCCGAAAGCGGCTACCATCTGACTTTCCAACCCAGAAACGAAACTAGGTCTTATTAGGATTAGATTCGGTTTCCTCACGTAAAAAGTATGTTTCGGTTATGGATGTCATTCCTTATTTCCTGCACAAACGACACTAAAATTAAGTAAGTACCTATATTTTACTTGCTAGGTATTTATACTACACTAGGTACTACATATGTTTTATTTTAAAATTATTTTCGGATTGTATTTAATTAATTTTTTATTAATTTGCGATCGAACACTTGCGATGGCAACCTTACCCACTTTTAGTGACAACTTCATACAGGATATCCAGGACTTCCATATAAAATAAGTTTTATTATTAAAAATTCTTCCATATGTACCGAAGTTTAAGACTGTTTCTAGCACGATTGTTCCTGCAAACGCAAAATATTAAAGGCAGTTCAATATTCTACAGAATTCGGGTACCGAATGCCAGGAAAATTATGAAATACAACGGACTCCAAGTATACATGGAAGACCGCCGGGTAGCTAGTAAACGTAGCCCCGCTACGCTTATGTTTAAATACTATTTAAATAAGTATGCCTATTATACTGCAATACTGCAAATTGCCTTACTTATGCAGTTTGCTGGTGCCATATAATTAAAGGTTGGCATAAATGAAAGAAATGATTTCTATTTTCCACTGAGTATAACTTATGAATCTAACCGGCCCTACCTTGAAGTGGGCTTACTTATTGTGTTAAAGCGGTAGCGGCAAAGTCGTTGAGACCTACAGCTTTCAATCCGGTGTTTTTTGGTTTCGTATGTACGTACAGAACTCATGTACAATATATCACTTGATGTATGCTATAAACTATTCGCTTTTTCGGTATAAAAATAAGCCGACGAAATCAGCAGTCATCTACGAAAAAACAGCATGTGTGAAGTTTTTAGCCCAATCCCTACGATACTTTGGGCAAGGCCTGTTTTTGCCCAGTAAGTAGTACTTATATACCATTGGCGGAGCGTCCATAGAACTCGATTCCCATTGATTTGCCTTATTTTTAGCTTACGGCTCAACCAAATTAGATCCGCTGAATATACTTACGTTGAATTTATTACGATTATTTAAAGGCTTCTAGAGTAGCCGAATCTTCTGAACTTATAACTTAATAGACATGGGTAATTGGGTACTAACATGCGATCTTGCCCTCTAAGATATTTCTTCTGAATTACTGTGGTAGGCGGTCTGGAAAAATTGCCTCATCTATTCCATTTAATTAATTAAATACGTACCACGTACCAATTTATTGTCGATTTGTATTTCTTCCATATTATATTCCTCATAGACATAATATGACTTTACGTCAAATGACAGATGGCATTTTTTAATTTTCAGTAATAGACAATTGTCAAATGCACGTTGTTATGATGGAGTTAGACCGTCGCGTTGGCACGTCATTTTTCTAAATGTTCATTTTAATAATGTCATTTAGAATTTTGGAAGCTAACTCCATCTAGTGATGAGTAGAAAACTTATAACTTCATTGAGTACAATTAATTAACATAAAAAGTAGATTTATTTTAGTTCCTGCATGCATTGGAGCTAAAGTATATATAACGAAAAATTGTTTATAAAAACATCTTCGACATGTAATACACGACTGCCGTATACACATTAGCTTGGCTCTTAACTAAGTTATATTCATATCACGCTTAATTTCAATTAATTAATGCTAGCTCTGTAGGTATCCAAACGTAGGATGTTGTACACAGCATTGAAGCATTTCTCGTGTTCTTTAAGGTAAAACATGCTATAATTGATTACATAGCGTATATTTTCAAAAAATGCCCTTTATATGTTCGCTCTTTTTTTTTTAAATATCTTGGTCCCTGCACGATATCCAATGTTGGTGCCATACAAAAGAATAATTCTCTGATTAAGACCTTTAAAACGAGATACGTCTCAACTGTATACATCCATGGTACACTCCCCATACAAAAATGCCCATTCTCCTTTGTTATGAGTTTCTAAACTGCCTTTATTATAACAAAAACTTGGCATATGCCCACTTTTCACAAAAATGCTTGACTTATAGAAATCATACTTACGTATTTCCTTCTATTAACGTCTCACACCAATTTTCCGAAACTCATCTAATCTCCTGACATCTCTAGAATTCTCTAACAGTACGACTTTCCATTCCAGCTTTAGATTTTCTTTGTCCAACTTTCGATAAACTTGTAATTTACGCTCGCAGAACAGACTTCTGGCAAGTGAACAAGAAATTCCTGTATAAATAAGGAGTAAAGAAGTGTCCGGAGGACAAGATAACGCGGACGTCTTCCATGCTTCCGTCGTGGGCGCACATGGGGCACTTTACTTCTTATATTGTGCCAACGAAATGTACTATCAAGACATTTTATTTGCTCTATTTTATTTACAGTTTTATGTCGGTAAGATTTTGTCGCAATATAATTCTTTTTTTAATTTTCTAAAATCATAGGGAGCAAAACGTGACCGTCTGTCACATGAAATTGGGCCATGGGACGTTATTGAAATTATAGAGAAAAAACTATCGAAAGCTTTTTTTTAACTTGAAATCGAAGTATAAATAAGTATGTATCATACATATGTAAATAATTATAAGTGAGTACGTAGCGAACTTAACTCTACTCTCGAACGTAACTTAACTCTCTTTTATAGGTTATTATTTGAGCACTAATCGCCAACACTGGTGTGTTTCTACTATACATATACAGATTTTAGAACACGCAAAGGAGAGTGCATCAAACGTAGGGGGCAGCACCAGGCGTGGGATTTTCGATTTAGACCAAAAGGACTATTCGACGCACACAGTTCTTACTTCGTGACATAGTGTTGATGTTGATGCTGATGCTATTTTTATGACAAAATAAATATCATCTTAATATTTATTTATTTATTTATTTATTTATTTATTCGGGGAACCAACAGCCATGAATATGATATGTAGCCAGAATCACGTTACACGTTTTGGAAGAGGCTTTCTTACCTGAGCTAGTTTAGATAGAACTCGGCGTTCCGAACGCCAGTCTGAGCAAGTTTTGAATAAATCATTGTCTACGGAGCGTGGAGATAGTGCGTGGTACTTTGGCAAATTTGCTTTTATATTTCTTGAAATTTTAATGCAAACGGCGTGGCATATATTTTCGGGAATTTACATTAGCTAGAACCTTATTTTTGACAAACTGTACACTACGGTAGTAGTGTTTCTACTAAGAATAGGTTTAATAGGTACCGCACTGTTAAATAACTTAAAGGAATAAGAAATAGGGTATTTATTTTTGTTTATGTAGCATTCATTATAGTACTTACGATAAACAAGAGACATAAACACTCGTAAAGGTGTGTTTATTTGAAATAAGGATTACTTATTTATTGAGTTACCATGATAAAAAAAATTTTGTAGGAACATTTACTAAGGGGACGCATAGAATGGTTTTCCTTGCTCCTATAAATAACTGCGTTAAATATGAAAACAAGCCAGTCTTTTTAACGAAGTATAATAACAATGTCTGCCCCTTGAGAACGTGCTTGACGCTCTCATAGTCTCTAGCGATATTGCTCTTTCGAAATTTCGAGATACGTCACGATCTTGGCAGGCCCGTTTTGTCTGTTGGCTAGGACGGTTTACTTGAAAATTAATTTTGTTTATATTTTTAATATAAGTGTTTTTTTTATCTGATGTGTCATAATGTCTATACTATTAGACGTAACGAATAAACATGTAAATTTATTTTTACTCCCGTATTAGAAATTAGAACCTGGTATTCAATATTACCTAAGTGCTTAACCGTTTTAAAAAATAAGTCCTACCTAGAAGCAAAGTTTTAAAAGTTTGCGAAGCTTTTTCAGATAAGTTCTCCTAAGGATTTACCTTCAATTATATTTCATAACGCGCAATAGCGGGCTCTTATAGAAGCAGATCTCTTTTTCATAATATTTTTCAAGAAATGGCCCCATTATCTTATATTTATAGCCCGAACTCCAACGAGTTTCTGTTCGACTCGACAACTCTTTTTCACCTTTCGTTGAATAAAACGTCGTTTAGGAGGCGTTGAGAGATAAAACAATTAGTTTTCTTAAAACTTATATGTAAGTATCATCATATTAAAAATCTGTAGTAAGAAATTACAGGTGTGCTTATAAATGTTTATATTTTTGTATTGCTTGCGGTTTGAACAATGTTATTAAATATTTGGGAATCTGTAAATAGTGTATCATGTAGCAAGGAATATTACGTAATTAAAAAAAAACTAATTACGAACTCTCACTAATTGACCATTTTATTGATTGACAACCCAGTTTATTACCAAAATCATGAATACTTTAAACTACTTCAAAAGGAATAAAGTATTGGGACAAATTAAATATCATCGCAAAAACAAGTACAATAATAAAAAGTTTAAATGCATGGTATTCCTTTTTAATGAAAATATTTTATGAACCTAAGCATGTTAAAATAAATCCCAATAGTACTTTAACATTTTTATAACAAATCACATCAAAATTAAATTGATATACTAAAATAAAAATAAAATTTTATGGTATATTAACGTTCTTAAAATACATCGCATTGAAATAAAATAGGCGGATCAGAAAATCTCTAAAAGCATTCTCAGCGCAAAAACTTGAAGATTTTAAGCTTACTCAAACTTGAAAGTTAGCAAATGACACCGCGGGGACAGAAATATTTCGCAATCTCTCCTTAGACCGAGATGGGATGCCCCAAAGTTTTTCCAAAGGAAGTTGGCCTGGAACGAGCAATGTTGGCGGCGCTTCATAGCTGAGGCAAGACAATAGACGCCACGAGAATAGTGGAAATGTTATCTTTTGTGTTAGTTCGGATCCCAGTTTTTCTATAAGAGTTTGTTTATTGAAAATAGCGCATAAAACAACGAAGTTTGCAACGCTGTAAATTGCTCTGAACTTACTCTGGAAACAAGTCACTCTTGGAGTCTTGGGCGTAATGACTTGAGTTATTCAGATATTAAGTTGGTATAAAGTAGGTCAAGAAATTTACGACTTGCGGTTCTCTAATACCGCAGAATTTTACCAAATATTCCTTATAAATTCCTTATAAATTGTTTGGGTTGCTTTTATTTCAAACACTTTATAACTATTTAATGGTTAATAATGGCCAATGTGTCTATTAGAGACAGTCAAATATTGATGGTGTGAAGAAAACTTGTTAATGGAGGTATGAAGACCCGAAGACATCATGATCTTCCACACATTGACAAAAAAGTTAGTCAGAGGCTCTTGAACCAGTTTATTGTCTGTGAACCCTTCTTCGAGGAAATGCTATTAACTCTCAATGTCTTCAACAATTTCTTAAAAAATATGTAAAAAGATAAGTTAGTATGCTATAAAAGGTAGATATACATATTTTATAAAATGAACTCTATTCACCTACAAACAGAATTCATTTTAGTATAACGCGGCCAGTTATTGACGGTGGCCAGTAATTAAAACCTCATGCTAAAATGAATTCTGTTTGCAGGTTGTCGGGGCTTCCGACCTCCTTGCCGACGAGACTGACTGACTGGCCAACTGACATTCTATTCTGGAACGACGGACTTTTAAATTCAAAATTAGACAGGACAAACAATAGTCGACGACAGGTAGTCAGTCCACGGCCGACAATCCTAGGAACCAGACCAGACGGTTCACTGGTTATTAGAGCTCATTTTTAGTTTGAGGTGGCCAGTTACTGGACGGTGGTCAGTTACCCTATGTCATTCTTAACTTACATTTAAGTAATTATATTATTATCTTTTGTTTTAAAAATGAATTTTCTCTTATTTGAACTACCAACATACTAATAAAGGGTTGCATTAAATTCCTGTGAGAAATTTAGTCTTTAACAAAAGACTAATCAACTTACCAATACTGAATATTGGTAAATTGATCTCGCAAAAATGTATGATCTAAAGTGCGGCAATCAGCAAATGGTGGTCCAGGCACAATACGTTCTCTTTGTAATCGCCACGTGTGGCATGTGGCATGTTCGCGGAATGAAAATCAGCGGAGCACGGCGTATATCCTTCCCTCCGGGCGGCAAGCGACTAGCGATAGCTGATTCCAGGAGTTGGTTGCTTTGGTTAAAGTGTGTGGAATGAAATTGTACAGGCAGGGTGTATTGTATACAACGTGATTTTTTTCTTTAATTTCAGCATATGGTTCGGTACGATTAAGAAAACGAATTGGCATTTTAAAATTCGAAAAAAATATTTTTTATAACAATAATTGTTGCATCAGTCACTAGGGTATTAGTATGTTATGATTAACTCGACTAAATAATTGAAAATTATTACATGTCAATATAATTTCGAACAACAACGGAAGCATGTTTTATTGACGTATCACACAGGTGCATCATTTATTGCTGTGTCTCAGAGTACCTTCAAAAATAATTTAATGAAGGATTACACAATCAGAAAATAAAAACTATCGATTATCTAAAGACACCAGTGTCTTAATTATCTAAAGCTATAGTAATAGTTATCACCTTACAAAGAACAAGGCCTCTACCGATAATAAAGTTGTGATTAAAGTGATCATTGGCAAAATTCCCATTGCTATGTAGTACAAACGAAGGAAGTCATTTTATAAAAATAAAATGACCATGTACATAGTTTATGTTTTTCAGTGAATCCGATTTAAATTAATTTTCATATAATTTGGTCTTAATCATTTGATATTTACCAGTAGCTTTTCGGTAAAGGAAAACATCATGAAGAACCCAATACATCCGCGGAGAAATTCGAAGGTGTATGTTAAGGCCCCAACCCGCATTGGGCCAATGTGGGGACTATAGCTGTGCCCTGCTGTGGGGCGCATATAGGCTAACATATTATTGTTATTATTTTTATAATGGGGTTGGAACTCTCCGCTCGAAGCATTTTTTTCGAATGCCGCTTAACACTCGTACCACAGAGCCTGCTCGACGATGCTAAATTGGAAAAGCAACACCTGTGTCGGCCATGTTTTTGTTGAATCAACACTTTTCGTTGATCTAGAAAGCTTTCATCATATTAAAACTATTCATATTATAAATTAAAAAGTTTATAAGTTTAATACTGCACAGTTTCACACAGACTTGGCATAAATAATGTTTCTATCCTAGAATTGGTGAAACTTGCGCTTTGACATGGGGTTCTTCAAGAAGCGGGCGTACAGGGCTCTCAAAGGTCGGCAACGCATAAGCGCTCCCGGGATGTTGATTATGTCCATGGGCGGCGTTGACCGCTTCCCATCAGGCGGCTCGTCTGCTCGTTTGCTAATAGTTTCATAAAAAAACGGGTCAATACGGGGATCATTTGAAACCAATTTAATAATATTTCCCAAACGAGTGAAGACCACCGTGGTGGGGAACAATGGTTTTTTTTATTAAATTTTCTTGGAATTCACCGATAATAATAAATCAAAATAAGATTAAATAAGACTACATCATAATGAGGGGATTCAGATGATTATGTAACAAATCTTTGTACAAAAGACATAGATCCCAGATGTTTCAATTCAAATTACCCCCGTTTTTGTTTTATTTGGCCCTGGATTTTTTATCATCAAGTTGGAATAATGCTTATGATTCCGTTATTAGCCCAAACAAGTCCGCGTTGAAAAAAAGTATTTATTAAAAACACTCGATAAAGTTGATATTTATAACGAAAGTACTTCATTTAGAAATGATTTTTACATAGCAATTTAGAGAATTCGTATAAATTTATTTATTGAAACATTATTTGTTGTTTCATGTGTTTCTAACTATATTGTTTAGTCATAAATAAAACTTGTAGTCATTGCTATAACTTAAATTAATTAACGATAATGTATAACATAAAAACTTTTCCCTGAGCTTTAATGGAATGTGATTTTATTACTTTAGCCTGCAGTATTTTTATAGGCCCAGACGAAATTGGCTATATAGATTAAACGTTATAATTTATCATATTATTATATTACGACCAGCCGGCGGCTTTTTCCACGAGGATGATCAAGCAAAAATAAATAAAATTTCGCTCAGGGCTTTACTAACATTATTTATACATCTAGGAACATGTTCGAGATCGCTTGATAATTTTATTAAACCAATAGGTACCCATAAAATGATTATAATCAACAAGCAACAAAAAACAAACCCACGTGACATAGTTTCGGTAAGAATGCATTTATAGTTTTGTGTAGTTGGGTGAAGGTGAAGCAGTCAAGAAATTATATACTTCTTAAGCGGTAATTACTAAATAAAATAGAAATACAAATAAATATAGCACTGAACTGGTTGTAAATAAAGATTTCAATTAAAAAAGAAGTTTACAAAGCAGTTTACAAAGGTTGTAAATTGGGCAAGCCGTTGGAAATCTACTTCCACGGCCGCTTTCCATGTACCAGTGTCTTGTTTTTGGTAAGTATTTTTTCTGGGAGAATTACGCATTATCATGTAATCCGGGATTTAATGTTAGTTAGCTTGATAAACTTACGAGTAATACAAACATACCACAAATTAAAAACAGGTGTCCATTAGAAATAAAAAAAGTTGACTATAAAGAAGTCTAGAAAACCGCAGGATTCGAACCTACCTCCTCTGGATTACCGGTCCAACATGCTCCCATATTACACCAAGCCTTCTTCAATCTATCACAGGAAGTTTAGTGATGGGACACAAATCACTACTGTCATCTGTAGTCAAGTTTTTACCGGTAATAATCTATTCGAGTGTGGTAAAATGAACATGTGGTAAAAAATTTGACAAAACATAATAAAATGTAAAAATACAGCAAATCTAAAAACTCCAGTAATAAAAATTCAATTCCCTTTAAAAAACAGGCTAAGTATATTTACTCAACGTCAAAGCTAGATTGAAAATAGCCTCGGATTTCTAGCTCATGTCGACCTGCACCAGTCCGTAACGTGTGTCAATATAGCTTTTATATCAAACCACTGGTCAAAGATGGCTTGAGCAATTAGCAGATAGCTTTGCTCCGTATCTGATACCTTTACAAGCTTGAACTGTTTCGTGTGATGTGAGGTTATGAGAAAATACACATTGATGCATCGGACAGAAGTATTCACTGAGAATGAAGGATAATTTCGAAAATGTTAGTACACACAACGCCTCACTAGGTATACACTTTTGAACCTTATTCCGCTGTAATAACGTTCAAAAGTGTATACCTAGTGAGGCGTTGTGTGTACAATATATCTTAGTCGATAAAGTAACAGCATGAATGATATTTACCTACTCTAAAGAAAGAAAATAAATATGTGAAAAACCCACAGATTACAAATGGTGTTTTTTTACCGCCATCGTGGAACCATTTCTAACAGTTTTCTGAGGTCTAGAGACTGTATGGATTTAACATTTCCAAACCATAACCAACAATATGTTGTTTTTTTGCGATTGCGACATCATCTGCGCATATTTTTATTAAGTTTATTTGTTTGAATGAATTTATTAAACCTTTATTGCACATTTTTTTTAAATATAAAGAAGGTGGCAAACAAGCATACAGACCGCCTGATGATAAGTGACCTGACCTTGGTAAATAGACGCCTGCAACCCCAGAGGATTCACATGCGAGTTTCCTATCCTTGAAGAATGCCTATACACTCTGTAAGGTCCGTACCCAAAAGGTAAAAACGGGACCCTATTACTAAGACTTCGCTGTCCGTCTGTTTATCTGTCAGTCTGTCACCAGGATGTAGCTCACGAACAGTGACAGTAGACAGTTGAAATTTTCACAGATGATGTATTACTGTTGCCGCTATAACAGCAAATACTAAAAACCAACATGATTTTTTTGCCGTTCTTATAGATAATGGTACGGAACCCTTCGTGCTCGAGTCCGAATCGCATTTGGCCGGTTTTTATTTCAAGAAGCTCATACTGTAGCCCTCTTATTACATAATAATTATGTAATCAATGCCTTTTACTAGTTTACGCTTGAATGGAACTATTTCTCTGTATGCCGATGACACTAGCCTATTTTATTTTGGCAGCGAAGTAACATCTGTACTAAACCAAGCTCAAGATGATTTAAACACCCTACAAGAATGGTTTAAAACAAATTTACTAACTATTAATATAGCAAAAACGAATTACATGATTTTCAGTGCTAAAAACAAGAAAACTTTTCATTCTCAACCACTGACCATAGACCATAAACAAATCACTAAAGTAAAATCAGAGAAATACCTTGGCCTTATACTGGACAGTCGCTTAACTTGGAGGCCACATATTGAGAAACTTCAGTCTAAGTTGTCATCGCTAATGGGAATGCTCAGAGGCACAGTAAAGTGTTTTCCTAAGTCTGTACGATACATTATTTACAATTCATTGATAAAGTCACACGCGGAATATTTAATTGAGATATGGGGAACGGCAGCTAAGACAAACTTAAAGCCATTACAACGAGCTCAAAATAAAATTATAAAACTGCTTTTCAACTATCACTACTTAACGCAAACTAAGAAAGTATACAAAGAAACTCAATTAATGACTCTATCTCAACTGTACAAATATAATACATGTATTTTGGTCCGCAAAATCCTAAATAGACAAATGCACACAGAAATATCATTTAAAACAAAATCTCAGGTAAGAAAACGCTTACTAAGACGAGGTAATCACATATGCCTTCAATCACCGCGTACAGACACTTATGGTAAAAGAAACTTAATGTACGGAGGCGTGCAGTTATATAATAGATTACCTAATCACATAAAAGAAGCTAAATCATTACTTACATACCAAAAGCATCTAAAAAAATACATTTCAAACGAATACTCTGAATTTACATAACTATAAATGATATAATAATACAATAATTAATAACATTGGCAATTGCAACAAGAATGAAATATTTATATTTATAAAAAAAAAAATGCATGAAACACTTCTAAAGCGCTAAAATACTAACCAAAATAACAAACGCATGTAAAAAAAAAAAAATATCTATATAAAATATGTTATGAGTAAATAAAATTATACTTAAAACTGTAAACTTAAAAAATTATACAAAAAAAACTGGTAAACCAATAATAATTAATATTATAATATCACGAGGATGTCAGCATAAAATAAAATAAGATATAAAATATAATGTAATGTAGGAAAATCTAATCTAAATAACTAAATCATTGTAAATAATTGCAATAATTGCACGTACAACTTAATACAAAAAAGCTGATAATTATAAATATTATGAATAAATTACATTGACATAATTTAATATTCAATCGCTATGACTTTAAACTATTTACGTAATTGAACCCCGCAAATGGATCTCTCCATGTCTGTTGTCGCCAACCACTGGGCGAGTGCGACGGACCGGTTTAACGCTTAGACGAACCAGTATAGGCTCGCATATCCCCTACGCTTGTTTTGTTGTATATCTGGGTCACTTTAAACTGGACATTGCAATTGTTTGGGCCGCCCGCGCTCGCGCAGTGACAATTACTTTGTGCCAACTTATTAACCGATGTGAACGATTTTGGTACCCACTTTTACGTAGAAATAAGAATTGCTTTGTATCACTTTAAATTTAAATTACCTGCTGTTCGTACACTGTTACTCGTATAATTAAGATAATTTCTATAATGTTGTGAATTTCTCTAGTTAAGTGAATTATAATTCTTTTAGAGAAATAAATTCTTAAACCATTAAACCATTTTATTGTAGTAAACCGCGCGCCAACTCCGCTCGTTCGTGGGAATCGTACATAAGGTGCGCAATCCTAAATAAACGTGAGTGCTCACTTTAACATAAAACGATAACTGACTACCTTCTTACACAAATCCTTTATAACTGTGTGTATGACTAGTGGTTAGCCTCTTTATAACTGTGTGTATGACGACTGGTTAGCCTCTTTATAACTGTGTGTATGTCGAGTTAGTAAGCTTTCATCAATAGCAAAGCTTCGGAAACGTCCTGAAAAGAGACCAGATGAATTGGCTGTAATAAGTAGTGGAGGCTATGCGTGTCTTTCACTCTTTTAATGGAGGTTTAATGACGTGAGGTCGTTGGGAAAACGTAATTTGCGGTCGTCTAGAGGTAATACATGGCTTAGCTGTTACCTTGGTGTTTCTAAGAATAATGCGATCACAAACACTTTTATGAGCTACTCGTTAAAATGTCTAAGATTACCTTAATAAAGCACAATAATGTCCTATTTAAATACTTATAAATAACAATTGTACTTGGGAGAGTTGTATAAAATGTTTAATATCTTTGTGCGTACTGTTTCTAGGTTTCTTTTGTATACAGGTAAATATTTCAAAAAGATGGTAGGTTATTTATTTTGAGGAATGGTCTTAAAAACAACTTATTCTAGTTTTACACAGGTTTAATCTAGCAACATTATTCAAGCGTTAGAAGTTGCTTCAAGTTCTGAGTTTCAATAAACAAAATCTACTGCGGTTAACAACTGTCTTCATTCATTATAATTATAAAACGATGTTATTAATAACATGAAAAATCGAATTCTTCCACGTCTTTAAAATTCATGTATGTCACTCAAAGGGAAAAGGTCACAATTTTCAGATATTGAGCTATACCTATTTACTTTATAAAACTAAGGAATATACACTTTCTATTAGTGAATTAATTAATTTTCCATGTATTTAAATCGACAAAGTCAGCTCTCTAGCTAAGCGTAGTACGGATATAATTATATTTGCTTCAAATGTTGATTTAGTTGGAA
Source organism: Pammene fasciana (assembly GCA_911728535.1). Lineage (NCBI taxonomy): Eukaryota > Metazoa > Arthropoda > Insecta > Lepidoptera > Tortricidae > Pammene > Pammene fasciana. The sequence goes on along the minus strand of OU452282.1, from coordinate 10,747,543 downwards.
AAGCACCAATAAATTTACTACACACTTAATTAAACATATTTTCCCTTAACTCGCGTTATAAACTATTCAATACGCACAATCAGTTTGAAACCCGCAACTTACGCAACATGGCGGCCCGATGTGGCCATGAGTGTAATAAATCTAAGCGCAGAAACCGGCCGAAGCCTGAATTAAAGGGTAACGCGGGTTTGCTGTGTTCGCAGTTTCAAACCTTGGTTTCTGAACGGCTGTGTCCATTTCCGGGGTGCTGTTCAATGTGTGGCATGTAACAGACACAGGATAGTGCTTACTTCAACGCACTGAAGTAATAAACGTGTTTCAAATTCTTAGACAGCTTATTTTGCTAAATATAATTTGTTAATAATTTATTTCTTTATTTTTAAGAGTCTCTTGAAATAACTTAAATTTCTTCATTCAATTGCCTTTAAATTGTATTTAAATACTCATACAAGTTTATAATGCATCCTGCTATACCGCTGGTGGGCACAATATTTATGTTGTATTTACACACTTGTTTCTTTTAGCACGCGTGCTTGAAGGACCTAAATCGTAACGGATACATTACATACAGGTACTGGATTGAAGCTCTTAAAGGCTCGTAGGTATTAGCTGAAGATCCGCAAATGGCGCTTTACCGGCTAGAATAAAACTGCCGGGAGCATGTGTACGCGAAGAGAAGCGAGCGTGTAAGCACGTATGCTGAAAATAACTTGGGTATACTAGTACTACCTAAGCGCAGAAAAATGGCTAAGCGCTCAGAGTTACAGTTAAAATACCTATGCCAAACGTGTCTAAACTGGGACCGTCTCGCTTTGTCGCTTAATATCTATTTATTTTTGGCCTAGCTCTGTAACCAAAAGGCCTGTGTAAATTAAGCGTCGCCTGCATCAGCAAGTACTTGCAGCGACACATCAAAATCATGCAGTGCTCTGCTTGTGACATCGCTTTCATGTGTCACGAGCTTAACAAAAGGGCCCACTTGGTCAATTTACGTGGACACTTCATTCTTTTACTAATAGTTTGCGTATAACTATTTAGTACTTTTAGGAACTCCATATCGACAGATTGGGACCTTATCTCTGAACTGACACATATTAAAATGGAAATACTAAACAATAATTTGTGTGTGTTAATTCCTATTACCTGTAGAAAAATAGAACGGGTTCCAGTATTCTAGTTATAATATTCAACTCCAGCTCAGCTAGGTTTAAATTAAATTAAATTCCTTACTACATTTCATAAAATCTTTATGAGTTCAACGTCTTCAACGACCCTGTCGACAATTACTCACTTCACTTTAATTTATAAAGTACATTGCAGCCACGACATTTCCTCCGTGCCTGTTCCAAACGTAATCAGCATGCTTTCATTTTCATCTCTGCTATTTTAACTCGAAAAGACTTATCTTAACAGAAGGGTATCGTCAGTTGAGACTTTTCTGGTGAAAAGGGTAGATCTGGCCTTTTTGTTCTATTGTCTTTATTCTGGCCATCTGTTACGAGAAAATGAATTTGTTTTCCGAATTCAATTTCCGTGTTGTCGGCATCGATTCGATAGGCTAAACAAAGGCTTCAGCTAAATCAAAGGGATCCATTTCATTTCCTTCAAATATTTACGGTTGCTTAAAATATATAAAGTGAATAAATTGCCGCGCTTTATACCTGTTAATCTAATTGATCGATTGGCATGATGAAATAATGTCTAGTATATTTTATTGAACAGTGCCTTTTGAAATAAAAAAGACGTTTTGGAATTATTATATTCTGCACGTAGTCATGGAGGTGCATTGCAATCAAAAAGTTCTATAGATAAAAATATTAACTTCACATAAAGTTTTATGTCAGTAATAATACCGATTTATGTTTTTTACACTATAAAGCGATCGTTACAGTAATGTTTTCCATAGCCACTAGTGTTTACTCATTTATGAACAATAGATTTTTCACACAGACAGACATTTTCATTATATTGAGTATTTGCTTAAAAATAGTTAACTCGACAAAAAAAATATAAATTAAAAAAAATAGCAAAATTCCTTACGTAAAATTGAAATATATATTTACACATGCAAATATTCCGTGCAGAGAGTTTCTTATGGAAGTATTCATATGGGTGAAATGCAGCATATTTAATACATAATCATATTAAAGACATATTTCAATTATATTTTACGTTAATTAGGTACGTGACGTTTATTTCATATTTTGGTAAAGTTAGCATCGCTCTCTCTTTTGACATACTTTAAGAAAGGTAAGGAAAACCAGGAACGAAACTAAATTATACAGATAGGTAGCTAAAATATTCGGTTCGTTTCCAAACTCTTTTAGTTACAAGTCGATATCGCTCAAACGTCCAAACCCGACCGTCTTCGTAAAAATGGTGTTTAATAAATATACCGGGATGGAATATAAATTAAATAAGTCGTAGGATTTCATCGCCGAGATTTTTATTGATGGCAGTAATTCATTTGAGCGGCGCCCGCAGTGTGCCAGAGAAATATGAAAGGCATTATAGCAAAAAGGCCTCTCCAAATTTATGAACGTCTCTCACTGTTTGATAACGTTCCAGTTTTCATAGCGGCAGGTTTCAAAATGTTCTCAATTGGCTTAAAAGCCCGGAAATCAACCCGGGACGGTGTCCGGTCCCTGGGTGTTTTAATACATTTTTGTTGTAATTGCCATTATGTCAACACTCATCTTATCTGTGCTGGGCTGATGTTCGTTTTTAATATCGAGGTAATTCCGGTTTTTCTTCTTTTATACTGTTTTAACACTTGTTACATAATACTTAATTTATATAATTTAATCTTAATAGCCTAGCTCTAATGATTACCCTATTCATGTTTTTCATCAAAGTAAATAGTTTATGTTTCTTCATGTCCTATGTAAAGTATGAAATAAATAAATAAAATATTTATCAAGCTAAATAAACACTTTAGAAGATCATTTAAGAAGTTAGTCAAGTGACCGATGCTATCGTCTCCACATATTATTATTTTGGTCACATATAAATATAAGGGTTATGATCATGGCGTCAGCTGCTCATAGTGAATACGTTTATATGGTGCAAGTGTAAATAATATACTTAACTTGATTTTCAAAAAACCTAACTCTTTTTTTCTCTATGCTCATAGATTCATCAGTATCATATTGTAAAAATATTATTCGTATTGCGCAATAAGTCACAACTCGTCGTGCCATATAATAAAACCAAATAAAAAGTGCAAAACAAGCAACAACAAAGAGCTTAGAAATCCCAACAAGATTCAGTTTACCTAACGCACAAAATAGGTTAGGCTGGGTAGTGTCCAGTGCGGGGCTCACGGGTTTCTTGCGATATTCACTACACTAGGCGAAGCTTGGTTGTAGGATATTTTCTTTATTTATTATTTAATTTATTGACGTCAAAAGATAATCTTTATCTCGTCACGCTCTTCTACCTTTTAATTATGACAAGAATAATTTTAAAAAGTAGTTTTATATCCTGAACTGAAAAATTTGAAGCTCATAGTTAGCTCGTAATGCATAGTTTTTTTCAATTATAATAATGTATAAATAAAGATAACACTACAAAGAAAGTTGCAAAAAATATGATATAAAAATACCTACTCTATTTACCTATAAAATATTTAAAATTCTGCGGTGAATTTCTTAACAGAATATATATTTCTTGATGCGTAAAAATACAAAATTATTGCTTTTTTAACCCAAAAACCAACTTGCGCTTAGCAAGAGTAACAATAAACCGTAAGGAGACAAAGCTAATTCTGTTAACCGCACCCAGGCTGCACATATCGCAAGGACGCACTAATTGACATCTCGACGGCTGTCACGCTGTCTCGCTCCAATTGGATGGAACTAGCTGAGACAGAAATACAGTCCGTGACCTCTAAAAAGAACCTTCGGGTTTTAGAAAGAGACGTCGGGTATCAATCGACAATGACACATGAAAAAGCAGAACAGCAATATTACCTTTGTGTGTCATCGCCGATTCCCGAAGATTCTTCTTAAAGCTCATGGACTGTACCTGGCTTATTAGTCATTCGACTGTCAAATGCGGGTTACATTGAATTAAATATGTGTGATACATTGGTTGTTTATTGAGAGAACAGCGGGTATTTCCAATCTAGTATTATATTAGCGCAGGAAATTATGAATCGTGTTGTCTGAAATCTGATTATATTTATAGCAGTTGTTCTCCAAATGATGGTTTGTGCACGACAGCTTATATTAACCCAAAACTGAACGTGTGCAACACAATTTTTTAAATAATATTTTTAAAAGTGGGACTTAAAAACTACGTGGGATAGTCAAGCGGACCCCAAGTCGGGATAAACGCTACAAGGAAAAAAAAGTTTTTAAAAACTTCAAAGTTGTGCTATCAGATGCAAGATTGATAATCTTTCGAATAGACTGTATTCCGCAGCTTTTGCAATGGGCAAAATACGTCGATTAACAGACGTGAAAACAGCCCAATTAGGAAAATTTGGTTACTTTCATAGTATTATGTCATATGGTATTTCACTTTGGGGCAGTGCTTCACAGATTAACATTAATACTGTTCTGCAGAAGAGGGCTATTCGAGAGATATACAGGATGAAATATAGAGCCTTAGTTAGAGATATGTTTAAGGACATTAATATAATGACAGTGCATAGTCAATACCTATGTCTATGAAAATATTGTGTAGTGTATGTACATAAAAACATTGTTAATTTTAGAAAAAACTGTGATATTACATAATTATAATACTAGAAATAAGCCTAAACTAGCAGTATCTGTTATTTTATGGAGCCAAGTGGAGACTTGGCTCCATAAAATAACAGATTCATTAATGGGTAATTGTATAAGGTTTTTTACAAAACTTCCGAGAGAAATTACCAAATTATCAATCAACAAATTCAAGAACTATGTAAAATGAAAACTTATTTCTAAAGTCTAGGTATACTATATACAAGACTACATGGACGATATAACACCGTGGGACATTTAGATTTTATTCTATAATTGGACGTAGTTACGTGAAAACGTTCCAACCCACAAGTCACTCGAAAATGAGTTACCATAACGAGAACCAGGGTACTATTTTTGACATATTACATCATGTGCACACAAAGATGCTAGTATTTTTAGGTTAGTTTCATCAATAAAATTTGACCCAAATGTTCCAACCCACCATTATGCCAAGGACGTGTACTCAAAATAAAGTAAAAACATTAGATGCATACTGAAACATATTGTTAAAAAGTCTTAATAGAATAACATATCGTTATAATGTTCCACTTGTCTTGGAACATTATACTAAACTCATAAAACGCACATTTAATTGTTTCTTAAATGATCCATGTGGGTTGGAACGTTTTTGCAAAATCTTTATACATTTTTTATTTCTGCAAAAATGTTCCATGTAATTTGAAACCTTTTAGATTAATCCATACTGTTTTTTTAAGCTGCGAAGACTGTTCTAAATAAATTGGAACGTTTTATTATTATAATATATTATTTTCTAATTTTTTGCTATAAACGATCCACATACACTTGATCCATTTTTGCTATTAAATATGTTCGAGAGAAAAAAATATTTTTCACCAAAATAAATAACTATGGTATATTTAAGTTTATGTATTTAGTCAAAACAATCAATGTACTATTTGAGTGATCTCAGCCAAAAATATCAACAAGTAAAATGTACTTTAATTTCATTGCTTTAAGGTGAATTTCCGCTCGACATAGGTGAAGGAGGAAAACGAGCCGAGAGGTAGCTTATGGGGAGACCTCTGTCTCTTTCTTAAAGTTGCCATTCAGAAAAAAATATGATTTCCATGGTAGTTAAGTATTTAGAATGACATTTATAAAAAGTTGTAGTTTTTAAATGTGTTTTATTATATAAATTACGTATGCTTATCATACTTCACATTTTTTACTATGTTAAGAAACGAGCATGGAAAACATTTTCACGGACAATAATTTATAAAATACACAATGTAAATATCATGTAAACGACACATTTGAATGAAAACTTGCTGCATCAAATATTTCTCCAGCTAATCATATACTAGTTGCGGCATTTCATTCCACAAGTAAGTAAAAATATCATTAAATATCTGAAATATGGAAATAGGATATCCAAGTTCGTGTGACTAATGAGACAAGTTTTAGATGTGAGCTTTGTTTTTAATATAATAAGAACTCACTTTTTCTTTGAATTAACTTCCCCTATAATTATAGTCGAGGAAATACAATATGCACCGATTCGCTATTGAACTTGTTTGCCAGATATATGATGCAAATGCAAAATCATTTATACAATGTTTTTACATATTATACAATGTTTATAGGACACATTATGAGAGCAACGAAACCCGTCTAGTTAGATTACCGCTAAGTGTATGTAAGAATTGTAGCCCTTTTAACAAAAATGTTATTTTACCGCAGATTCCTAACTGCTAAGTTCTTTTGGAGATAATTAACAGCAGGTTGATTGTCTAGGTACCGTCGGGTTCAAAAATGCATGGGCAATTTATGAATGAATTCATTGATAAATTGGCCATGCAATTATGAACCGGATGGTACATACAAGGAAACTAGTGTCTCTAGCATTTATGTATTAGTATGCATAATTGTGCATTATTTGAACGTGGAGTCCCTAACTTTTAAAATTCACGTGGTCACCATAATAGAAAGAGACAAATGTCTCCCCGTGTGCTACCTCACTCGGCTCGTTTTTTCAAGGCCCGTAACCAGTCTTTCTTATATCAAGTCTGTGTTTACAATAAAGGTGGCAACATTATTACTCTTTGCTCCCGTAAAATGACAGCACCAACGAAACGCACATGTGAAATGAACACAGTCCTATATAGAGGGGACCTGACATATGAATATCAATATATTCGTCTCGTTTTAACTCAGCACTATATTCATAAGCAAAAAGGGATGACTAGTATATACGTAAAAACCTAATGAGGCCGAAAAATCAGCCATATTGTGAGCTGATGACGTCATTGTTGTACTCTATTTATCGAAATTGATATCGATTTATTATTAATGCCTACTACCATTTTCTATGCTACCCAGCTTGAAAATCACACGAATTATCTTATCTGAATAATAATTATTTACTGATAAGTACCTATTAAAAAAAAACTGGCGATTTCTGGGGGGTCTCTGTCGATGTTGTCAAATCCCTACTTGAAATAGTAACCCCTGCCTTGGCAATTGTATTTAACAAAAGTGTTGACTGCGGTGAGGCATTGTGGCCTGTGAGGCCTTGGTCACTCGATATCGATTTATCGACAAAACCTTACACAATGAAATCTTCTTGGAAGCACTATGAACCGCCATGTTGTGACTTGCGAGCTGTAGCGACCTAAAATTTTTCGTTGATATGCCATTTCCATATTATTCCTTTTTCATTGGAAACGCCGCCGCGGACCTACCTGTCATCGTAGTGTGAAAACAAATTTTACATATTACATTTATTTTAGATATATTTATAAAATAATACACTTAAATTCGTTTTGGAACGTTTATGCATAATTACTATTTAACAAGGTTCATACAAAATTAAATTTAGCAAAAACGTTTCAAACTCCTTTTACCTATTTATATGCCCCTTGTATTATGTATTTACAAAAAATATGCATATCATTCAAAAACCAGTTTGGCATTCCACAGTAAAACCAATAGTATTTGCCTGAAATAATTACAGGGAAAAAGTGTACCGCTAAAACACAAAATTGCGTTTATCTCAAAATGGGGTCGCTGTGGGTTGGAACGTTTTCGCGTAACTACGTCCAATTATTAATGACTAGTGATTTAATAAAAAAAATTTAATGTTTGACGATCTTATTGTGAATTTATTATCATTATTTTTGACATCTACAACATTGTAAAAATCCTTTATTAAACACGTAAGTAACAAAACTTATAACTGAACTAAACTTATACGAAAATAAATGAAATACAACTATAAATATATATAACTACCTAAAAACATGTATTTTTTTACAATTGTATTAATATATTGCACTAAATTATTTCTTATTATTATTAGCTTAAGATATTTGTTACTCGTACTGGCGATTCGAAAGTACTTGTTGCTATATGCTACTTAAATAAAGACAATATTGACTTTGACTTTAAACTCTGGGAAAGTATATAAAACAGTTTTTTCCCTGAAATCATCCTTTACAGGGGTGAAAGATTGTATGGGGAATCAATAACCATTGAACTGATATAGATATAATTTGGTATGTAGATAATTTGAGCTCTGGAAAAGGATATAAAATAGTTGTATCTAATAGTTGAAATCATTCGTTAAATACTACAGTACTGGAACAGTTTTGAACTTTTATAATTCACAAGTGCGATTTTCATTTTTAGTTAGAGAATATAATATGATCAGTCATAGTAAAAAATCTGTTCTAACAGTTATTGACGATGCGCTAGGTATTATATAGATATTTGTTAATAACACCAAGAAAAGATTATCCAAATTACATTTTTCTTTACCACACTATTGCATTCAACTATTTCAATATCATCTGTCATTTTATAACAGTTTGGTCAATAGATTATGTGAGCACATTCGTAAACAATTTGTAAAAATATGCGTGATCTTGAATTCTAAACGAACGACAAATGGCTAAGACGACGAATGCTATTGACAAAACCGTTATAAAATGTGAAGTTATGTAGCAATAATAAAAAGCGATAGCCTGTTAGAGAAAAATAAAACTTGCATTATATTCTCTTTATGTAGCAAACAAATACGTGTATTATACCTAGCGCCATGCTAACAATTGTTAGAAAATATTTGTCATTATTAGTACTTAACGTATTCTAACGGGGCACAATATAAAATTGGACTTGTGAGTTTTGTCATTTTTATAGGTTAAAAAGGCGTAGTTGTACTCCACTAAAAGGGATGCAAATGATGTGGATATGGAAATTAACATAAGGTATTGTAAAATATCCACAACATTGTTAAATTAGAAACAATTAGGGTTTCCGGAACCCGGAAGGGTTCCGGAATGGTCCGGAGGTCTTTATGATAGCAGCTGTCAAAATCCACCAATCAAAAAAGGATGATTAAACATGATTGGTGGATAATGACATTAATGACAGCTAAACCTCTCGCCACAATGCTGCCACCTACTAAAAAAACTCGATTCAGGATACCCACATTCTGCGAATCCCACTATTTAGCTATGGTATTTGACATTTCGGAGACCTCAGTCTACACTAGCGCCTCTGGTGGAAAATACGCGATACTCGTCATTGATAGGGTTGAGGTGGGGTAACCGGTTTCGGTTCTGCGTCAGCGGCAGTAGCAGTACGGGTTGAGGTGCGGGTAACCGGTTCCGTTTCTGCGTCAGCGGCAGTAGCAGTACGGGTAGAGGTGCGAGTAACCAGGTTCCGGTTCTGCGTCAGTGGCAGTAGCAGTATACGGGTTGAGGTGCGGGTATCCAGTTCCGATCCTGCATCAGCGGCAATAGCAGTACGGGTTGAGGTGCGAGTAACCAGTTCCGGTCCTGCATCAGCGGCAGTAGCAGTACGGGTTGAGTTGTGGGTGCGTGTTTCTGATGCAGTCCGGCTCGTGCGCGTATCTGTTAAGCAAATTGAAAACTTTCTCTTAAAAAAATATCAACAAAAAAAACCTTAGTGTCGAATGTAGTCCTACAGTTTAGATTTCGCAATAGGGAAGATGCAGCTATAATATTTTCCATTATTTTGTGATCAAAATGTTGAAAAACGTAAAATAATAGGTATTGTAACGTATACACTTTAGTTCATAATAATATAATTTCAAAGAATAATTACGATCTGAAGTCATGTGAAACGGAACGTGTTTTAAACACCCGCTACTCTATTGTAACTGTATTAGTAATTAGCGGGGTGGGCTGAAAATCAGCGCTGTGGCAGCCAGGCCGTTCCACAGCAATCGCTGAGTTCACCCCTATTGTCACAATACGTTGTAATTGTTTTTAAAATTATAGATACTTATCGATATGTTGTGTTTCTAAGTGTCTGTGATTCCCTTTTTTTTATGTAACTTGTGTGTGATAATAAATTATCTTTTATCTTTATCTTTATCTTTTATCTTTTAACCCACCAATCAGCGTCTGGTGAGGTCACACCTGTATAAAAACTAATAGGGTTGGCAACTGTCACTAGTTTTGGTCTATGGGATTTGGCTTAAAGGGCTAACATCCGGGTAAAAAAAAAAACAAAATTTGAGACTTTTGACGCTGTTGGCAGGTTTGACAGGGACGAACCAAGGACGAACAAATATGGCCAGTGACACACACATGAGGGACGTCACAGGAACTGTCGATCCGTTTAGGCGCGAAAATTTAAGGCGAGTGTAAAAAAGATATATTACTCACGCATTTGTCCTCGATATGTCCCTTGTGGTGATCACGAACTTGTTCTCGTCGACTACATAACTCATGGTCGCTTCGTAGATGCTGCGCCCAGGGCCAAGCACTACCTATAAAATATAAATATAAACAGCACTTGTAGATAATGTAACCTAGGTACTTGCACAACAGTACTTTCAGTATGTCATTAGCTCGCTCCGGCGAGGCTAGACCATGGTCGTGCAGAAGCCGCGGGTGACTCGAGTCAGAAATCGATGTTATGTTAACAAACGTTGTCAAAGTTATTTACAAATATTGCTGAGTTTCAATATAGCCTGTATAGTACCATATTTTCGGTATTTTCTTTGTCTGTTGGTCTATTATCATCTTTATCTAAGGTATACCTTAATCTGATAATTCTCATTTGTTAGTCTTGTCTTTGCGTTGAATCTACTCTCGTAGGTACGGACGATTGTTCGATTAAACGAGAGTAGTCGGCTGTTGACGTGCTGACGCAGCACCCATGAAGTTGAGATCAGCGTTCGGGGTACACAGAGGCCACTGGAAAATTTTTATTAGCTTATGTATTTTTGCCTTTGTATATTTTTCATTGTATTGCGTACTTTATTGTTTTTATGGAATCGTCGTGATAAATCAAATGGTCCTAACATATTGCCTGTTTTATTCTCAGTTGTCTTCATAACACACCTCTTCTGTGCTAAGTATAAAATCCATCTATCTAAATCTATCTATCTATTGTGAGAGGTGGTTGGGTAGTAGGTCATACTAAACAACTTTTACTATCTATCTATGGGATCGACTCCGAAATCACAATTTGTTTTGACTGTTTCATAATTCGGGCGATCAGACGTCGACGTTTTGTATGGGGAGGGCAAATTTTTTATGGGATTTCGTCTTTTCAAAAATCACGCAATTTTTTTTCGATTAACGTCTACTGCTTTAAACAGTTCCAGCGGAGCGTTACGATCAATGCAGTACATTTTACTGTTCCGAAAACATTAAAGAGTGACACTAAATTTTACTGTTTTGAGTAGCTAAAGTCATTATTTTTCAGTAGTTAGTAATGTTCAAGCAGTCATTTTTACTGTTTTGTTTACATTGTACATTTGTTGACATTATACAAAACAGTTAATCTTAATGAAAATCAATTTACTGTGTGGCAGTTTTTTTTCAGTGCAAGCAAGATATAACGCGAGGCAAAGTAGGGCTGCCTCTCCTCACCACCTGCCTCGCTTTCACCCTCTCTCCCTGCCTCTCACTTACCCAACGGTAGCGACGAGCGAGTTAATATAGTTAACGAGGGCGTGTGCAGTTTTCTCGAATAGCGGGTCCTCAGAGGACACATTCTGCCACACGGCGCAGGTGCACCAATGCGGTGCGATGCCCGCTTCGCTGCACGCGCGGGTGCGGGGAATCTGACAAAATAAACATCGGCTTGTCAATACCAAACAACAGCTTGTCCTGTCGATCAACGCCATGTTGTTAGCAATGCCACGAAAACTACAGCCAAAAACTGTCCGCACCGCTCACCGTCAGCAGGGTGAACCTATATGTTCGTCCTGACACGCTGAACTCAAATAGGCAAGATGCAAATTTTTCAATTATGCTTTTATTTGAAAGATTTGCACGTAGAATAGATCACGAGTGTATTAAAAAATGAAAATACTATAATTTATAAGTAGTCAAAGAATGCTGTTACAAACTGACAATTTCAATTTTCGCGCCTAAACGGATTTACGGTTCCTGTGACGTCACTCATGTGTGTCACTCGCCATATTTGTTCATCCTTGGTTCGTCCCTATCAAACCTACCAACAGTGACAAATTCTGGTTTTTTTATGATGCTAGCCGGATGCTAGCCCTTTAAACCAAATCCCATATAACAAAACTAGTGACAGTTGCCAACCCCACTACGGCCTCTACAAAAGTAACCGACTAGTCACCTGCGATTTTCATACATTACGGATCCAGCCACCCGTACACTTCGTGGGGACTGGACCGAACATAGAAGTATTTAAAAAAACTTATTAGTTGTAATAAATAATTTCTGAAAAAAAAAAACGAAGCAAGCATGCAGCAAAGCAGTCCATATTGCATATACCAAAGAGAATTAATCCTTACCGGTTCTAACATAGTCAGTCCTCTAGGTAAATCCGCCCCCGGTACTTTATATGGGTTCCAATGCTGCCTCATGTCCAGCACGTCCAGTAAGGTAGCATGCAGGTCGTGCGGCGTGGTGAGCGCGCGCGCGTTGGCCTCGAGCGCGCGCTGCGCGTGCGGCCGCTCGCGTCTGAGACGGTCGGGCAGGCGGATTGCGAGGAGGGGCAGGCGCTCTTCGAGCTTACTCTGTAGAGAGTCGGTGCTGCGTACGTTCGTGTACCTATGAAGTTATTATTAGTTCAGTCATTGTACGGGCGGATAGTATGGCGAATTGGAAATAATTAATAGTATTTTTAGGTAAACGGATAAATATGAATTTTATAAGTGTTCATTGGTGTTTCTTTGTTTGCCCCCGTGTCCCTCTCATCCCTGAGCTAGCTCGAGGAAACCCGAGGTCCCATCAGGATCGAGACGTGAGCCGTCGCGTAAGCATCACAGCGTCTTGAATGGAGGAACACGAGCTGGCGATGCAAAAAAACCTGGCGGCGTATTTAACTAAAAAAACCGGTTTCTAGTATGACGAGATACCCAGGTTTCCTTTGTTCCTCAAAGATGATTTGAAAGTGCTAGTTGCTACCGCGAAGTTCGAAAATCGACAAAACGTTGGCTCCGTCTCTATCGCTCTTGCATATACGAAAGAGAATGATGCAAATAGACGATTTGATGAATGTAGTGGTTCGCGGTTATGGCCCTGTGCCTACTTGAATAAACATTTTTTTTAATTTTGAAGAAGGGGCCCTCCCCTTCTTCAAAATCAAAACTAGGACTATGCGATAATGCAGTGCTGCAAGCCCCCGTGTTTGGTTTTATCAATGGCAACAGCATGATAAGCTTGCAGATGTACGCCAAAATCTGGCGCCTATCTTTTTATAGAGCAACAGCTCAGCACGGTTAGCACAAGAGTCTTACAGTTACGCGCGCGATAGTTTATCCATCCTTTTCTGACTGTATCAATTAAAAAGAGAAGGGTAAACTATCTCGCGCGCGAGTACTGTCGCGTCAATCTTTCGCTAACCGTGGAGCTATACGTTTTCACTCTTTCAGGCAAAACAGATAGAGACGCGTGTACCTCGGTCCGTGGTCCCCCATGACGACTATGAGCGTGTCCTCAGCTCTAGAGAGCAGACCGTGCAGAAACGCCGCCGTGTCGTCATCGGCGTTTTGTATCTTGTTGGAGTCATCATGCGAGAGATCGACCATGAACGTGAATATGAATAGCTTGCCACTCAATTCCAAAAACTGAAAAAAAGAACTACTGTTAAACCGGTTTTTGTGTGTTTGTTTGCGTATGTGTGTGTGTGTGTCTGTGTGTGTGTGTGTGTGTGTGTGTGTCTGTGTGTGTGTGTGTGTGTGTGTGCGCGCGTGTGCGTGTGTGCGCGAGCGCGCGTGTGCTATTCCGATATTCGCCTCGTCACTCAGCTCGTCATTCGGCCGGTCACTCACGTGTATACGGGTGTTTTTTCAATAACTAGCCATATTGCGTGCGAGGTGATTTGGTTGGCAATTATACTAAACAATTTTTACTATGGGCTGGGGCCAACTCCAAAATAAGCTAGATTTAATAAAACTGCTTCACTAACCTGCTTAGTAATGTTTATCATTACTTTAAACTGCGGGGTGTCTCCTATGCAGTCATCCACATGCCTAGTAGTTGTGAGGTCCACCTCGGAAAAAGCTCGGAGGTAGTGGTCGGCCGGTTGACGTAGAAAACCGTTGAAGTATCTATGGCAAATACCCAGCACTGGTCGGTCGTCGAAAAAAGCCGTGCGATACCTGAAAAAAAAATTTACAATTTTCATTTCAATGTTCGTATTAAATACACTCTTATTTATCTATTTCCTGGCTGTAATACGGCACTATACCTATACGCCCTAAAAGATTTCTCTTAAAAACAAAATCCCTACCATCAAATACGCCAACTTTGCACCCAAGGGTATTTATGCCTAAATTAGCTTAAGGTTTATTTACACGACTATGTGAAAACGAGGGTTATGATTTCATTTAAAAGTTTGTTTATAACTCTACATTTCAGTTGTCGTTTATTTGTCCTTAAAACTATTGTTACACAATTTCTCAAAAGTGACTACCCTAACATTTATATAAATGTTGAATAAATAAAATAAAATAAATAATAAAAAAAATATATCAAAAGGTGCTGAAGTCCCTGACTTCTGTGCTAGGTCGGAACCTGTGTTACAGAGGTCAGTGTCCTCTTCCGGACTATGGTATCTATTTTAATCTAAAATTATAACTTTTATATCCTATTTATTTAATACAATTGTAAACGTGAGAATCGCTGTTTATGTGTGTGTGTGTGTGTGTGTGTGTTTATTATGGTAACAATTTCATGGTTAGATACATTCAGTCCAACGACAAAAGTCAAGACTTAAGTTTCTTTTTACATTCATTTTTAGATAGGGGATAAATATATATTAGTAGTAGTCAATCTGCGATTAGGTAGTATACATACATTAGTCACCCTACGCTTATTTAAGAATTTGTTTTTCTCATAAGGGGTAATCTTGTGCTGCTAATGTATAGAAATGAGTAAAACAGGTAGATAATTTTGCCTATCTAATTTGTACAAAAGTTTTTGTATGTAGATAACTCTAATCTCTTTAAAGGGGACGCTAGAATTACCCTTAATCTTCAAGTGATCCTTGATTCAACGTCTTACGATCTGTTTTTCCATACCAAATCAACATGGGCAATGTTGTTAAAAACTAGTCATAACCTTATCCGTTATCTCGCCTTCTTCAGGCACCATATCCTCTACGGATGTCGACTAGGGCTTGCGGTCGTGTCCGGGTCATCTCGAAAGCACTATAGAGTTTATTGAGCATATTTTCAGAAAGAGCTTAGCCACCTGCCTGATAATACATAAAATTTTACCATTATCTAATGATTACATCTATCTTAATTTTAGATTTATGTCTTTTTTTAAGAAAATGACTTTGTTTTCATAAAGGTACATCGGATTTCTATTCTAGTATTAATTTCTTTGCTTGGGTCCCATCTTCCGTCTTTGGTTTACCCAGTTGCCCACGTGTTTATATTTTTCCACTCGTTCTATATAATCGCTTATCACTGTTGATCTTAACTGGTGCACATTTTTTTTTCTTTTTTTGCTAACTACCATGAGTTTTGTTTATTCATTTTCAATCCATTTTCCCTTACCTTCATCCATAAAGTATGTTAAATGAAGTTTTAAAAATTGTTTCCTTAGTAAAAAACATCATGTCATACGCATGATCACAAATTACAACAAACGCAGCTGGCCAAAAAATGTGTCATCCATTGATATAATTTTATTAAGAAAAATCTTGTTTTTTTCGAAAAAAGCGGGCAGAGTTGGCGAACATGAACATAATCCATAATAATATTATAAACGCGAAAGTCTGTCTGTCTCTCGCTTTAACTGCTGAAACAATTTTAATGAAATTTGATTAAGCTCACCCGTCTTGCTTCAACTTATAAAATATTAAGGGGAACGAGTCCGCCGTAGCCTTGTTGCCCTTGTCCGGGCTAACATTAGGCAGTTCTGACGGCGTCTTCCCCGTTAGGATCGGAACGCAGTTTTCTTTAGTCCCGTCCCCTACAACGTTGTAGCTAGAAAATAAAATACGCATTTCTTATTCATATTGCTTTATTAATAGTTATCGCCAAAGCTGACAGGGCACCAAACAAGAGGAAGCGTCGCGGCAAACATAGGCGGAGATTAGATGGTGAGATGATCTTGACGTCTTTCGGAACGAATGGGCTGATTTTGCCATGTATAGAGACGCGAAGAAGAAGGAGAGAGTCCTTTGCGCATCAGTGGGACATTGCAGGTTACTAAATAAATAATTATCGGAAATAGACTTTGATACAAAGATTATAAAGGGCGGTAACAAGCACGAAGGTCGTCATAGGAGTTATGATTTGGAGGTTGGTTATGTTATCTGTTAGGAGAGTTGTAAAAAGGCTAAAAGCCGAGCTCTGCTTTAGACCCAAAGCCCGCAGCATTCCAGTGAGGCTTGATTTCGTGCGACGTTAAAAGCTGATCAGTATTTAAAAAAAAAAGAACAGACTACACTCAGGATCCACTATTCCAAGAAGAATTGGCCAAGTTGCTGTAAAAAACAGTGAAATTACCATAGGTATGCCTATAACAGTTGAAGACTTCTCCATCATCAGATCTGAACCTGGTGACAATGAAACCAACTGTGAAGTATACTCTTTCAAACAAAAAAAGAATTTTCTAAATCGGTCTAGCCGTCTTCGAATAATCAGTAAACATAAATAAATAATAAAATTGCAAAATAAAAAACAAAGATCCCGACGAATTGAGAACCTCCTCCTTCGAAAACTTGAAGTCGGTTGAAAATGGACATCGGACAATGGACGGTCAAGGGTAACAAAGACCTAAACCAAAGGCTGAGCTTCGCACAGAGCCAAAAACCCGAAGCGTCTGAACGCGTAACAGATTCTCACAACTTCGGCTATGCTGAGTTCGGCATTCGACCTCGCTTTTGCATACACTCGACCGGGTAAGTAATAAAAGATATAAGAACTTATTGTATAATATTCATATTATATACGCTCATATTGCATAAGCTTGTTTTGTATACCGTTCAAAGTCTATAATGAACGTTTGATATAACATCAAAATATCTAATTTTGTTAAGTATAACGTTGTTTAAGTATAATATCGTTGTATATAACGGTCATAATGTATAACGTTCATAATACCTTAGATTTATAATGTATAATATTCAATACATCTAACACCAAAATACATAATGGTCGTATAGAATAACGGGTTGTCTAAATCGCAGCTCGTGTACATATATACTCGCCTAAAAGCAACTGGTCTACACGATTTTTTAAGTAGCAGCTAGTCTAATTAGCTATTCTAAAATTCTCAAAATGTTGAATCCTCAACTTAACTAGACGGAGCCCCGCTTCGCGGGGCTCCTATTTCCGGGCGTTTTGCCCTTCGGGCATCTGAAGCTACCTAACGAACCTAACCTACCTATTCTACCTATTGATTTAGTTTGAAATCCGTGAAAACATTACACTTTGGGGAAAAAGGTTGGAATGGAGTTTATAACCTATTTAGTATATCATACGCTATTATATTTTGTAATTATTATACTAAAAGATAGTATATCTTATGATCGATATACGTTATGTATGTTATATTAAACAAATTTAGAGTATTTGAGTGTTATATGATAAGTTATTATACAAAATGAGTGTTATATTAATTGACCGTTATTCCTAATAAAAATATAGATTTTGTTGTTATAGCAAACGTTCATTATATCTTGTGAACGTTATTAATATGAAATTATATATTTTGTAGTTATATCTTATGGGACGCACCCCACTCGACCACTGGTTCGTCGCTGGCCTCTGATGTTCCTTAGCTTATAAGAAAGCGTTCCGTGTTCAGATATGGCCTTTGGCTTTGAGTGGATCTGATGGGCCTCTGGCTTCGCTTTGGCCATGCAATGAAGGCCAGCTTCTGCTGCTCTTCGATCTTCAATTCGTTAAGACTAATCGTAAATGGGCGACTAATGGATCTTACGAGGTTGAGATACTCACCCCTCCATAATAGTAGCTCCTATGTTCTTCAACACTTGCCAACTTTTTGGCATATTCCTAATGAAACCATTTCTAGCCGTCGAGTCGTAGCCAAATACGACGACATTGAAAGAGTGCTCGCGGCCCGGCGGCGTCGGAAGCGGCGGCACGGGACGGAAGCCGAGCGTGTTACCCATCCAGAACACTTGGAATAGTGAAAATGGGTGGTCCACGGAGCTATTAGATATGAAAAATTTTGTAAGTAATTATGCCATTGGTAAATTTGAACAAATGACAATTAACCAGCTAGAAAAAGTCTAAGATGACGGGATACGCGAAATCGGGGTATATTTGTGCAGGTTTTATGATGAAACCAAAGTACGTTGTAGCGTGGATGTTGCATCTTATTATGGAGTAAATTCAATTAAAGTGTAATAAAAAATACTTCGGTTTTTTTTAGGGTTCCTAAGTCAACTAGGGATCTTATTAGTTTCGCCATGTTCATCTGTCCGTCCGTCTCTTTATCGCGGCGTAGCTCAGTGATCGTTAGTACTAAGTATGAATAAGTTAAGTCGATAGTGGTAAAATAAAAAAAGTCATTCTAAGAGGAAACGAAATGAGTCTAACATTGCTAACTCCAAAAACAAAGTAATTGCAACTTGGAGAATTATAAATGAAATCATGAAAAACTCAAAAAATAACGTTAATTGGGTCAATCAACTTTTTCTTGTTTTTTGCGAGAATTGCCCTTATTCATTATTAGTTTAACTTTTGTGGGTTATAACAATGTCAACATGAATCAAGATCCTTTACACGCATACCAGTTCAGGAAAATAAATAATAACGATACATTATTCATTAAAAAAATGGGTGACCCAGCGGAAGAGCCGTTATTTTCATACAAAAGTGAGGGACACCTATGTCCACTGGGTCACTGGCATTAACGAAGATATAACGTATTAAAATGTGATAGAAGAGATTGCAATTCGTAGCATGTTTATCTGTATTTTATATAAAGTGCATAACTTAGTTAAATATAATCCGCATAATTTATTTTTATCACTATTAGTCGAGGTATGCGAAATTTCGCTGACAAAGAATAGTTGATTGACCCAATTATGACTTAGATTACATAGAATTGACGGACCGGAAAGTAAAGGTAGATTGTGATAATGATGTTCCAGATATATTCAATGACTATTTTACATCACTTGTGGAGGGATGTAGTGAAAATTCAGCCGCTATTCTGAATGAATTTTTGGATAAATCTAATACTTTCCTAAATAATAGCTCAGAAAGTTTAAAACAGTGTTCCCAGCAAAAAAGTGTAAAGAACCTTTTTTTAATTGTATGTGGATGAACTACGGAACTCTACACTGAGCATGACTGAACATGCTCTTGGCTGGTAAAAAAAGGAACTGTTATGATGAGACTCTGTCTGTATGTCACAAAGCGAATTTTCTCAGAAACTACTAGACCGATTGAGTTGAAAATTTGTACACATATGTAAATCAGAGACCCAAAGGCAGGCATGTAACGGCAATTTATAAATTCTAAACATGGGGGCATTTGTGTGGCCCCCCACGCGGAAGGGAGATAAATGATAAAATATCCAATAAAAGGGCTTGATGTGAGTGAAAATGTACCAACCCACCCCCATCTTTATCACCGCGACACCAAAACTGCGACATGTTCTTTACGTATAGATTACAGGAAAAATAATAAGAGTGCGGTCAAGCGTGAGTCGACTTAGGAAAAAAAATCGGGACGCGAGTCCGACTCCTCAACCACCCTATAAATTCATGAAATTGTACTATATATTTGTCTCAAATAATAAAAAATTGTTCGTACGGAACCCTCGGTGTGCGAGTCAGACTCGCACTTGGCCGATTTTTTTATGTTAAGAAACATGTACATAAGATCGGAGGTAATTTTTTTATACTTTTCAACGAAACCCAAAATTACCTGCCAATGTGTCTTCCAACGCATTGAACCTTAACATGGTCACTCTCTTTCAGCTCATATATGCCATCTCCATCAACCTTTCTCGGCGGCCCGATGGTGAACTTTTTATCAGTTTCGTATAATATATCTTCGTAAATACACGTTATGTTTTTTAATGTGTCTTTTACAACGTCGACAACACGGCATTTTGAATGCTGAAATAAAAACATGGTATTTATTACTAATCTTTGACGAAAGTATATTATTTTCGAGGAAATCATTAGGAATAGATAAACTTTGGAATAGTTAGTTTTCATAGGGAAAGATATAGAAAAAATACATTTACTTAGGCCTTTTATACATCTCTAGGACGGAATCGACTTATAGCCCCGTCAGATTTAACGTACTCGGAGAAATCATACTTTCCTAGGCGTTGGAAGGTCACTCGGATGATTCCTATACCTAAAGACAATATGGGCTCGGATGTAAGTAGTTATAGGCCCGTAACGGTTCTTTCCGCGTTAGCAAAGGTGTTTGAGTCGGCTGGTATCCAATACCAGGTGTCGGCACAACTATCCGACGAGCAATCGACTGAACGCAATGGCATAAACGACCCCGTATGTTGACATGGGGGTGCAGGTTGCAGCCGCGTAAAATTAAATATAAGCAGTAGTTTGTTACAGCGGACATGTTCTGTGTATATTTATTCCAAATTTCAGCTTTCTACATCAAACTATTTCCGAGAAAGATGCGTTTTAGTGATTTCGATGACCGAAGTGGTTCCATAAGTGTTTCGTAAAGCAAGTTTTGGTACGAAACACTAAAAAAATAAGCAAAAACCATAACTTGGACGAGTTAAGAACTTCTTCCTTCGAAATCTTGAAGTTGGTTGAAAAGAGTTGACTTACATAGCATTTCACCCAGTCCTGTCCATGACACTCAATAACTTCCGGTTTTTGATCAAATTGCATGATCTCTTTAGAAAAGGGGTCCAGTTTCGGTATCTCACATCCCATCCCCTTATCAAAAGTTGGAGCTTCTTGTAACTGGTTCTCTATGTATCTAGAAATATAATAATTTAACATTAGGAAAGTGATTCGGAATTTTCGAATTATTGAATACAAGGCAAAGCAAACGACACCCGTATTAATTTAAAGATCCTTACAACTAACTCAACTCAATTCAACTCAATGCAACTGGTTTTTCTTCTGTATGAGCGGTTAACCGGTTATTTTTCATACAAATAAAATCGGTTGCATACCCTATTCCTTACCTCCTAGTGATATTCTGATCGGGGTAGTCGGGTTTCGTGTCAGTTGTTGGATCATAATAGTAGTAAAGTATTTGTGACAGCAACGCCAAGCCCAGGAAAGAGGCAAGTAGAATTATAACGGCCATCTGAAATCAATGAAGACAAGTCATATATTGCTTATTCCTAAAGTAACTGAAAAGCGACCCAGACAGTTCCGATCGATAGTGGCAGGCAGTTCTGCATCAGGGTAAAGAAACTGTAGTCAATAATCGAGTGTAGAAATAGGACGCTGGAGCTGAAGGCACGACGGCGTGCGTTAAGGTCTGCGGAGAACGAAGGCTGAGATCTGCTTTGGGCTAAATGCCTGAAATGACCCAGCAGAAAGTGCGTACAGTAGGAAAGAGATCGGAGAAATTTCAACAGTTAACAACATTGATGTAGACAACAGTATTCGCATCGAAGTGAAATCTCTGAATGATCTTCAAATTAGTACTAATTAGAAACAGGTGGGCAGTTCACAAGTGGCGGCGCGTCAAAAATATTCATAGGCAATCCGGAGCTTTTTCCCTTGTCTCCATAAACTGAGAAAGGTAAAGGTAAATAAGAAAGTAAGTAAAGTATAGGAGATTAATGTTTATTAATTCAAACGCGGTTAAACAGTACACGGGTTGTCTGGTGCATTCCAAACTAGGCTAAAGGCAGAAAGAAATGAATGAGAAAGGCGTCTGAAAGTAAGGAAGCTTGTGGTAAGGAAGTCTCTCCAACGAGAGGAGCGTACCCAAATGAAAGACAACGTCCGAAATATAAGTGTAATTGTCTTGAAATACTGGTGAATATTAATGATGGTAGCTGGAGAATTCAGAGAAATCAGGAGAGTGAAGACAAGTCTTCAAGTCACCAAGGTGTCTGAGTCAAATATTATCGGAGAGACCAAGTCAGCAAGACTCCGCTGGCTTGGACACCTTGAGAGAATGTCAGGAGATAGGGCGGCCAAAAGGGCTTTCGTTGGACGCCCTCTAGGTCGACGTCCATCAAGTCGTCCTAGGTACCGCTGGAGAGACCAGGTCGAAAGAGATATAGGCGCCCTACAAGCAGAAAACTGGGAGGAGATCGCACAAGACACTTTAGCGCCATCTCATGTCGGAGGCCAAGACTCACTTCGGGTCGCTAAGCCAGAGGAGTTTAGTTATCTTGGAATACAGGTGGCCTTATGCCTATATAGGAAACTCATTCCTTTGCTCTAGGCGTGAGTCATAGGTAGGTACAAGCTTAGGCAAATGCATTCATATTTTAAATGTTGACAATATCAAGTTACATCGTATCATATTACATAAAGAGATATACAATTAATTATTATATTGATTTACGTTGGGTGGGCCTCAGCTGGTGTGAGTCATCTTATGCATTGGTATCACAAGCTAAGATTAAGCTGGAAGTGGAAGTGACATGTTATAGCTAGGTATATTTATTAAATTCATTGTATAAAAATATATGAGTACAGTTCTCAGAAGAACCTTCGAGTTTTAGAAAGAGACGTCGGGTATCAATCAACCGTGACACATGAAAAAGCAGAACAGCAATATTACCTTAGTGTGTCATAGCCGATTCCCGAAGGTTCTTCTAAAATCTCACAGACTGTATAACCTTATTTGTATAAGTTTAAGGTACACACATTTTTATTTAATTAATCGTGTAGATTTGAGAACTCGAATGTATGTACGCTCCGTCCGTAGTGTGCCTACTAAGCTCGCGTGCGACTCGGCTGGTGCAGTAATATGTACTAGAGAGCAGGGTTATATAGTTGCGTTTTTAGTCAAGTTTCTTTTTCGTCGCTACACAATTGATATTGACAAAATGATCATAGTCATATTTCAGGTCTCATTTTACGCTTGTACGAATGAGTTTCCGTATTGACTTATAAATGAATGTCAATAAAGCGGAGTCCAAATCTGGCAAATGCACTACTAATTAACAGCACACGACACTAAATAAATAAAATAAAAATTGTTTATTTTAGACCATTCAAGCGATCCATATGTTGTTAGTAACATTTAAACTTTAAACTAAACCTATTCCGATGAGACTCCCAAATGATATATTATAGCTAATAGGGATACACGCAAAGATATGCCCGGCACATAGATCCGTCCATGTATTGTTATAGAGGAAAGGCCAATTCGTAGGAGCTATCTTATTTTCGATGTTCGTAGGACCCAAAAGGTTTATACCAACAAGTGGTATCGTTGGAATCAGCATGAGCTACTGATTATGAAAATATCTCTTGTCACTTCATAAAGTGGTGGAATGAGTTTTTATGACGTCACAAAGATGGCGCGCGACTTAGGGTTAGATTTTATCGATTATTTCAAAAACTATTTAGTTGATTTAAGCAAACAAGGTGTCATATGATTGATATTTTCATGCTTAATAAAATATGTAAATCTATCTTCAACCAAAAAGCTAAATAAAAGCCAAATTTATTCTTATTTAAATTTCTAACACGCATTAATTTACATTATTAATTATGTTAAACTTTATTGCACAGTAATAAAAAATAAGTCCAAAAGGCGCACTTAATGCTTTGAGGCATTCTGTTCCAGTCAACCATAGGGCAAAACAAAAATTTGCTATGATGTGTGCAGTAAGATAAAAGGATTGTGAAATTATTAGTCTCTCTCACGGCCGTACTATCCTTTTCCCGTAGCCATTCAAGCTATTTTCGACGCCCTCTAATTCTAGTATTCTGGTGTTTGGTGGTAGCTAGAAGTCTGAATTTTCAGTGAAAAAGAAGTCATAACCATACCTGGGATAACTCGGGGCATCTATACGAAAGTGATGTAGCACAATATTTTATCGTCAAAAAATATATCGATGCTAATGACAACATCTACATTTTATTCTACATATATAAATATTACATATTTACTCGTCATTTATAAATAAAAAATTTAAAACATGCATTTAAATGTTTATTTTGAAATAGTTCTCATGAAAAACTGTATTTTTCTTGGCAATATTTTGATGATTATCGGATTTAACGTGACGTGTGACATTATATTTTTTCGGGAGAAAACTGACATTGCATTTAGTGCAAAATAATTTTGACTCACGTAGTTGTATGTCAGTATATTCACTAATCCATGAGTTAATATAATATTCGCGTGGGCGTGGATGTTTCTTGGGCGGCATGATTAAATCGGACTTCGTAAAAACCGTATTCTTACTCTAGGACATGAATGGTATACTGACAGTAAATTGTCATTTTGATTGAAATGACATCCGCATACTTTTATTATCTTAAGAGGCTCGATATCAGATATGACATCGAACCTCTTTATAGTAGGTAATCGAGAATGTTCAATGAGCTCATGTATTAATTTAATTATATCGACATCTTTTTTAATCGATATCAAATCTCTAGAACTTGCCCCGAGTTATCCCAGGTATGGTCATAACACAAGGAAGACATATTCTCAAAATCATTTAACTTATAATTTAAGAATTATTGCAAGTCAAAGTTCCTTAATTTTGTTACTGACTGACTATTATATGACAGATCATACGAATTCTAACTCTAGCTAATCCACAAGCTCCAAATGTTGAATACATCTAGTATTAGAGCTATAAAGCCTCTGAAAATCTTAACATACTGCAATGTCAGCCGGGTTGCCTAGTTTTACAAACCTTACAAGTACATTGCAATCCCATATAAAGAACTGCAAAGTTACATTTTCAGTTGATAACATTTTGATCTTTTTTTGTCCATAGTAGTTGATAGTAAAATAAAGGCAGTTTTAGGTGCCCATTAATACCTTTGGATGTGGGCATGCGTACGGGTTCATGGGTGAGAATAGGTATGGGAATGTGCACGGCAAGATCGTGGGAGGAGAAAAGGGAGCCCTACTTGCAAAAAGGAATGAGATCCCATTAAAAACATTACATGTGAAAAAAACACAAGACTGGCAATACTGTTCTTAGACCGCAAAAAGTATCGATATCTAAAGAAAACCAAGCAGGTGTCCTTAGAACTCAATCCCCACTGGAGTTTACTAACAACAGTTCATTGTGGCCGTTTCAATATTAGATGTCTATATTTTTATAATAAATAAAATGATTTCGCAGTTGCACAGGACAATTAAATAGAAACGCAATAAAGTCTATCTAACGATATCGGATTATGTAGGTACCTAATTTACCCGACGATATACATATTTTTAGCTGTACGAACGCCAGATCATTATATTCCATACAACCTTTGGGTGCTCGACATAATGGAAAATAATAATTCGTTCACTCCGAACTTCTCTGTTTGTATGTTAGTTGTTGGAACTCCTTAAATAAGTTAACCTTGATACTCGCACTAGGCATGCCTATGTGTTCGATACACTCTTCGTTTCAAGTATTTGCTTGTGCTTATCAACAACAATTTTGAGTAGGTAAATTGACGAACCGTCAACACTTCGGACTTTTTATATAGTAAAAGTGTGGAAGGGTTTCTTTAACATTGTTTTAAGGACAGCACGCTGTGTTCTTTCGGCATCGATAATAACTGTTTTACAAGAGCTGCCCCAACAGCGTAAACAGTACGTTAAAAACACACTGTAAAATACACTACTTAATGATAAAATGTATAATGATAAGGCTAAATAAAGGTAAAGATTATTACATATAGGTACACATTTACTACATATACATACAGCCTTGGCCAGAAGTGGTGAGCATAGGTGTTTTTTGTTTACAATTTTGATGTTAAGCATTATTTCCCTATCCTAACAATGTACGGTAACGGTAAATGTTATATTTTATTTATAAATATAGAAAACTTCACTTAATAACACTTTCAAGGTACTTAAAAAATATAAAAACAGAAGGTACCAAAAATGTAAATTTAAGTCGGTGCGACATATTGCAAATATTCTATGCAGTTACTACTAACTTCAACAAAACATGCCTATTAGTTTAAATTAATTGACAAAATAACTTAAACAAAGATGGAAACGATGGACTAAACTTTCCAGTTTTGTATGAAAATCGCATTGGTGCTCAACACTTCTGGCCAAGGCTGTATATATTAGCTACAAATATTTCTTTACAATGTGTTGAGTTAGAAATTAAGACTTAAATATGAGACTAATAATTGCACAATCCTTTTATCTCACTGCACACACCATAGCAAATTTCTGTTTTGCCCTATGGTTGACTGGAACAGAATGCTTTAAAGCATTAAGTGCGCCTTTTGGACTTATTTTATTATTATTATGCAATAAAGTTTAACATAATTAATAATGTAAATTAATGCGTGTTAGAAATTTAAATAATAATAAATTTGGCTTGTATTTAACATTTTGGTTGAAGGTAGACTTACATATATTATTAAGCATGAAAATATTAATCTTATGACACCTTGTTTGCTAAAATTGACTAAATTGTTTTTGAAATAATCGACAAAATCTAACCCTAAGTCGCGCGCCATCTTTGTGACGTCATAAAAACTCATTCCACCACTTTATGAAGTGACAAGAGATAGTTTAATAATCAGTAGCTTATGCTGATTCCAACGATACCACTTGTTGGTATAAACCTTTTCAGTCCTACGAAGAATTCTCCCCTTCAACTTGGCCACCCCACATTATGCAAATTATCAATATATTGGTCACCAATGGGATCGGGATATCTTTTAAAACATGATGTACATGTACCACTGACGCTATGTGCCTATGTGTTAGTAATTTTTTTTTTTAAACAATATGGATCTGAATGTTCCTTGATGCCGTGACCAGAAATTGTCATATATCGTGTTTCTATTTCAACAGTATTACTTTACAAAATGATGAAGAGACATTAAATCGAAATTCAATTTGTCTCTCTATTATAGTCATAGTCATGGTGGAATAAGAAGTAATATATTCCCATATAAAGGCATTTCCCAAACAAAGTTTAAAACCCCCTTAAATCCCCCTAAATCCAAAAAGTTTGTAATTTTTATAGCCTTTATCCCGACTAGAGGTCTGTTGAACCGGCTCGTGAAGTTTTTATCGAAATTGGTTCAGGCGTTTTCACGAAAACTCTCCACATATAAACAGACAAACAGGCAAAAATTCTAAAAATCGTCGATATACTAAAATATGAGCTGCCACGCCGTGGGTTCTTAAATTAAGGACCCAAATTCAAAAGTTGCCGTACTTTCAGAAAAATCGTCTTTCTCTTTCGCACTAGTGGAATGTTCATACGCGTGTTGGTTTCCCTTTTGCGCACTTCACGTCTCTTTAAGCGTAAGCGCCATATTTAGCTCTGTGGTTTTGACTAAAATGTCGTTTGACATGTTTCTTCTATGACCAGAGCAATAAAATATTAACTTCATGCATAGGTCAGAGCCCACAAAGTTGTGAACCTAGGTGGCGCCAAGAGGGTGCAGTGGGTGCAACTCAGTGTAAATCTGTCAAAAAAATTGAGTTTACCGATACGTTTGCGTAAGTGCGAAAGAGAACTTGTCATGCGTTGAGAAGGGACAACATGATTCGTGACGTTACAGAGGTCTCTCCGTATACTTAGTACTATTTTACTCTGTGGTGGCGCTGGCCATATGCACGGCGCCATATTAGATACTTATCCTCCATATACCATCCATGCCATAATTTGTATTCGAGACTTCAAATCTGAAATCATTGACATTTGAATTTGTTTTGAATTGTTGTCTATATTAAAAACACTTTGTAATTAATTGAAAATATTAATGGAAGTCAGTAAATGATTTAAAAATCGCTGCGTCCAATCAGGATTCATGTACATGTAAGTACAAAATATTAATGTTGAGCAGTTAAATATCAGTCGGTTACCAACAGTAGGAAACTATTGTATGAAACGAAACATATCAATTATGCAAATAAACGTCCTCGTTGAAGTGTCCTATGAGTGCAGTATCTGGGAATGGATTATATATAAAGTTAAGTGTTTAAAAAAAACTAAAAAAAAATCTATAGATCGTTTTTAGCTAAAAACTAAAGTTATCTTATACATAGGGACGCATCCCGCACGGCGCTCCTCCACTCGCCGTCACCGCGCTGGACAAGTTCTTTCTGTTCTGCATGGCCATGATCATGTTCTGGGTGCTGATGTACATACCTTTTTATAATAAGGCCAACAACTCAATGTTTAAAGGTTAATAGTGTAGTGCCAGCATGCATACTAGAAGAAAGAGGTACCTAAAGTCTATGTAAAGGGACCTTATTGTCGGGGCTCGATGATCACCGCGCTTGCGAAGTTTTTCATGTTCTGCGTACTGCTGCGCCTAACAGTTTATAATAAAGCCATCATCAAATCTTTAAAGGTCAGTCTAGTTGCTAGAGAATGCTAACCGTTAATAAGGGACATTTAACAAGGGAATCTATGAAAAGCCCCGCCAGGCCAAAGATCACATGTTTAAATGTTTAGTGTCGCACTACTGGGCAAAGACCTCCCCACGTTATCTCCTCTGTCGTTTGCATTACCCACTAGTCTGTGTAAAATGCGTCCAAAAGTCACTGCGTCCAAGTTGATCCAATCTGCTTTTCAACCGAATACATACTTCGAAGGAGGAGCTTCTCAATTCGTCGGAATCCATTTTGTGCTACTTGTTTGACGTTTACCAATAATTCGAAGATGATTGCACTAATTTGGATTTTTTTTTACAAAAACTATTTAAAACGGGATATTTACCATGTGATTTTTTTATTGTCAGCTTCCAATATTTCGGCAGAGTTGCATGCGCCATTATCACGGCACTCGCAGCAACTTCAGTTACTCCGCGATGGCGCATGCAACTGTGCCGAAATATCGGAAGCTCACAATGAAAAACTCACATGGTAAATATCCCGTTTTAAATAGTTTCTGTAATGTTAATGACCATGTTAGCTTAAAATAATTTTTTTTTGTTCTAAAGGGTATACTTGAAAGTTGTTCCCATTGTCATCAGGTCAGGTTCTGATGATGGGATCCTGGAGAAATCGAAGAAACTCTTCAAATATTACAGAGGTACACCTAAAGTGATTTGAGTATTTTTAAAGTAGGTCCAAGCCATTATCACGGAGTAACTGAAGCTGCTGCGAGTGCCGTGATAATGGCGCATGCAACTGTGCCGAAATGTCGGAAGCTCACAATAAAAAAAACTCGCATGGTAAATATCCCGTTTTAAATAGTTTCTGTAATGTTAATGACCATGTTAGCTTAAAATCATATATTTATTTGTTTGTTCTAAAGGGTATACTTGAAAGTTGCTCCCATTCCCATACAAATTAATCTTACGTTATACAGGGTGTCCTCAGCTATTGAACAAAGCCTGAAGCCCCATGTAGGTTTACTACCCAGTAATGATCTAACATTAATATTTCTTAATTAAAACAAAAGACAAAAAAATAAAAGTTTCAAATAAAACTTATTTTTAATAATCGACAACAAAAAGAAACATACTGTATTTAACCATTGACACTGTTATAAACAAAACATGTTAGTGTGACATATTCGCGTCACATCCTGACGTGATGTGTCATTGTTCACAAAGCCAAGTCTGTATGTGTCTGTCTGTGTTGACAATGTTGACACCACGTGATTTAACATAAAGGTGCGTCCACACTTGAGACCAAACATGCCTTGATCTTGAGCGACATGCGATGAATCAGTTTGTGACACGTCAAATAAAAAAAATGCGTGACAATGCAGACCAGGGGGTATTTTTTAATCTCACTTGGGTGACATCAAAGTCATCGGTGTCTAATATCTCCGGGGATTATGATGTCATCATTTACCAAATGACCTTATTGTACAATCAACCTAACCATTTACGAGTATGCACCTAACTGCCTACATTTTGAAGAGCAAAACCACAGTAGTAAAAACAAGTAATAATAAACATTTTAATAACGAAACAAAAGGTTTATTAGTTTAAATTTTCAAATTTTCAAAATGCCCGCCGTCGCGTTGAACACAAAGATTTAATCGGCGCTCAATGTTGCGGCGTACTCTGCGTAATAATCCATCTCGTAAGGCAGTTTCTTTTAATCTATCGAATGCTACCACTACTCGGTTTTGCAAGTCTTCGATGGTGGTAACTTCGGTTGCATACACCTCTTCCTTTATCAAACCCCACAAGAAAAAATCAAGGGGAGTCAGATCTGGAGATCTCGGTGGCCATCTTTGAGGTCCAAATCGCCCAATCCATTGGTTTCCAAACATCTGGTTGAGACGCTGTCTTGCCTCTACCACCGAATGTGCCGGTGCTCCATCTAGCTGAAACCACACACGGCGAAGCCTCTCTAGGCAGATGCCGTCTAAGTATTCAGAGACAGGCCCATTTAACAATTCCATAAACCGACCACGATTCAGCGTTCCATCAATAAATATTGGGCCGATAATGCTGTCACCGTGTATGCCGGCCCAAACATTTAATGAAAACCGGTACTGGAAAGCAGATTCACGGCACACGTGTGGGTTTTGTAAACTCCAGTAGTGATAATTGTGACGGTTCCACATACCATTTCGTGTAAATGTGCTTTCGTCCGTCCAAAATACATCATTGAGAAATCCAGGAGTTTCTCGGATGTTGTCCTGAAGCCACCGACAATACGCAAACCGTACCGGTTTATCGCGGGGTAGGAGTGCTTGTACCTTACACAGCTTAGGGTCGCCACACACCTAGCGGTTTTCCTCGCGGAATTACCGGAAGTAGCGGAAATTCATAGACAAATTAAGCATTTTGTCTATGAATTTCCTCTACTTCCGGTAATTTGTCTATGGCTTCCATACAAAAAATCTGCTACCATAGACAAATTTCCGCTACCATAGACAAATTTCCGCTACTTCCGGTAATTCCGCGAGGAAAACCGCTAGGTGTGTGGCGACCCTTAAAAGGGTGCCATTTTTCCCGTTTCAACACCGAATGTACCGCATTTCGGTGAACGTTATACAGACGCTCTGCTCGCCGTACGCTCGATGTTGGAACACGTCGAAAATGGTCCAGGATTTGATCTTCTTGTCTAACCCGTAATTGGCGAGCAATTATGCCCTCATGGTCAAATCTTGGGTCCACTCGCCGATTGTTTCTAATCCTATCCATGGCGTTTGTAATAACACGAGAGTTAACGGGGCATGGTCTATTTGCTCCGTACCTTTCTCTGTAAGCTCGTAACGCGAGGTTAGCATTTTGGTGACACTCACCGTAAATTATTATCATATTTAAATAGTCTTCAGCAGTATAACGGCGTGCCATTTTTAACAAATAATAAAGAAGTAATTTATTTATTTCGAATAATTGTTTGGCAATGATGACATTTGTCAATGTTTGTCACGAGTCAGAATCTTATTAGTGTCATAAATAAAAAAAGTTAATCAAGAAGGTTGAATTATGGTTTGATACTGTTCTATGAGGGCAAGGAGCTACTGACACATACAGGTTGTTCCAAAGTAGAAAATCGAAATTTGTTAATTTCTTGGTAACTGCTACCTCAATTGCTATGATACCGCGTATATTGGGCTTAAATATCCTAACGCATATGTACACTTCGGCTTTGTCGATAACATAAGGACACCCTGTATACGTTAAGTTAGTGAAACGATTATACTAAGGGCTCTGTCCGACGGCCCGTAAGACAGAGCCCTTAGTATAATCGTTCAACCTACCGCGAACGTTGAAAATATACATTTCGTTATTTCCCTCTCTATCTATTGCTTATTCAAAAGAAAGTGATGCTGATAACGAAATGTTGTCTACCTATGTAAATCTACTTCAATAGTACATTACACAACTAGGGTGGTAAAACAAAGAAACGCCGAGATCGCAGAAGTTTACGGCCCGAGCTGCAAGCGAGGGACGTAAATATGCGATCGAGGGCTTTCTTTATTACCTCCCGTGTTGTGTACATCATTTTATGTCTACACTTGGCCAGAAAGCGTCTTTTTCCGTACGCACAGCGTGCGGAAAAAGCCACTTTGTGGCCAGGTGTGGCATAAAATAATATTTATCTACGTCAAGATTAGAATATAATCTTAACTGACACTCTTTTTACCTCGTAATTACCTTTGAATACATAGTTATTTGTTTTTACTATAATAAAAATAAAACTATGAACTAAAATTACAATAAATTTATTTTTCTACTCCGGTACTTATATCTGTCAATTATATACTCCCGCCAACGAATATAAAAGCATGTCTTATGACATTTCAAAAAAGTCTATCTTGTCTATTCTTCATAAAGACCCTAGGGTTATTATGTGATAAAAAGCAACTGCTTACAGTGGTGCCCTGTGAACCCAACAGATAACAAAACTAAAATAATTGCTGCCAACATAAGGAAAAAAAGCGGTATTAGACATTAGCGGTATGGGCCCTGCAGGTTGCAATATCTAATAGCCGTTTAAAGCAAGTAAGTTGATGACATTTGAAAAAAAAAATACCGTGTCTATGATTACGTTCTCTCAACTGTCATTTGCCACCACTTTTCAACTTCTCGCTATTTCTTAAAGCAAACTGCGTTTAATCTTGTGCTTTATTTAATCACTAGTCGTAGAAAAAGTAATGTATGCAACGTTGTATAAGTAGGTCAAAAAAGGCTCATGGCGTCTTTATTAACAATTTTCGGCTTCGCCTCAAATTGTTACACACGCCACTCACCTTTTTTGAACCCTCTTATACAACTATTGCATAAAATACTACTATCGTATGGCTACATGTCACTGGATATCTTAAATACGCATTTCTTCACTGGGGTAATAGTAGTGGGAAAGCAGATGATGAAGTAAATCCAGTGACAGCTGCAAGTAAATAAATAGCAAACCAAAATAAATACGTCTTTTTAGAGTAATTCTAAATTCCGCGGTGAATCCTATAACAGAATGTAAAGTATTAACATAAAAAATCTAAATTATATTTCTTTTTTTACCTAAAAGCCGACTTGCGCTTAGCAAACGTAACCAACAGTAAAGAGACAAAGCTAATTCTGTTAATCGCACCCAGGCTGCACATATCGCAAGGACGCACTAATTGACATCTCGACGGCTGTCACGCTGTCTCGCTCCAATTGGATGGAACTCGCTGAGACTGAAATACCTGGCTTATTAGGCATTCGACCTGTCAATGCGGGTTTCATTGAATTAAATATGTGTGGTACATTGGTTGTTTATTGAGAGAACAGCGGGTATTTCCAATGTAGTGATTTTGCTAGCGCAGTAAATTACGAATCGTGTTGTCTAAAATCTGATTATCTTTGTATCAGTTATTCTCTAAACGATGCTTTGTGTACGACAGCTTACACTAACCCATCCCATAACTGAACGTGTGCAGCACAATTTTTTTTTAAATAAAATTTTAGAAAGTAAAATTGATTATAGCTCAATAAAGGATTTATTTACTTTTATTGCTATATCTTCGGGAACGAATTATATTATTGATGTAATGCTTTTACGTCAGACTTGTGCTGTCAGATGCAAAAATTGTATCGGCTACGTGGCTACAGCGTAGGACCACAACTTTTAGGATAAGTAAGTTAGTAAAAACGGAATTTTTGATATTAGTACCATGATATTAGTAGGTACTCATATATCGCCTTAACTGCAGAGTCACACTGATAATGTAAATAACAAAGATATCAAATAATAAATTAGATCTAATTTATTATTATATTTGTAAACTATTGACAAAGAAAATATTACACAATTACGCATGACATTCGATAGAACAGAAGTAAGAACACAAATTTTAAACCTAAGTATGAAATTACAGATAATGACAATACGGCCAGTACTTTGGTACTCAACCTCTTTTGACAATTCTAACACTCCTCCTTAATTTCATACCTCTAGACCCATACCTCTTACACACAACACAAACTTACCCTTCAATAAAGCTTTAGTAAGTACGTCCGCCACCATTCGTTCTGTCTCCAAGTACACTAACTGGATATGCGCATTCTCAACCGCTTCTCTCACATAGTGATGGCGCACATCAATGTGCTTTGTGCGTTGATGGTGCACAGGATTCTGCGCAATGGCAACTGCTGACTGGCTGTCACTGAAGATAGTTAACTGCTTTTCTTGTTCTCCAGTGATCTCAGCAACAAATCGTTTTAAAAATATTGCCTCTCTGGCTGCTTCTGAGATGGCAACATACTCGGCTTCGGCCGTTGAAAGGGCAATCGTTTTCTGTTTTCTGCTCTCCCAGCAAACAGCTCCTCCTTTCCATAGGAAGACTAAACCAGTAAACGATTTCCTGTCGTAGGATGTAGCATGGCTAGCATCCGCATAACCAACTAGTCCTTTCATCTTGTCCATCTTTTTGTACTTGAGTCCTTGACTTTTTGTACCCTTTAGGTATCTAAGCACTCGCTTCGCTGCGATCCAGTGTTCGTCAGTATAGCACGTGTTAAATTGGCTTAGATAAGTCACAGTATGTGCTATGTCCGGCCTCGTGCAGACTGATAGATACATAAGTGACCCTATAAGATTCTGATATGGTATGCCCTCATCAGGTTTGTGTGTTGCTCCTGGCTTTTCAAGCTTTTGACCAGGCACTGCGGGCGTTGACGCGACCTTGCAGTCAACCATACCAAAGGTTTTCAGTATTTTATCGACATAACTCTCTTGGTCGATTTTGATCGAACTATCACTTTGGGTTATGTGGATTCCCAAGATAAATTTCGCACGACCGAGATCCTTCATCTCAAACTTTTTCATGAGATCGGTTTTGACAGAATGTAGCTCCTTTTTATCATTCCACAAAATAAGGATGTCATCCACGTTCACTGCGAGTATAATAATCTTTTTGTTACTGGATTTTATATAAACGCATGGTTCATTCTTAGATCTCATAAAACCTAATTGCAACAACTCATTGTTCAATTTCGTGTTCCATGCTCTAGGGGCTTGCTTTAGCCCGTACAGGGAACGTTTGAGTAAGCATACATAGTCCGAACTCCCTTCCTCAAACCCTTCTGGTTGCTTCATATACACGGTTTCAGATAAGTCTCCATTTAGGAATGCCGTTTTGACATCCATCTGATCAATGTGAAGGCGATTGTCAGCTGCCAATGCTAAAAGTGTTCTTAGCGAGCTGTGTCTAACGACCGGAGAGAAGGTTTCGTCATAATCAATGCCATATCTCTGGCTGAAACCACGAGCCACAAGTCGAGCCTTGTACCTTTTTCTTCCCTCCCCCTCGTCTTTGATTTTAAAGATCCACTTTGAATCAACGACGTTGCATCGCTCTGGTCGTTTGACTAAGACCCATGTCTTATTTTTCTTTATCGCATTCAACTCGTCCTGTATGGCGACTTTCCATTTTTTACTGTCATCTC
This sequence comes from Pammene fasciana, assembly GCA_911728535.1. Classification (NCBI taxonomy): domain Eukaryota; kingdom Metazoa; phylum Arthropoda; class Insecta; order Lepidoptera; family Tortricidae; genus Pammene; species Pammene fasciana. Next base: position 10,711,919 of record OU452282.1, on the reverse strand, counting down.
TTGACAGTGCTTCCCTAATGGTTCTGGGTTCCTGTCCCGATTCTATGGCTTGATACAGTACATGATCAGGGAACTCAGTTGGTTTCCTTATTCGAAGGGGGTACCATCGTTCCTGTTCCTCCTCAGGTTCTTCATCGATACTTAAAAATGATCCGCAGTCTTCGGACTCGTCCAGATCAGATTGTATGTCTGGCTCATGTTCGACACTAGGACTGTTGATACCACTTTCCGGTCTTTCCTCTCTAGGAATGACGTCTTCCACTCTAGGAATTTCGGCTTCCTCTCTTCGTATCTCGTCTTGAACACTAGGAACCTCGATATCCTCTCTAGGTATCCCGTCTTCCACTCTGAACTCATTTTCCACTCCAAGGGAAATTTCTATTTCATCACACTCATGTGATGTTGATAGCCTTTTCTCAGGTTCAACCATATTCTGATGGCGTATCACCTTTACAGTTTCTTCAAACATATTAAGTATCTCCTCCGGATGCTTATCTGTTTCCAAATGCTGATGATGTTTTTCATTTTCGAAGAATACCACATCTCTTGCTTTATGCAGTTCGCCTGTAGTGGGGTTTACTAATCTATAAGCTTTGGAGTTGTCACAGAAGCCTGTGTAGACCAGTTCTTTACTTTTGGGATCCCACTTTTTCCTTTTTTGTTTCGGAACATGCATAAATGCTTTACAGCCGAAAATTTTCACCGTACTGAGGTTACATTTTCGCCGTGACCATTTTTCTTCAGGTGTCATATTTTTCACCGCTAGCGTTGGTGACCTGTTTTTCAAAAATACGGCATGACGGACCGCTTCTGCCCAAAACCGTTTAGCCAAACCGGAGTCATGCAGCATGCTTCTTGCTTTCTCGCATATAGTCCTGTTTGCGCGCTCGGCGACGCCATTTTGTTCTGGTGTGTAGTCAACTGTCAGTTGATGCTGTATCCCGAACTTTTTCAAGTAGTTGTCCATCTGTTTATTGACAAACTCTGTGCCGTTATCTGTGCGAAGGATCTTCAGTTTCTTCCCGCTTTGATTTTCAGCAAACTCTTTAAACTCCATAAATTTTTCAAAGACTTCACTTTTTTGTTTTAAAAAATATACAAAAGTTTTCCGAGTAAAATCATCGATAAACGTTAAAAAGTATCGCACCTTGCTGACTGAAGGAACCTCCATAGGTCCGCAGACGTCAGAATATACCAGATCTAGCACCTCAGTGCTGCGCGTCGCTTTGTTTTTTATAAAGGGTTGTTTGGTCTGTTTTCCCATGATGCACGGTGTAAGAGCACTTGCTAACTCTCACATTTACTTGATAATTATCTTGATATTCTTGATGATATTTAAAAACACGAAAGACGGGTTTATAAAATTGATTTATTTATCTTGATATGTGTGCACACTTATAGAATAGCGAACGTGAATTATAATATACGAATGAATAGGTAGTTTTTACATTATTGACTAATTACGAAACATAGGTACATGTAAATGCTGAAGGTGCAAAATGAACATTCTGACGCATGTAGGTCAACGGGTGCAATGTACTCGTACACACGGTATACACTCCAGTTTAGATACAGTGTTAGAAAAACTTACCCCTGTAGCCATCTTATCTCTGAGTAATTTGAGGTTTTTCATACCGAGATGCCCCATCCTCCGATGCCACTGCATCAGCTGGTCACTTGCAGTTGCAGATGAAAGCGCAGAACCCTGTGAACAGCACTTTATTTTATAAATGCCTCGTTCTTCCACACCTTTCACTACAGCCTTACCTCTAATCTCGCATTCATCACTCTTAAAGATGTCACACCCTTTTTCAGTAAATACCAGCACGTGTCCCTTTTTCGCGATAGCATTCACACTCAATAAATTCGAAGCTAATCCAGGAACATAAGTTACATTGCTAACAGTTAGATCTATAGATTCACAAACTACCGTACCTTCACTTTCGCCAAGTACCTCATTACCATTTGCACATGTCACTCTCAAGGGTTTATTAGAGTCCTTTAGGTTTTTGAACCACGATTTCCGATACGTCATATGAGAAGACGCTCCCGAGTCTATGATCCAGTCATCTGCGTGTGAATTCATCGCTGTACCGAATGCATAGGCTTGCAGTGCCTCCTTCCTCGTTTTCGGATTCTCCGGACATTCCTGTGCTTTATGAGGTCCTTCACAAATAAAGCATTTGACCTTTCCTTTGGTCTTCCATTTAGGTGCACTCTTGCCCTTATGCTTATTTGTTAGTAGCGCAGATGTCGGTTGCTTCTCGCTGGAGCCCGCTGCGAAGGTATTTTCCATTTGAAAAAGCTTGGTTTTAACATAATCGGTAGTTAAACTAATGTTGCTGTTCTCTATGGCCAACCTCATCGGTTGAAACTCTGGGGTAAGGCCTTGAAGTAGTAGAGCTGCTAGTAGCTCATCATCAATCTCCTTCCCTAAATCTGACAGCTCTTGTGACGTCGCCATGACAGTTGTCACATAATCTCTAACCGTCGAGAATTGTTCCAGCCTCAAGCTCACTAGCTTTGACAATAAGCGGCAGCGATTGTTCAGACCTTTGTCTTCAAATGCATTCTTTAATGCTTCCCAAGCTTCCTTAGCAGATTTTGCTGTACGGACATGCACTAGACAATGGGGTCTCACCATAAGACAAATCTTTGCACGCGCTCTTTGGTCCCGTCTCGTACCTGAAACGTCGGTGGCTGCAGGAGTAGCACTCGTGTAGTCCCACAAATCCTCGTGGACCAAACATAGTTCCATCAAAAATTTCCATGTTGCGTAATTGGAATTACCATCCAGTTTCTCTATAGATGGCAAACCACTGTTGCTACTACTCGAAGTTGCAACTTCACTCATTTTGCCAACACTATCTTCTACTTTATTCACACTATCGGGCATAACGCAATTATGGTTGCATGCTGGCCCTTAACCTGATATTAGTACCATGATATTAGTACTCATATATCGCCTTAACTGCAGAGTCACACTGATAATGTAAATAACAAAGATATCAAATAATAAATTAGATCTAATTTATTATTATATTTGTAAACTATTGACAAAGAAAACATTACACAATTACGCATGACATTCGATAGAACAGAAGTAAGAACACAAATTTTAAACCTAAGTATGAAATTACAGAAAATGACAATACGGCCAGTACTTTGGTACTTAACCTCTTTTGACAATTCTAACAATTTTATGTTGCCTTCATACAAAAAGTTTAAACATCTAAGAACAACTAATGTGTATCTGACTATACCTTATTAAGTGTAAGTAATTAATCATAAAATATTTAAACAAAAAAAGACTTGATTATGTGTGAAGTAAAGTAGATATTGCGCTACTAAAATAACTTACTAGAGATTCAACGTGAATAGTTTTATGATTGGTTTTCTTTTCAGTGCGATATATGAGTCTATGATCTATGAATTTAAGTAAGTTATGGAATCAGGCGTTACTTTGCGGAAGTCCATATTATCAAATACTTCGCTATTCCGCGGTATATTAACTTGCTAGTTAATTTAGGGACAAACCGTTATACTTATTTGCGTTAATGTTTTACTAGAAATATGTGACTGAAACTCAAATAGGTACACAATGAGTAATGCTAATAAAAAACATACAAGTGACATTTAAAACTAATAAAGTAAGTTACAACATGAACAATCACATAATGACGGTAGTTGTGATAAAAACAACACATTTCCTTTTATCGAGCCGAAAACTAAGCTTTACTACACACACAACATATATTTCGATGTCATAACAGATGTTATCGAAGAAGAATGATGAGGTTGAGCGTTTTATCCACTGAGTTTCCCCAACCGTTGTATCGCCCTTAGACTAAAGGGCGATTCACACTGTAATGATTAACGTAATGGGTACCTAAAGATAACTCGAAGAAACTGTAACGCGTTATCTTACCACAAATAAAAAAATGTGTATTTTAAATAATATAATGTATAATTGGTTTATACCTGAATAAATAACATTTTGATTATATCTTTTAATTTGTACTACTCTTAATACAAACGAAATAATTTCTTGCTGGTTACCTTACGCGGAATAAATACGGGTCTGGGGAAGTACCTCCATCGTACAGAAAATCACAGCCAAATAGCACTAGACTTTACTTATATATGTCGGCAGCCCATCGTAAAATTAGGCATATCGGGAAATTCCTAGGCACATTCTTTGAATCGCTCCCTGAGTCGACGATGCGGGGCTTCTATTTTTGGGCAGGTTGCCCTTCGGGCATCTGAAGCAACCTAACGAACCTAACCTACCTTTACATTAGTTTAATGTGACTATCGTAAAAACATTACACAAGAACATTACGATCTACCTGATTTTACGATCGGCCGCCGACATATATAAGTATACTTAGTATAGGTACTCAACCAGTGTGTCGACGACGAGGCACCCTTGTTCCTTTAATGGTCAATACAGTGTATCTTCCTTTTTGCAAAGGGTCGACAACACATGTGACACCTCTGGAGTTGCCGTCCTTAGGCTACGTTAGCTACTTACCGTCAGGTAGGCCGTGGGCTTATTTGCGACCGTCATGGTATGGTTGCTAAAATCAGATATTATCATAACGTGATTTTGACGAATCCTCGTAGGACTTCGTATTGAAAGACACGCCGTCAGGGTATCCTGTTGAGACCCTTAGGTGTGACTTTATCTTTAGAAAAGATAACACTTTGTTTCCCGGATGCAACCGACAAGATGTTAAAATAAATAAAAGCACCGTGCGCAGTACTCGATTTCCGACGGCTGCCATTTCCGTTCTACTTGTAGGAAAGATTTCTCGCCTTATATTTTATCAGAAGTACCTAAGATATAATGATGCGGGGGATAGAAAAGCATTGTTTGTTGTTTGTAATAATAAAAGATGTTTCCGGTACCATGTTTTGCTGTTCTTGCGCTTTGTAAAGTGGCAGAACTGTGGAAGAGCATTTCGCATAATCTTTATTTTACGTAAAATGTTAGGATAGACTATCACAATAGACACCTTCAGAGTTAATAAATAACAGCACCATTTTTAGCTACTAGCTTTTAATTTTAAATTGTTATGGAAATGTTGATAAGTGATAACATATATCATCTTTTGTCATCCCAAAAATCAAAACAAGTGGTGATTCCATTGAGTAACAGGAGATAACATCCCTAAAAATTGTTAAGTCCCTAAAGTTGTAGTGAAAATCACTACCAGTCTACACTAGTCTTTGATTCTGCCACAGCTATCAACCACCAAATTTGTTCTAGATGTCACATCTAGTATAATACATAATAAATCAATGGGTGATTCTGACATTTCTAACAACCAATGTGTGTATATAATGTACTCCGATGGACTTCATAATCGATTCATAACAATATACGTTATTGACTAATAGCCCTTTTAAAGTATGACACAATAACGAGAGCAAGTAAATCCTTCTAATATTCAAGTTTGCTATACTATCCTTATTTCTAGATTCGGGCAGATGGCAAGTTGATCTTGTTGATCTTTTATTTAATTTATCTAACATTTACATTGTAATTTTTTCACTCACTTTGTCCTAATTTACTGCTCTCTTCACTACATAAATAGTAAGTATAAAATAAAGTCGCTTTCTGATGTCTGTCCCTATGTATGCTTACATCTTTAAAACTACGCAACGGATTTTGATGCGGTTTTTTTTAATTAGATAAAATGATTCAAGAGGAAGGTTTATATGTATATAATCGCACCCGTGCGAAGCCGGGCGGGTCGCTAGTCAGAATTTAAATTGTATGAAGTATGCTGTCAAACTAATGTCGTATTTTTTTATTCGAGACAGTAATCTGACAGCTCCTGCCCTACATTGTAAATCACTCTGTATTGTGAGAACTGTCACATTACTGTCTTGAATTCAAAATACAATAATAATATACACAGTATACACAGTATATTTTACTACTAATACTACTAGACTGCGTAAATATGTAGTTATATTGACTTTTAATGAAATTCAGGGCAGGCTTAATTCTCTTTAGTCTATTTTTATCTTACACGATTAATTGATACGAAAATAACTTTAATTACATTTCGAAAACAAATTATAACCTCTTAACCTTTAAAAACAATAAAATGTGAGCGAAGGTTCTGCAATAAGAGCCTTGTCGCCGGAGGCTTAGTCCGAAACTTCTTAAATTATACCTCGAGTTCAGGATAATTTCCTTTCTTATGTGAAGTTGAGAGCTCTTCAAAACTTTCGCTAACTTTTTGGGCGAGCTTTTAATTTCTTTACACTGCGCTATTAAGTTTTAGGTGTACGATTACTAAATAATCCTATTGAAATGAGCGTCTCTAAGATAGCATTAAAATTTTACTACGCTTTAAATTAGGTACCATCTTTATTAGTTAATTATCTATTTTAAATATTTGTGTAACGATGTTTTATAAAGAAAAATAAAAAAAATAACCATATACCTAACTAATTATCTTTAAATTGAATAATTATTCCAAATGTTCATATTCTTTTCTTACATATTGAAGATTTAAAGGCCTCCATGCCCTTATATAAGATGTGGACCACAACTATCGTAATAAATACTTTGCCATCTTAAATCGATCGAAATATCCAATTGTTATTTCAGCAATTTAATTCCAGATTTTAAACTAGACAAGAACTTACTTCAGTTGTATTTACTCATGTGGGAAATCGATTAAAATGAACTGGTTAACGGCCTCCTAGTCCAGTTGGTAGTGACACTGCCTACGAAGTAGGAGGTACCGGGTTCGAATCCTAGTAAGGCCATTTATTTGTGTGTTTATCGCGAATATTTGTTCCGGAGTTATGGGTGTTTCCTATGTATATAAGTATGTATTTGATATTTTTTTGGCATTTAGTTCCATGTATTAAAAAAAAACAAATATTTTTTCATAAATTTTACTACAAAACTTAATACCCAGATAAAATACATTTTATGTTAAAATTTCATCAAGTTACGTCTTAGTTTCCGAGTAAAATGGCTGTGACATACGGACGAACGGACAGACGGACATGGCGAAACTACAACGGTTCCGTTTTTGTCATTTTGACTACGGAACCCTAAAAACTACCACAAATGGGTACGAGTAACAATCTAACGTCCAAAGTGATAAACGGTGTATTTAAATGAAGTGGTAAGTTCTAGTAGCCGAAGAGGAACTTGCCAAGTTAGGCGCGGACGCCAAGAAGGCAAACACGACTGTCTACTTAAACCCGCATCGGCCCCAAATTACGAGTGATGATCCAACACTGAACTCAGGAGTTCACCTACCTACTTTACATTTTAGACTAGAATCAATTTAGTTTAAATAGTATGTCGTTAACATACTAAATAGATTTTTTTTTCTAAATTTAATATCCATGCAAATAGCTTAGATAAACTATGTTTGGATATTCAGTAAAGGGGCTGAGTGTAAGTATGAAATTTATCACACAGTTAAATTCTGGAAGTGACCATAGGTTATTTAAAAGAGTACGTACCTCACCACGACATGGAAATAGCGCGCGCCAGTTATTAAAAGAAACTTTCCTTTTTTTCTTTACAAAAACTTCACATCAAAATAAAAATTTCCGGAAAAAACTTACCTCTCTGAAAGTACAAGTAGTAGTAGTAGTATTAGTAGAAGTAAAAAATAATCAAGTGGAAGCTAATCATTATCTGTCAATGTTTTTCCTAAATTTACTACATCCTACACACCAATATTTTACAGTGTACAATAATTATCCCAATAAAAACCTTAATATACCAAATTGAGAAGTATTGTGGCATTAATAGACTGCGTAGGTGGAATTGAAATCCGGTGCGTGGGCCGTTGACTTACTTACGGTTTTATTATGCTTTTGATTACAGCCAAGCATTTAGCTGTTAGGTATATAATTTACGCAGAAGTTAGTGAAGTAATTTGGGCCTAACTTATTGAAACTTTGAGACTTACCTAATGATTGAAGTGTATATACCTATATATATATAAATCAGATCTTAGGCCGCAGAAGTAAATGAGATGATTAATTATTTATTCCTATTAGGTAGGTACCACACTGTAAAAGTGCAAAAATATAATAATTTCCCTCTTATAACTTTAAAAAGCCATTTCGTATTTTTTACTAGCAACTCGCCCTTGCTTTGCACGGGTGCAATTATACATTAATCTTTCTCTTGAATCGCTCTATCTATTTAAAAAAAACCGCATCAAAATCCGTTGCGTGGTTTTAAAGATCTAAGCATACATAGAGACCGACAGCAGGAAGCGACTTGTTTTATACTAACTATGTAGTGATGAAAACATACAATCTAATGTAAGACTTTTGATCATGAAAAAAAGTATGTAAGTTGTATCTACAGTAGCACTTAACCAAGATATGCCTGAAGTTTCTTAGAGCAAAACTCAAAATCAAATGACTAAGTCATTATAAGGGCCTAAACAGATCTTGTTGCTTCTACGAGTATTGTTACAGTCGACATGTTCGTACGGAGACTGATTCAATCTTGTTTCTAACACAGAAACATGTCATCAGAACCGTAACTTTGGTTACCAAAAGATTGCAGTAAGGAAATTGGAATAACAAAATTAATTAAAATAATAGGTCGATTTGTAATATGTTCTCTTTACGGAGCAATGAATGATATTTCACTTTTAGTTCGTAGAAAATTTATTGATAAATAATTATAATATTGGTATTTTTCATGATATATATAATTGGTATTTTTCTTAAACTAACTACACAGAGCAAAAGTTTCGGGTCACTAAAATTTTCTTGAATATCTTTAAAATTAATATCTTTTGAGATATTCAAGAAAATGCTAGTGACCCGAAAATTTGCTCTCGAGAGTAGGTATTATCTAACGAGGAATTAAGTTCTTCTAAAAAAAAATCTTTTTTGAACTGCCATTTATCATCAAGACATATTAGTGTCATTATAATATTGTACCCTTCAATCAATACATCATTGATGTTCGATCATTGAAAGTTGGTTAAAAACTTACTAGATTTGTCCCAAACTTTCCAATAAAAACTTGTAAATAGTTTCCAAGTCCTTTAGTGTCCGAAGGGATCACAAAATAAAATAGGTACCGTCAAGTGCTACAACTTTGTCTACGGTGCTCAACTTTGCCTGAATTGAAAATCATGGTTTTCTTCACCATTGCTATTTATACTCGTAGCATATTCCTGAGATGGCCGCCTTTCTCCCATCTCAGGAATAAGATCTTAAAGTTGAGCATCGTAGCCAAAGTTGCAGCACTTGACAGTATGTAGAATATCTTGGTCTGTTCCATACTTGTTGTTAACTTATTACTAGATAATTGAATTCTGTTATGCAAAATTGTGTTAACCCACATTCGTTTTACAATGAGATATCAACTTTACGCGCTCATTTTTAGAGTTGAGAGTTGATTGCAAAATGAATGCTTTCAAGTCCACCTACTCGATATAAATTTTCTGTGATCTTAGCCAATAACGGACTGAGCACTGTTTGTGTAATGCACTTGTACTCCTTCGTACCACAAGGGCTTTGTCTAGGAATGATAAGGACTCTTAGATAATGTTTATCTACAAGACTAGAGATAATCTTATCAATGTTGACTGAGTTATTTTATACCATATTTGACTAACCCGTTTTAAAGACAATGGTAATTTTAATGTGAACCACATATATTAGTTCAGGGTATCACTAAGCGTGATAGTCTTTATCAAAAGGTACCATTTGGCGGCATAACGTTTTCAATTTAAAGTTATCGGATTATTAGTTGTAAATAAGGCACCACTACTCATACTATTAAGATTCGACTAATAAAATTAACTTTATCGACAACCGACAATCTGATACCTATTAAATTGACAACGTCACATTTGTTACTGACCTGCGGACATTCTCAATGTGTTCAAATATTTATAATCAGTAGGCATTAGTAGCACAGTAGCTAAGTAAACGAGCTCTGTTCATCGTTGAATCCTACCAAGAGCACCTACCTACGGTCCTACTCAAACTCATGGTAGGTTATAGGTTGCACCTTAAACTATTCAACCAACCGGACCGACCATGTCTCTCATTTTCTATACAAAAAAAGTCTGCCAATTTTTGCGGGGGAGGGGAACGTCAAATGTATGCGAAACGTCAAAATAGCCACGTCAGATAAACGTCAGCCCATACAATGAGTCTGGTCATATATTTTCGGCAAAGGGGAACGCCTGTCAATGGCCGCTCCGGTTGGTTAAAAGTTCTAAGGTGCAACCTATGACCTACCATGAGTTTGAGTTGCAGTTGCACTGCTCACCCCTTGTTTAAATAAGATTTTTTTCTATATATGCTACTTCATCTGAAGTCATTAGTAGCATGAACCGGGATTCTGGAACGCCTGCATTACGGGTGAGTAATGGCCGGCTCAGCGGCAGACTGCCTCCTAGTGTGCTCGGTTCGCCACAGAATGCTTCCTAGCGCGCGGTCGTCACAGACCTAGGTCATCATTTTTACGTCAACCATACGGTAATATACGCAATTCTGTATTTAAGTAGACTGTAAGCACTGGTTAATAGGAATAATACAATAATTAAAAGCAATGATTTAACTTTTATGCCGCAGCAGCCATACGACGATATCAATGATTATACTTAAGCAAAAATAAGAGATACGACTACATAATATTTAAGCGTATAACTATGTATACAACTGAGCGTTATTAATTACATGTGACTCGCGCTATCTATATTATTTTGGAAAAATAAAATATGTAATAAAAATCGTTTACTGGTACCTATCAAGAAATTGGTAATCTCCAAGTAATTGAATTTAATATAATCCTGACGGTAGCACAAGCCCTAAACGGAAATTAAATAAAGCAATATTACTTCAATAAAGGTCAAATATACTAGCAATTTATTCTGCCAGAGCCCATCAATAAATAAATTAATTGCTTACTGGAAAAGAAGAAACCGTATTTTAGGGCAAAGCCACACATCAAAAGCGAGTGGGCAGTCCGGTCTCGCATGAAATCAAAAAGATTTAGGATAGTATTAAACATGTATATATACATAGGGGTGGTTAGGAAATCAACCAAATGTCACGCACTTTATGCCATCCGTAGGCACACACAGCAACACACTTAACTGATCATCAATACACCTTATGCCGTTTCAATAGGGATTACGAATAGTCAGCTAGTTAACACTGTTGGCGATGGTACCCTAATTAATGAGATCGAGATCATGACTAAATTAGTTTCGCTGTTAGTATAAAATATTACATGTAGGTAGTCTGTAACCTTGGATATTATACGTTATTACGGTTAATGACTTCTATTAAGACTTTTAATTGAAAGGCACACTCTTTCTTTTTAACCTCCGACGCAAAAAGAGAGGTGTTATAAGTTTTACCGCATGTGTGTCTTTCTGTGTATCTGTATGTAGATACCACCGTAGCGTTTAAACGATTGACCCGATTTAAATTCGGTTTTTATTTGAAAACAGGTTTTCTAGCGACTGGTCGTTGGCATATTTTATCAAAATCAGTTTATCCGTTTCGGCGGGCTTTTCTAACTTTTTACATCAGAATAGTTATTTATTTTGTTACTAAACCTCTACAAGTTTGCCATTGCCACAATCTATACATATAATAAAGCTGAAGAGGGTCGAAAGTCTGTACATGGAAGATATTTGAAAAAAAGTTGGTTGGGGATACTTAGAATCGCTAACAGAACACGTTCCAACAGTTTTTAGAATTTTTGTCTGTTTGTCTGTTTATCTGTTTATCTGTTCGTCTGTTTATTTGACCGCGCATCACGTGAAAACGGCTGAACGGATTTTGATGAAATTTTGTATAGAGATAGTTTGAGTCCCGGGAAAGGACATAGGATAGTTTTCATCCCGAAAATCAATCCTGGATGGGGTGAAAAGGGGGTTGAAAGTTTGTATGAAGAATTTTTAACCGCTGAGCAGATTTAGATAAAAATTAGTATGGAGATAATCTGAGTCCCAGGAAACGACAAGGATAGTTTTCATCCCAAAAATCAACCTTAGAGGGGCTGAAAAGGGGGTTGGAAGTTTGTATGGGGAATCGATAACCGTTGAATGCTGGAGATAGTTTGAGCTCTGGGGAAGGATGTAGAATATTTGATATCCAGAGTTCATACCTTAACGGGGGATTACTAATTCTACGCAGACGAAGTCGCGGGCAAAAGCTAGTAATACACATAAAATCATAAGTTGAAGGCTTCCTGGACGAAAAATAAACAAAAAATCATTATTGTGTAACATATGAAATCAACACTACCATATTCCAGCTACCAACGAAAAAAAAACTAAGTCAAAAAAGCAAGGCACCTCCACTTTTTCATTGCAAATAAATAGTCAACAAAGCGTTATGAGATCAATAGCCGAGATTAGAAGATATATTTACCGATATTTGTTCCTGTCGAGAGAGACTGATAGCTTGGGGTGACAGAGAGATATTATACCGTCTTGTTAAATTATATTATCAATTACTTTTGGTTCAGCGACCGGGCTTCCTGGCTCGTTATCTTTTGTACTGTTGTATCAAACTAAATTGCCTTTTATACGCTCTTGTATTTCATAGGGGAGGCTTTGTTGTAGGCATCATTTATTTAATAATCGTAAATGTTTATGTTTCATTTATTCGATAACAGATGAGAGATCCATTAGGCTTTGATAGGCAATAAGTGGCTACCTATGAGTAGGTACAATAATACTTAGGTTCATAACTACCTATGTATACCTATGTCCTCAACTAAAACCTGTCATGTACGGACACGTCTGAAAATATGGATACATTTAATAGGACACAGACAAAACAATATAACTAAGATTTTACGCCTTAATAAGAGTCGCGGCTACATATTTTTGTCATTTTAAACCTACCTACTGACTGTACTTACTTATAGCAACAAAAACGATTATCGTAAACATATGCATAAAAAGAAAAGTCTTCTTTTTTTTCTTTCCATCCTTTTTTCTACTGCTGGGGTGTAGGGCTCGAATTAAATTCTTCCACTGGCTTCGGTCCAGTGCGGTCCGAAAAAAAAAAAGATAATATTTCACAATATTGACGGCCTCCATAGCCCAGTTGGTAGTGACCCTGCCTACGAAGCTTGAGGTCCCGGGTTCGAATCCTGGTAAGGGCATTTATTTGGGTGCTAATCTCAAATATTTGTTCCTGAGTTATGGATGTTATCTGTGTATATAAGTATGTATTTATCTATCTACTCGTAAGTATGTATATCGTCGCCTAGCACCCATAGTACAAGCTTTGCTTAGTTTGGGGTTAGGTTGATTTGTGTAAGATTGTCCCCAAATATTTATTTATTTATTTATTTATTATTTATTGCCGGTGGAAATATCGATGAACTTACAATTATTTATTAATTTTCATTAAGTATGTATACAAATTGTGTCTGTTGCGTAGAAATTGCGTTAAAATAATTACATTATGTACTCATAATATTGTTGATTCATGATCAAAATTCCATCTGAACACGTAGGTAAGCTAAGTAGGTAGGTAACATTGTATTACGTTTGAACACAATTTCCAGTGGCCTAATTTAACTTTGAACAAACATACGCTGATTGGTCACCTAGCAAGTGTTTACCCTTGGAACAACAAGGTCGTATGTCACTATGCTAGAAACAGGAGATGTTGCATTATGGTTTACGGCACATATTGTGCTCAATCAGTTAGATGCATATCATCTGCGCATCACCATAATTTTGTGGGTGACATCTAAACGGGCATCATTATGGTTCAATGGATCACATTGATCGCTTATAAGTTCAAATCAGTGAATACAGAGAGTAGTTTGTTAGGTAATAACTAATAACTGAATACAGTTCAGTGGATTGTTAGGTCATTTTATAAACTACTAGCTACGAATGTTTCAATGTGTAATAGTAGTTTATATAACTGTTACGTAATAGGGGTCCTTAAAACACGAGTGTGGTTTTATGAACCGAACGAAGTGAGTTTCATAATAAGATCACACGAGTGTTTTAAGGCCTAATTACGTACAGTTGTATACACTGCTTTATCTACACACATATTATAAACCAGAAATGATGATTGAATGACTGCCATTGCACGGATTGCTCCGCCATCGCCATGGCCAACTCGATTGTGCCGGCGGTCGGGGGGCGCATGCCGGCGGGCGGGGGGCGGGACCCACCCGGATTTTCATAATGAAATCGAATTTTTGCTTATTATTTGATAATAATAACATCGTTACAGATAAGACATTTGTTCTAACTACTAACGAAACAACCTATTTTTATGGTGGTTATAACGTGCGGTTTTTGAACGCATCATGGGAGGGTTTATGATATGGGTGTAGATAAAAAAACATTATATCTTTTAAACACAAAACTTTCGTAAGAATCAGACATATTAAATAAATAAATACGTGAGTAACCCGTGTTTATTAATTTATTAATTATATCTTTTACTTACAAAAGTTGAAATAAGGTTCACCAAAGTAAGGTTCCTAATATAAACGAATGTAAAAAAGCAATAGCAAACAAAGATAATAGCTACGAGTAAGTTATAAATACTGAAATGCTTGAGCACCAAGTTGAGCCTTTCAAAACATATCCTATCTATAGGTTTATCCTATCGGTATCTTCTTTTATGGACCACTATTGACAATAGAACCGAACAAATCTTTAGAACCATTACAAAAATAATAACTCTCGTCCTTAGAATGCTTTCTACATTTTGTTAACATTCCCCGTGTTCAAAAACACGCCTAAACTCTCGGGCTATGTAAGCAACGTAAAGTATCTTTGCTCTGTAGGAAGGTGCCACAGCGTCAGAATTCTATTAAGAGGGTCTCAAGTTGTTTGCCTCCCGGGTTTTGTTTATGTTACCTTCTTCTTTATTGTGTGAGCCGTCACACACCGGAACCATACGGCAATACGTACAGTCACCGGCAGTGTCTTCCTACAAGAAGGCTGCAAAATATGTGACACGCTCTTATTTGTAGGGCCATAAGAGCGTGTCACATGTTTTTGCGGCCTTTGTGTAGAAAGATACTATTGCCAGTGACTGTATTGTTACAAATTTTCTATCGGGTCCCACCTATGTTATGCACGGTTTGCGGATGTCTATTATTTTATTGACATGAATGGTAAAGTTAAACGTAAGGTATATACAGTTTTAGCTAGAAGTAGAATAATGAGGTTCACTGAAAAGCAATTATAATTGATAAAACGTGTGGCAAATTTTATATTGGATTGTTACTCGTATGTATGTATGTATGTATAATCTCTTTATTGTACAAAAAACACGTGAACCAAGTTAAAAATTTTGGTCATCTTAAATATTCCAAAAAATACTTGCAGCTGTGACAATAGAACTCGAAGTACTAGTTGGTAATGATTCAGTGAGCTTTTAGGCTGCCTCTACATGATGGGCCATCATAGGGACGCATCTATACAACAGAACGAGATTGCAATATCGTTAGCTCCCTCTAACGCATAGCTGCGTCTCTATGATGGCCCATCAAGTGGGGAAGCCATTACACGTGAGTCGGCATTTGAATGAAGTGAAGATGTCACATTGTACGAGAAATTACTCAAGGAATACAATGTATTAATGTGGCATGATTTGATCCTAATTTTTCGTTTGGCTTGTTTAGATCACCTTGTTCTTGTTATAAAGTTCATGTCAAACTGATATCAAAAAGACATTATGGGTATTTATCGTCAATACGATGTCAATACCGTACTCAGACCTCTTTAGTGATAATGGTTATCAAAATACCAGTTTGATAAGAAGTCACTTTGATAACAAATAATTATTTTATTACATACATAATTACATTTCAAACAGAACAAAGAAACAGAAGTAAATAAAGGTTATAATTAGTAGGTAGGTACCTACTTGTAATATTATTTTAAGTTTTAAACAAGAGAATGTTATCTGTTCGTATGTATTTTATGTGTATATTTCAAAGGTATAAATATATTATAAACTGAAATACTTCAAAAAAAGTGACAAGTCCTCCGGTGTCTGAGACATCCAAATATTCAACAAAAATAATTTGATTTTGCTCCAAAAATATATAAGTATATTACTTGGTCACGGCTAGCTTATTTGTAAACCAAGACAAGCTAATCTAGAGATTGTATGTTATGTATTGAGATTTGATTAATTATATATTACAATCCTTTAGATAAAGGTAATCTCCATGTCTCTCTCATACATGGCCCGGAGTTTGCCAGCCACTATACAGGGTGTAACAAAAACTGGTGATCCGTTTAAGGGCATTATTGGTATCGTATTGCGAATAAGAAAAAGTAGAACAAAATGATTTTGGACGCGAAGTAATATTTTTTTTTTGTATGGAATACGTCGTCCCGGCCGGCCAACCCTTCATACAAACCAATTTTTTTTTTCGCGAAAAAAATATATTTATATTCATAATAGTTTTCTATGATAAGAATGAGATACCAATTATGCCCTTAAAAGGATCACCACTATCACCAGTATTTTTGTTACACCATGTATAGTCTGAACTTGCAACAAAGTTGATTGCTTTGCGACCGCATTCAACTTGCTCTGATTTCAAACTGTGTTCTGACGTTATTCAGCGGACCTCAATGATAGTAAGTCAATACTATCGATTTCAAGAGACTGGTGACGGCTTGTTAAAGTTGGTACAGTCGCCGTCAAATATATCGGAGTGGCCAAGGTACTCAAAAATATCTGAGCATGCTTATCGCCTTGACAATATAGGCGTTGTTCAGATATTTTTGACCATTGGGCCGCTCCGATATATCTGATGGCGACTGTACGAATAAAAGTCAAACAATACCATGCAGTGTCAGTGGGTCAAAATTTTGCTTAGGCAAGCCGATGCTGAATTTGGCTTTTAATTTCTTCATGAGCTGTTGAAAAACTAATTAGGTGGCTGAAACTTAGGCAGTTATGAACGTATGTATTGTAATTTAAGCTGCAGCATACTTTTATCATTAGCTTTTTTTTCTACACTCTTTTTACTAATACTTTTAAAATAAAAACGAGTTAATTTTTGTGATAATTATTAACTCCGAGTACCAAATAAACTTACACTGAAAGCCATTATAATTTACTGGAGCTGCCAAGACTTATTTGAACGTTCGTGCTAATCTCATATTTTTAATCCACATTCGCAGAGTACACGATTCATTGCGGGTAATTTAAAAAGTTAGCGTTGGTTTTTTCAGCTCTGGTGTTTAATTAGTTCAAAACAGAATTAACTTTCCAGCTTAAGTTCAATGAATTCCGAAATAAAATCATATCTGTTCGTTTCCGATGCTAGCCACTCTCACGTTTAAAAGATCTCGTTATTTTTCAATTCACGGCGTTAATTTGTCATAGATCAAGGTATGTCTGAGATGTATAGTCAGCAGCAGAAATAGCTAAGCGGGTAGACTGTTCAAAATGACCTACACACGCTCTTATTCTCTTTTCAATAAAGTCGTGTCCAGCTTATTTTGAACACCCTACCCGCTTAGCTACTTTTGCTGCTGACTGTAAGAAGCTCTGAAGTCCACTTACGCCCGCCACTACTCTCAAGAACAATTAATAACCGATGATTTCATTCAAATAATAACCAGTTCTCTTAGCACCTACGTTTTTTGATAATTTATATTATATGTAAGTGACTTATGTCATATTTCATATCATTTCATTTATTCCTTTATGAAACATAGTTATACAAATATTTATATAATGGCAATAACAAAATTAATCTAAGTATATCTGATCATAGGTTAACATAACATTTCATTACAGTTGATTTTTTTAAAAGTATGTAGGTATGTCAAATAAAGATGGAATAAAGTACATAGTTTATAGCCTGAGAAAATTAATTAAATCAGGGGAAATAATTCGTGTAGTTTTGTAAATTGGTACAGTTATACCTTGTGGTGCCCACGTGACTATACTAAAAGTCCTCAGGGGTGGGGGTTGTGCTGAGGGTGTAGGGGGGGGGATGAAGGTACTTCTTTCCAGATTTTTGGTCATATCTCGAATATCTGTAAGAATAGCGTCATAGTTACTTCAGACAAAAGTTTAAGCATAAAATTTCCTACAAAAGTGGTTATATTCATTTTTACTCTACGATCAATACTTTAGGAGCTACAGGGTGTTGAAGTTAACGAAGAGATTAAAAAATAGTCGATTTGAAAAAACGTCGCTTTTTCGTATTTGTTCATCATAACTCAGATTTTTAGCTTAGTTACCTGCTGATCGAACATAAAATTCCCATGTTGATCATTGAAAACTCTAAACAAAACAAAGGTGGTAATGTAAACGAGGTCCAAGTGGTCGAGATTACCGTAAGTCCTTAGCTACTGCGCGCGTCGCGTCAGCGCGGCGTAGACCCTCCCGGCCCACCGCGCCTCGCCCGCCATTGGCACCACTACTATTCAGTATTAGTCCACGCTGCACGAGTCTAATTTTACAGTAATACCGCAAATCGATGTACAGTTTAACCATTTGGCACACACATACTAGAGGTCAAAACAAAATTTGTCATCCGCAGTTCTTAAAAAAAATTCCCTTAGGAGGGGGGTGCTGATTCATCATTTTTTTTGTATGCGAAAAATTTTTTTTTTCAAATCCTATCGTGTGTGGTATCATATGAAAGGGCTAATAGAGGCGGTTCTAATAATATACCACATCATTATATTTCAGCCATTTTTTTAAATTAAAACAAAAATAATTTTCAAAACATACCAATTTTGGGCTCTCCCAGACCTATACAGTACCAAAAAAAAACCAGCTATATCATATCTGGGGGAGCCCAAACTTGGTATGTTTTGAAAATTATTTTTGTTTTAATTTAAAAAAAATGGCTGAAATATAATGATGTGGTATATTATTAGAACCGCCTCTATTAGCCCTTTCATATGATACCACGCACGATAGGTTTTAAAAAAAAAATTTGTTTCCCATACAAAAAAAATGATGAATCAGCACCCGAGGGGGATGTTTTTTTAAGAACTGCGGATGAAAAATTTTGTTTTGACCTCTAGTATGTGTGTACCAAACGGCTAAACTGTACATCGATTTGCGGTTTCTTTTTGTATACAAGGGGCACTATATGCTTAAAACAACGACTGGTAATATACCTAGACTATGAAGTCGATCTGCAAAATGACCCCACAAAAGTAGTGCCGCGGGGGGCGGAGCATACAAATTGAGCCGCCACGCCGTTTAGTTTACAAATGACGGTTCTGTGACACGGTGGTAGTGACGTCTATGAAAAAATCTAATAAATAAATAAACATGCCTTCTTATGCCTTTTTAAAATGGTGTCAATGTCAGAGTAGATCTGGTAAACATAATAAAAAGACGACATTCCGCTCGTTCGATAATAATACTCACTGTGCACGCTTTTCAGTTATTAAGGTATGATAGAGACGCACTCTGTGATCTTCTTCATCCTAGCGTTTATCCCGGTTTGGGGTACGCTTGACAACCTAATCCCATGAATTGGCGTAGACACTAGTTTTTACGAAAGCGACTGCCATCTGACCTTCCAACCTAGAGGGGAAACTAGGCCTTTTTGGGATTAGATCCGGTTTCCTTACGATGTTTTCCTTCACCGAATAGCGACTGGTAAATATCAAATGATATTCCGTACATAAGTTCCGAAAAACTCAGTGGTACGAGCCGGGGTTTGAACCCGAGACCTCCGGATTGAAAGTCGGACGTCTTACCGCAAGGCTACCAGCGCACTCTGTGATAACATCATTAAATTTACGAATTACGCTACAGTAAACTATAGCCAAATAGCACTAGACCCTACTCAAAGTGTTGTGTTCCTGCTGGTGAGTAAGGTTGCCAAAGAACTCAAAGAGGACCCAGTGTGTTGACGACGAGAGGCCTCTCTTGTTCCTTCAGCCGTCAACACAGCGAATCCTCATGTTTTTAAAGGGTCGGCAACGCGCATGTGACACCTTTAGAGTTGCAGGCGTCCATAGGCTACATTAGCTGCTTACCATCAGGTGGGCCGTATGCTTGTTTGCCACCGTTGTTGTATTTAAAAAACACGATAATGTTAGTATCTGCTTATTTCCTTAGAAATAAAATTCAAACCTCATTCATTTCATTTCTTTTTTTTCATTTATTTATTCATGAACAATATACATTGCATTTGAATTATATAAATACAGTACAACTAAATTAAAATAATTTCAACATAAAACACTTTAAACTATGTACGTAGTACGTACCTACACTATATACAAATAAATTGATTTCCATGTCAATATGTAAAAAACACGCACACACACACACACACACACACACACACACACACACACACACACACACACACACACACACACACACACACACACACACACACACACACACACACACACACACACACACACACACACACACACAGCACATTATATTCATCATGTCAAATAAAAATCCTCATTGCGAGTATTCCACCAAGTACAAGAGTGGCTGGGTAACAAAATGCCTCCTGATGTGTGGGGTTGGAAACGAGGAGCTGATGGAACCCTTGATCCAATTATAACCACTAATCCTCCAGCTCCTGACACCGTGCTGAATTCAATTTTTTGTCGCTGCAAAAGCGGTTGCACTGGAAATTGCGGATGTCGAAAGGCTGGTATTTCATGCAGTCAAGTATGCACCGGATGCTTGGGTTCATGTACAAACGGTGTACCTGTACACCGTCGTAGAAAGAGAAGACGAAGATTACGATATCAAAGATGATGAGTAAAATAATAATGTAGATCTCATATGTTTTTTCTATTTTTAAATATATATAATATGTTTGCCTCTTTACGTCCCACAGCTGGGCATAGGCCTCCTCTCGTACCCGAGAGGGTATGAGAGGAGGCCTGTGCCCAGCTGACCCCATGCTGACCCAAAGCGGGTTGGGAACTTCATATACACCTTTGAATTTCTCCGCTTTATCTATCTATATCTTTGTTAACTTCAACACCCTGTAGCTCCTAAAGTATTGATCGTAGAGTAAAAATGAATATGACCACTTTTGTAGGAAATTTTATGTTTAAACTTTTGTCTGAAGTAACTATGACGCTATTCTTACAGATATTCGAGATATGACCAAAAATCTGAAAAAAGGTACCTTCATCCCCCGCCCCCTACACCCTCAGCACAACCCCCACCCCTGAGGACTTTTAGTATAGTCACCGGAGCACTACAAGGTATAATTGTACCAATTTACAAAACTACACGAATTATTTCCCCTGATTGCCCATATTCGGCTTAATTTTCTCGAACTATTAGGGAAGTATTCACATTACTTAGTACTGTAGTACTTTGGAACTAGAAACATCTATTTAATTTCCCTATTGATCTGACAATAAAGTATAAAACCGGCCGGTACTATAAAATAACTATTTAGTAATAAATAATATTTAAACGCAAAGTTTATCATTCTCATCTTATGCACTTGTTGTACCTACGAACTATTATATTTTTATTATAAACTTGTATAGATGTCATATACAAAGGAAAAACTGACCAACGCCTCCGGTACCCAAGGCTGGATTCGAACCAGCGCCTTCTGCATTCGCGGCAGACGCGTTGACCAACTTCGCCACCTGGCCACTAAAGCACCGGTCGAATTTCCCCGTGTATATGCAATCTTTGTAAATGCTAAGGCGCATTTGGCCAATCATCTAAGGTACAACATTATGAGTCATAACCTCCATTCTTGAGCTCTTAGGAGTTCATAGAATGCGAGAGAGATGGCGCTGCCAGTCAATAGAACTGAAAGAACAAATCAAATTATTTTTTAATGAATATTCTGATTTGTTTATTTTAAGTAGTCACACTACTATTTGTATAAATTATAAACTTGTATAGATGTCATATACAAAGGAAAAAGTTTTTTTTCAGTTCAGTTCTATATTTTTATTGTTATGAAGAGCTTATTACTATTATACATGCCATTTATTACATTTATTTTTTTAAGGTTAAAACACATAATCATCTATAAAGGACCCCTGGGGCCCGGGGCATTATACTGAAGACTATTTCAGAATAATACTGATATTACTGCTCAAAGGTTGACTGGAAGAGATCCCTTAAGGGATAAGTCCGCCTTTGTACAAATATTATGTATTCTTCCTATTGTATTTTTATTTGTTGTACTTACAATAAAGTGTTAATACTACTACAAGTATAATAAGTGTTATACTAATTATAGTAATGTAAACAGGAAGTCTAGAACTTGCACTATCTTTTATCCGCAGTTCATCGTAAATGTAATTATGTGTATAGAATATGTATGAAGAAGAAGAAGATAACCTTGATTATGACATAAAGGTCGCTTCAAACTTACGTACAGTAATTCTTATCGTCTACGACAGAAACGGGAACATTATGTAACATGCATCATAAAATTTGTATAACGATCGCATACCTATATCATATAAAAAAATCGATTTAATATACAGGCTGTCCCAGAAATCAACGTCAAGTCGTGAATGGATGATAGACCAAGTTATAACAGTTACCAGAAAAATACAAAAAAAATCTATCACATGTTCTTCAAAAATTATGGTCACTTTAAAAATTTACTAGAATATTCACGCCCTGGTCTCTTAACTGTTATAACTTGGTCTATCATCCATTCACGGCTTGACGTCGATTTCTGGGACACCCTGTATAATAAATTTTTATAACGATCGGTAAAAATTTCGTTACCTTTGATTTGTAATATTCTTAATCTATACATATAATAAACGCGTAAGGAGAAAAAAAATGTACATTGAAGATATTTGAGAAAATCTAATTTGGGGGGCCTTAGAAACGATGACTGAATACATTTTGGTGATTTTTGGAATTTTTGTCTGTCTGTCTGTGAGTTTGTCGCGATGTACGCCAAAACTACTGCACAGAATTTCATGAAATTTGGTATTATAGTAGTTTATACTTCGGGGTAACATACAGGATAGTTTTTATCCCGCTTATTTAAAAACATTTTTTTCCAATTCAAGCAAGTCTGTTTGGAAAGAGAAGTGCCGTGGTTTATATGGAAGCTCATACATTCTACGACACTTCTCTTTCCGAACAAGTCAATTGTGTGAAAGTTGAAAGTAACCGGAAATATAAATGTCATCGACTAAAGGATGATGCACGGTGTTCCGGACCGTCTCCGACACGACAATTTCGAGACTTCGTTTTGTATAGAAAAGCGTCACATGATCGTAGGAGGTCAGCTGTATGTGTAGTTAAGTGTCGGAAGTGTCGTGTCGGAGACGGTCCGGAACACCGTGCATAATTCTTAATATGTACCTTCAATTTGTGGCAACGGAGGCCTAGGCCACTTTTTTCTTTGTGTATGACCTCTATTTAAGGTTATAATTAACAATTGTAGTGTGTCAACATACAATAAACAATTTATTCTTCACACTTGACCATTTACCCGGTCCCTTTCATGCTGCTGAAGCAATTCTCGCTACGATGTTCCGCGCCTGAACCCTATGTTGTACCTGGCATTTGGCCTTCGCATACATTGCCAAGACACTTAAGAATTAAGTTTTGTCCGGTCCCTTTCATGCTGCTGCTGAACCAGTTCTCGCTGCGACGTTCCGTGTCTGGGCCCTATAAGATACTTGGCATTTGGCCTTCCCATAGATTCCATTACCAAGACACTTGACCATTGAGTTTATACCCGGCCCTGTCATTCTGCTGATAAAGAAATTCTCGCTGTGACGTTCCGGGCCTGGGCTCTGTGTGGTATTCGGCCTTTTGATCTCTGCATATATTGCCGCTCCCTTGGGCCTTTTTCCCTCGGGTTTGCTAAGACACTTGACTATTGAGTATATACTCGGCCCTATCATGCTGCTGCTGAAGAAATTCTGGCTGCGACGTTTTGGGCCTGAGCTCTGTGTGGTATTCGGCCTTTGGCCTTCTCATACATTGCCGCTCCCTCGAGCCTTAGGCCCTTGGATTCGCGAAGACACTTGACCGTTGAGTATTGTCCGGTCCCTTTCATGCTACTGCTAAAGCAATTCTCGCTGCGACGTTCCGTGCCTGGGCACTTTGCAGTACTTGGCATTTGGCCTTCCCATACATTACCGTTCACCCTCGGGCCTTTGGCCCTGGCGTTTGCGAAGGAACTTGACTATTGAGTTTATACCCGGACCTGTCAATCTGCTGCTGAAGAAATTCTCGCTGCGACGTTCCGAGCCTGAGCCCTACGTGGTACCAATCATACATTTGTCCGTTAAGTTTATACCCGGCCCTGTCATGCTGCTGCTGAAAAAAAATCCCGCTACGACGTTCCGTGCATGGACACTATAATGCGGTGCTTGGAATTAGGCCTTCTCATAAATTTCCTTAATAATTAGTCAATGTTACTCTGCGTCCGTAGGAAATACCTTAGACAACCCTTGATCCCCGGACGGTGATAAAAGAGTAACAAACTTGGCAGCTGCACTGTCCCATCTAGACCTCGCAGCACTCACCGGATTTTGTTAATCATCTGCTTTTATACGACTACTATCAGAGAGTAGAAATACCTATCTATATCCAGTGATATGTAGTCGAAAAATAAATAATTTGTAACAAAAATGTACCTATTACTATTTAAACTGTAGAAAGCGTAAGTAGTGTTGGTCTGGAAATAGTCAATGAAAATACCAAACCGCATAAACACACGCGGGCGAAGCCGCGGGCACAGCTAGTATGGCTAATATAGTAGGGGAGAGCCCAAGAAGCTTGGAAGAATAATAAGTAAGGAAGCGTAATCACCGCTCGAAACCTGCAACATTAACAGAACATTAACTTGAAATTTTAGTTATTTTAGTTTAAGTATCTACTGCCATTAAACTTCATTTTCAAATCGATTTAAATCACTCACAAAACGGCAACTTTTCTTATATATAAAGCGTAATCATTTATTGGCAGAAAACAAGATACATGAGAGGATAAAATTTAACTATACGTAAAATTAAAAACTAATATTAAAAATAAATGCTAATTAAAGTAAAACTTAACTGTTAAATTTAAACTTTCGTGAGACATATTAACATGTCGCGAGACGAGAGAAGTGCCGTGAGTGTAACCGTGTTATTTTATAATGTAAAACTTAACTAAAATCTAAAACTAAATAACCCTAAAAAACATCAAAAGATTTACTTTTCTTATTAATCAAATGGCATAAAACTTTTGCGGAATTAAGGTTAACACAAAAAATATGCTGAAAGAGTGGGCATTTGATTGGTTAACAAAACAAGACATTTTAGTGAAATTGGGTCATGTTATCACATGAACTTTGCTTGAATTTTTATATTGTATGTCGATGACAAGATTTATTTTGTGAAGTAATTTGATAGTACTTATCACAAATCTGGTTTCCAATTGTTATTCTTGACTTTAATGTTATCGCACACATTAGAACCCGGAACAGTTAAAGTCGAATTTTTAATTGACTGAAGTAATCTGACAGATCCTGGTATACAAAGTGTTTCGTATGCCAGGATCTGTCAGATTATTTCACTCAATTAAATATTCCACTTTAACTGATCCGGGTTCTCAAGTGTGCGATAACATTACAGTCCAGAATATAAATTGTAATCATACGCAGTGGAGCATGTGGCGAGCATCACTTGTGTCTGAGGAGACATTTGATAATTGTTATATGTTTTAAGTGTAAACAGTATTAAACTGTAAGTATTAATGCAATTGGGTGTTACGTTTTTAATGATGTGTAGTAATTAATAGTATTATGGGTTCATTGATAAAATCTATATTAGGTATTACAAATAAAAAACAGAGTAATAAACTATAATTGACGTTTAAATTTGTTTTACGCTGTCTCAAATTCCTGGAGTTCGATTTTTGAATCTCACCGGTGCCTTTTTTTGTATGCAGCCGATGACTATTTAGTATGAAATAAGTCACCCGGTGAGATTCAAAAATCGAACTCCTGGTCAATCTGGTCATTTTATTGAACATTGAACACTGTTTTAAAAAGCATGTTTTTTCGAACTTATTGCCTGTAATACTCGTAATTCTTCTTAGGTCAGTGTAGGGTTAGAACCAGTCAATCATAAGTGCACCGTGAATTCACGGTATTAGGTACCTACCTTAATTGAAGGATAAAAATCATAGTTTTCATTCAATCTTAACTATAAAACTTTCGTGAGACTCTAACATATTAAAAATATTTTATAACGGGTCATTCAATCTATTTACAAAAGTAGTTCATGGGATTTTCAAATAGGTTATTATGGGACAATCTTACACAAATCAGCTTAGTCCCACGGTATAATCTCAATGAGTTTTGTGTTGTGGGTAATAGACGATGACATATAGTACTAGACAGATATTTATAATAAATATATACTTAAATGCTTAGAACATCAAATCACTCAGGACTCAGGCACCTCATAAATTGACTAAGATTTGAACTAGAGAGTCTAGAGACAACCTGCTTCATTATAGGCTACCGACTAACTAGGCTAGGAGGCCGCTAAACACATAATGTGCATTTTTTTATTATTTACATTTAATAACATGGGCTTGTGTTTTTCAGTGAACCAATAAAAATGAAGACCTTTTATTTAACAAGTATATTTATAATAGCCAATATTATGCACTCCAAATCGGCCAAAATTCTATATGTTATGCCGTTTACAGCCAAATCGCATTATATTGGTATGAATAACTTGGCTTTAGAACTAGCGAGGAGGGGACACGATGTGTACGCTATTACACCTTATAAAGAAGATAAACTACCGCCTACATACCATCCACTGATGGTATCCAATATATCTGTATGGAGTAAGCTATGTAAGTTTCTAGTTATAGTTCTATTATTATAACCTATATATGTCCCACTGCTGGGCACAGGCCTTGTTTCATGTACGAGATAGATCGGGCTATAGTCCCCACGCTGGCCCAAAGTGGGTTGTGGACTTCAAATACACCTTTGAATTTATTCGTGGATGTTTGCAGGTTTCCTCACTATGTTTGCCTTCGCGGAAAAGCAATTTGAAATATATTAAATTAATATATCGTACAAAAGTTACGAAAAATTTATTGGTGCGAGCCAGGGTTTGAAACCGAGACCTCCGGATTGAAAGCCGGGTGTCTTACCGCCAGGCAATCAGGCTTCTACCACTTTTCGTAGTTTTATTACTCAATGTAATATTCTAGAAACGGATAGGTTTTACTTGGAACACATTAAATTAACTGCAGGGTGCTTGCTAAAAAAAATTTAAAATTTGGACACATACAAAACGCTTAGAGCGCGCGGTCATTCTTTTTAATAAGTACTTTTTATTTAAAATAAAGGTTTAATTTGTAAACATTGCACCATTTAAAATACACTGCAAAATTTTTGGGAATTTTAAACCTCAAAGTATTTCTAACATAATTAAGTCTGTGTCCGATTTATCATTTCAGTTGATGAGCCACCACGGGTATTTGACGTGATGGATGCATCATTTGAGACATTTCAAATCATTATGTACAAAACCGGATTTATGGTCAACGATTTAGTCTTTGAATCCAAAGACGTGCAAGAGTTTTTAAAACAAGATCACAAAATTGATCTCGTAGTTACGGAAATATTCTTTAATGAAGGACTTTACATGTTTGCTCACAAATACCACGCACCACTTGTGCTTGTGACAACCGTTGGTAATTCATTCAAGGGAAATTTCTACATGGGTAATCCCCTTCAGCTGTCAACCTTATTTCACGAATATGGAAACGCAAGACAACCATTTAGTTTTCTCGGGAGACTGTACAACTGGTATTTGTGCATGTATGACCTTTTCATGCTCAAATTTTGGTATTTCCCTCGACAGCAAGAATATGCTCTGCAATATTTCAAAGATCTACCTCAACCAGTTCCCAATTTAGAAGAAATTGCCGCGAAAGCAGCGATTGTCCTTTTAAATTCACATTTCAGTATTGATGATTCAGCTGCATATTTGCCAAATATTATAGAAGTTGGTGGACTGCATATCACAGAAACAAATGATACGTTACCGTCGGTAGGTGAACATGATCATAGTTAAGGTGACAATATTTTATTGACAACGCCAATCGGAATAACAGATGCGAACGAAAAGGCACATGATCAATCATTATTTCAGTTTTGATTGACGTTTTCGGTATACCATTGTCACTTTATTGAAACCTAGAAAACTTATGAAGCGTCAACTGCTACAACTTTGCCTACGAAGCCCAACTTTGCCTGGCTTGAAAAAAATGGTTTTCTTCACCAAACAGCTATTTATATCTTATGCCTGAGATGGCCGCCTTTCTCCCATCTTGAGCATCGTAGGCAAAATTGTAGAAGTTGACGGTAATTAAACTATTTTTTTTTTCTTAAGTTTTTTCAATTGTAATTAGCCTAATAAATGAATTTAGTTAATAAATACAATTGTGAGCAATGATAGTCTGGTAGATAGATGGATATTCCTTTAAAAGTGACTGACTTTTGTGCCAATTGGAAATTTAATTTATTGCTAACTTGATTCATTTTACATTATAAAGCCGCCATATTCTTACAAATTTGATTGCGGACATAAAACTTTAGCGACAGCAAAACAATATTTAGTATATTATATTCATAATATATTTCGATTTGCTTACAGGATCTTCAAAATATTTTGGATAAAGCTAAAGGTGCCATATTGTTGAGTTTTGGATCAAACGTACAAACAAGTGAAATGGACATAGATAAGCTGCATGCGTTCTTAAAGGTGTTTGGAGAACTGAAACAAACGGTTTTAATGAAGTGGGAAGGAGAACCGATACAAAACTTACCGAAAAATATAGTTTTAAGGAAATGGTTCCCACAAAAGGCGATAATAGGTAAGTTAGTAATTTATTTTAATAACAGTAAATAAACATAAATCGGTATTGTCTGTAACCACAAGCGCTAGTGAAGGGCTCGAAACGGCAGGATTAATATTTAAAATATCACACGCGATATAATAGCAGAAAATAATATACGCTTTTCAAACTTTTGCTACGACTTCAGGTCGATTACTTCCCCTACTAATACAAAGTAGGTATACATAGTACTGATTCAAAGTATATTTTTTGCCGCAACAAAGCCAAATAGCGAGTATATCATGTTACTAGAGTATGTTCGGAAAGAAAAGTGTCGTAGAATATATCCCCCATATAACTCCCATATAAACCTCGACAATCCTCTTTCCGGATCAACTGTATACTTAATCGATATTATTATAATTATATAAATACATACCCGTAATTTTACAGGCCACCCCAATGTGAAATTATTCATCGGCCATGGAGGACTCTTAGGACTCCAAGAGACGATAGCAGCCGGAGTACCTATACTGGGAGTACCAGTTTACGGTGACCAGTATCTAAACATTATGAGTACAGTTCAAAATGGTCACGGAGACATACTATATTACAAAGAAATAACCGAAGATGTTTTACGGAACAAAATAAATAAATTGCTAAACGATAAGACTTACATGGAAAATGCTAAAAAAGTGGCTTCGAGGTTCAAAGATAGACCCATGAAGCCTCTTGACACAGCAGTATGGTGGACAGAATACGTAATTAGGCACAAAGGTGCTGAGTTCATGAGGCCACCTAAAATGAGTTACATTGCGTATGAAAATCTGGACGTCTATTTATTTTTGATGACTTTCTTAGGATTTGTTTTGTATATAATTGTTATAATAATAAGTGTGGTTAAAAATGTTTTCAAAAACCAAAAATTAAGGAAACAAAAGAAACATTAGTCAATATATGAATAATAAATAAGGAAGTACGCCAGAGTGATTCGATTTAAATTGTATATGTATTATATAATAAAAGATGTTAAATTGTATCATTTGTTACAAACTTATAAATTATAATTGTTAAAACGTATTACTTAATTTTTAATAGTTTTACTAATAATACTCGTATGTTAGCCTATAAACTTCCCACTGCTGGGCATCGGGATATAGTCCCCACGCTAGCCCAAATTAGTTAGGTTGCGGACTCCACATACACTTTTGAATTTCTCCACGGATGTATGTAAGTTTCCTCACGATGATTTCCTTCAGCGAATAGCCATTAGTAAATATCAAATGATATATAATAATAAATGATAATCATAGTTTTGCTAAATAAACTAATAATATTCAAATACCTTTAAATCTAAAGAGCGTAGTGTAGTCAAAGCGCTTTTCATTCCGCGACTTACAAAAGGTCCCAGAGGGAGCTAAGCAGGCGTTGTATTCTTAAGTTTCGGCTCCAACGTTCAATTACGTGAACTCGATAAGGATAAGTTGGATGCCTTCTTGAAAGTGGTCGCGGAATGAAAGCAAACAGTCTTAATGAAATGGGAGGACGCTGCTATACAGATTGTACCTAAGAATATCGTGCTCAGGAAATGGTCCCCGCAAAAGGCAGTCGTAGGTCAGTTTACATTTCATTTTGCGTAAGTACTTGGAGAGAATTGAAGTGCATGAAATAATATTGGAATAATAGGTTAGTAACTAGTAATTCCCTTCTTCATATACAGATATAGAAGTTTTTGCGGCGACAATGAACAATGAAAAATTAAATAAAACTCAATTTTAAATTAAAAAAGGACCGATTACATTTAGGATTCGCTTTCCCAAGTGGAAATACCCGGGTGTGCCGTGTGTGTATAATAGTTGAAGAGTTCCCTCGATTTCTCCAGGGTCCCATCATCAGATCCGAACCTGGTGACACAAAAAAAGAACTTTCCAAATCGGTTCAGCCTTTTTCGAATAATCGATGAACATAGTTAGGTACTTAAAAAAATTGCAAAGAGAACAAACAAAAAAAGATCCCGACAAATTGAGATTCCTTCGAAATCTTGAAGTCGGTTAATGAATGAAAATTTATTATGGGCTCTTCCAATATCAAATTGAAATTAAAAACAAATTCTGTATTTATGGTTAGGTCGATTATACCTACGCATAAATACAGAATACCTTTTAATATTCAATACTTGTTTATAATAGCTGTATTCTAATCTCTCTTAACATTGAATAATTGTGTTTTGAACAGATTAAACTTTACGTTAGGTGTTAATACAGTATTAACCCGAATGCGGGTTGCGGTCCACCACTAAAAGCTTAGTTAATAGTAATGTGCTGCCTAATTAATGTAATTATTTTAAGGTTTTAGGTAATTTTTAGATGTTTTTATCTCGTTACTAGTATTTTTTACATTTAATTCAGTGACAAATGTGTCTTTTCTTTACGAGCTCAAAATCACAACAAGCTATTAGGCTCTCTGCAGGCGTTAGCTGCGTGTTAGTTAGTTTCTTCGGTCATCTGAGCAGATCCGGACTACTAGTGGAGTGCATATAATTGGACGCATGTCAAGAAATAGTATATTACGTACCTAGGGCGGTAAAATAAAGAAGGGCTCAGCATAACCAGTGATCTGAGGCCTTCTTTATTACCGCCCGTGGTGCATATATAATTTTACGTCTTCTCCTAGGTGTGATGTGAGATTTGCCGCTGCGCCCTAGGGCGGTAAATCTCACTTAGCGCCCAGAGTGACGTAAAATAACTTATGACTGGCTATACGTTGGAACGTATGTAAGGGCGTATACGTATAGGGACGTATACGTTGGAAAATCGAACCATTCCACACTAAAGCCACATTACAATCTAGTATGCAGTATGCACCGGGACCAGGATTGAGCGGCTTGGAAGCTTAGGTGAAAAGTGTCCGCAATCGTCACGTCCCTCAGTCAATGAAGCTATGACGAAGAAGAAGACATATGTAAAGAATTACTTTACTTTATCTTCGCCTAGGCAGTCTGCGGTAGTATTAGCCGGACATGTCCGGCCAAATATTTTCGCGTCCGGCCTAACTGGCTTTGCTAGGCTTTTCTTCAGACTGACGCACGAGCGGTGCGAGATGAACATCGATCGCTATAATTAATATAGCTTAATATAGCTATAAAAAAAATTGAGAGTGAAATAACCGGCTAAATTAAGCGCAGAGTCCGGCGTTTTTGTTTTCTGGCCTGGCAATCCTCTAGACTATTTATAAGTAGATCTTATGAGTACATATTTGAAAGTTTAAATATTAATAAATAATTACATTTGAGTTTATTTTAATGCTGCAAAATTAGAATGCATAACACATATTACAATTTGTGTATTTGGGACCTTACGCACCGTGTGAAATCGCGGATCATGTGAGGGTCTTAGGTGCCGGGTACCGCGAAAGAAAATTGGGTTATCCCTACATAAACAGACCCCAAATTGGAGATACGTAAGTTCAGATTACCTTACGTTTCACTTCGGTGAAGCAATACAAATTAACTATGAAATTGCAATATTAAAATCAATGTTTCAGAAAAGCTAGCTTCAATTATTTAGGTATTATACATAATCTAGATTCCAGTCCGCAAGGCAGGCAATGATTAGACGCAAAGGGAGCGAAAAAAGATATAATGAAGTCGGATACCACTCTCCCCTCTTCCATTGTTGTCATTCTTCAAACGTAATCAAGGGTTAGACTGCAAAGCAATAGAAAATGAGAAACGCAAATTCTTATGCGAAAGCGATGTTGCCTTCTTTGTTTATTTGCGGGAGACGCAGACATGTTGATTAAAAATTTACGTTACGATAGAATATTTAGATTGAATTCTATTTCAGATTCTGGTTTTAAGGAGCATTTGAAGCTATGAGTATCCGGATCCATTATAAAGAAATATGAACTAATTTTTATTCGATATCTTATTTTTTTAAACAAATTATGTCTATGCAATAAACAGATTAGACTTAAAATACTTAAAAAACTACTTTTTTCTGTGAAGTCTTACCACGTTTGACGATGGACGGCCACTCCATACATGGTTCATGTAAAACTTGGCAAGCAACTTGGCCGGGTCGGACTCTACTGCTTGTTTAAACATAACACAAGACGACGTTCAAATCAACTACTATTAAAATGTGTGAATAGGTTTATGACGATGACGTTTTGAGGCGCGTCACCTTTAAAAAAGTTTGTCTGAGGACTCTGAGCTGAGGATTCTTAATTATTATTTAAATTTAATGTCTACTATTGTTAAAATATTAAACGTTAGATTCAATATTTTTTAAGTTTAAATCTCAGTTCTTTAATGTAGTAGTTAATTCAGTAATATCATTTAAATTTAAGAAGTTGATGAGCGAAGCACCTTTTGACATTAAAGCGAGCTCCTTCAAGGAAAATGAGGTTACGTAGGACGGGCTGAATTTAATTCATTAGTGCTTGTAAGATGCAGATTTTGCTTGAATGGTCGACTTATAAGGTGCACCCGAATTGCAGCCAAAGGTTGCTTTTAAAGGGAGAAATTAATTTGGCTCCCTGTAATCTCATTGAAAGTTTTGTGTCCATCTCATATAAATTATACGGTGTAATGACTTTTTTTTTGAGTTCCGTAACTCAAAAGGGTGAAAACGGAAACTAAAAGCAAGAAGGAAGGTCTTACAGCACAAGTTAAGAAAAAAAAGAACACTGATAATTTGTGGTTCTATGCCAATGAATGTAGTGCCAAAAATATCAAGTTTATAAAATCTCATAAAGGAGGAACATAAGTTATTTTAATTACGATAATAAAATGTATCGTTAATGTTGTATACTTGATTTAAAGATCAACGGAAACAGTAATATTACTTTTTCCCTTAGTTTTACGATTATAAATAATACGGCTCCCACAGTGCGACAATGAACTCAAACGCGCAAAAACAAAATGAAAGAGCGCTTGAAGTTTCTAAATATAAACTGTTCCGTCCAAATAAATACGGGACGGTAAAGACCAGTGCAGCCATAAGACTTAATCTCATTTGCAAAGTTAACTTTTTCACTGAGCTTAGCTTGGCCAATCCGTTTAGCTGGTTACAGGAGACGTAACTAAACGTAACGTAAATGTGTGTTACGATTGGAATGATAATATTTTACGTGATTTATAAACGATGCGCGGTGTTTACTTATATTTAAAGTGACTGGATCACTTAACGTAATTTAAGACATGATCTTTCATCCCCAAAAATACTCTTCGAAGACTATGAGACCATACTTACCACCACTTTTACATATTTTTTTATTGTTTTCTGGACTTTCTAGATACACCTAATTCCATAGTATATGGTAGGTATTAGGAGTGACTATGTGAGAACATAAATAAAAGTATCCAAATAATAATATCCGAAAGGATGAACCAGTAAAATTACTGTGTTTAAAATCGCACAGTGTGCCAAGAAGCCTCATTTTTGGAAGTGTTCTGTTGATGGTAAATACCGGTTTTACCACTAGCAGAGTGCGCTTATACCCGGTTCACCTGAGCCCGTATATCGATAGGGATTGGAATGATACCCCTGAAAAGCATTCCATCCATCCTCTCTGCCTGAAACTGTAAAATCCCGGTTTAATTAAATGGAAACAAGAGAATGGTGGGTCCATCTCATCACCGCTCCATTGGTTCGTTTTTATACGAAGCTCTCGCATATTCTGATGTATAAAAAGACAATGCAGTCGTTCGTGGATTTATGGCTGACTCTTCCGCTTTTCCCGAATCTATTACGGTGTCCGTACGAATTATTTGCAGGCAACAAAGATACATTGCGGCTGCAAGGGTGCATACGCAATTGTAGTTTTTTGTACCTGTCAATGTATTAGCTATCAAACCTAAAATATTTATCTGATAAAAATTAGAAGACACATTTTTCGATTGTCGTTTAAAATTAACATGAATCTATGAATATAAAAGCATGTATTTTTAATGCATTAATATTTTTGGGATCTCTTTTTGAATGTAACTGATTTCTCGTAGTGTGTGATATGATATCAATCAATAAACTTAATTTTGTTATATAATGCGAATGAAAGTATTGAGCTCCCCCCTCATTCATAAACACCTCTCAGGCCTCGATTAATAATAAAAGAACAAATAATACAACACAAAAATTAACTAATTGAGGCCTGAGAGACGTTTATGAATAAGGGTAAAAATATATTTTTAAGTATAACCTTAATCGATAAAAACTTCATACTAGTATGTATGTCGTCTACTCCCCTAATTATAAATATTTAGAACCAATAGCGCCTCAAAATAGCCAGATATAACCAGTTATTTAACCCCACATACACAGGGGTCGGCATCGCGGTTAATTATCCACTTGACACCCGCCGTACCTGCAGCCATAGAGTAACTTATATAGTAGAGCACAGCCTAAAAACTATTTGAAGCTCAAGTCAATCGCGCCATCTGCGTGTAAGCGATCTAAAGATACCTAAAATGTAAGAGGAAATGTCACCTGCACTGCTACTCCATCTAGTAGCTTCGGGTGTACTACTAGTACGCTATTCGTTACTAGATGGAGTAGCAGTGCAGGTGACATTTCCTCTTACAATTTGGGTATCTTTAGGTCGCTTTCACGCAGATAGCGCGATTGATTTAAGCTTCAAATAGTTCTTAAGCTGTGCTGCTCTACTTTATAAGTTACTCTATGCTGCAGCTAATAGACATCGGGACGTTGTTAGCGGAAACTCTTGGTAATCGCTTCATGGAGAGAAGAAATATAAGCATGGTACTAAATATACCTCGATAAATTGATTATGTTAGATTAGTTGGAAGGAGAAGAAAGCCAATGAAGAAGTTCTATGTAGAATAAAAGAAAAGAGGAATTTGCTAAGAACCATAGAAAATGGGAGAAGAAGGATGCTTGTACATCTGCTACGACATGACGAATTTATTAAGAACATCATAGAAGGTAGACTTGAAGCAGAAAGAATAAGGAATTTCTGAAATTATTTTTTTCTTAGGGACGTGCCACGTAAAACCATAATACAAAATTCAAATACATCATATATTACAAAGACACACATTAATACGTCTACTAGCGTAAAAAAAGATGTAAATTTTTTTTTTTTATTACTCTTAGTTGGAGAATTAAAAATTTTCCACATGCTACCGCATGCCACGCCACCTCTAAAACTTTTCTAAAAATTCTAAAAAAAAATAGTTATCATCTTTAATGCCAAAGAACACAATGTGGGGTTGCCCCGCAAAATTTTCAAAAATAGAGAAAATAAGGACCACCCTAATGACACAGTTTAGATTATAATGAGCGCTTAATGACAGAATAGAACACATTTAACATCCATATCAAAGATATCTAGAAAAGTAGATACTATAACAAACTTACAAACCGTGGAGAAAACGCTACTCTTAACACCCCTCCTGCTAATAAGTGCACCAAGCCCATTCCAGTGTAGTTAAGAAAAAATAATTTCCACCAGAAATCTGAAGGAAACTGGTGATGTGGAGGCGAGGGTTAAGATTAACGGGCAAGGTACAATTTTATTAGCATTTTTTCCTCTTTCCGGGGCGCTGAGCTTATTTCCTCTCGTGTAATTTATTGTGGTGGCACGGTTGCTGTGAAATTAGCGAATAAAAATACCACTCATACCTAATAGTCTTAAGAATATTTCATTTAATAAGCGTCACTAGAAAACTAGCGAAAGGAGCTGAAAGTATAATGACATTATACAAATTATTTTTAAGTTTTAAAATGATGAAAAGTATACAGGCCATCAAAGCTTTTGCAAATAATGCCAATTAGTATAAATTGTAAGAATAAAACTGTATATAAAAGTTCCTATTTTTTAACTTCAGAAATAGTAAAATAAACTGGCCAAGTGCGAGTTTCCGGTTACCGGTCAAGGTTTCCGTAAGATTATCTATAAAAACGGCAAAAAAAATCTGATGTATGGGAAGCCCCTTAAGTATTTATTTTATTCTATTTTTTTAGTATTTGGTGTTATAGCAGCCACAGAAATACATAATCTGTGAAAATTTTAACTGTCTAACTATCGTTCATGAGATACAGTCTGGTGACAGACGGACAGCGGAGTCTTAGTAATAGAGTCCCGTTTTTACCCTTTGGATACGGAGCCCAAAAAAACGACGGGACCTATCTTCAAATGAATTGCAATCTGTCAAGTTTTGACGCAAGAACACCAATGTGTTGCTACGAGTATATTTTATCTATTTCCTCAATCAAAATCTTGAATGTTATCGTTCTTTGGCCAGCCAACTCGTGCATTACCGAAATTGCACAAAACCAATCCCCTTTATGGGATACATTTCTGGCAGGTGTTTAGTTTGTGTACATCTCAATATTTTAATACTTGACATAAAATGTGGACCTTATTGTGTACGCAATAATGTTGATTTTACTCAGGAAACCTTTTTAAGATACGAGATTATGTGAGAATACGAGACGAGACGATTTATTTGGTTTTCGATCTTGTTGCGTGGGGAGATGGTAGCCGGCTGATTTGGAGTTTTTTTTAGTCAAATTGAAATTCTAGTTATTTATTAGATTAAGTGTCGTAAAGCTTGATTAATGCCATATAGCTACACGAATTCTTGCGTTAGGAGAAGCTTGAGTATTTATAGGCTGTTTTTTTTCAATAATTAGCCATATTGTGCGAGGTGATTTAGTGGGCCAAACAACTTTTACTATAGGACCAGCTCTGAATTCTCAAAAAAATTTTTGGCTCTTTCATACATTTCGTCCGATCCGGCGTCGACGTGTTCTATGGGCAGGCCAATTATTTTTGTGATTTCGAGGTTGGTCCCGTAGAAAAAGTTGTCCAGCATGACTTATCTAATCTACTCTCACAATATGGCTAGTTATTGAAAAAACATCCTGTATACAGTAGAGTCTATCCGGGGAGAGAAGTGTCGTAGAATTTATAAGTTCAGATACAAACCACGTCATTTATTTTTATTTTTTATTTTATTTATTTATATTCAGGACAACAACAGCCTTAAATAAGAATATTACATACAAATGGTTACATAACTGATGGCCAATAACAGTTATCCCTAAATGACATGCTAAATGATTGTAAGTATTATTGGTAGGAAACAGTACAAGAATGACAGTGTGCATGTGCAAGTCAAACAAATTGCTCGTCGCAAGTAAGAAAATTGACCAATAAAAGACGTTATAACAATAAAATCAAGATATGTTTCCACTGGTACCCTGAATAAACAGTTGTAGGCCTGTAAGTGTTATTTTAATTTTAATAAAAACTTATAATTAATGTCAATATCAACTATACAGGATATATTTAATTACATAAAAAGAAATCTTAAAGGGAAGTATATCACTCCAATACAAAGCCATATTA
Organism: Pammene fasciana; assembly: GCA_911728535.1. NCBI lineage: Eukaryota > Metazoa > Arthropoda > Insecta > Lepidoptera > Tortricidae > Pammene > Pammene fasciana. The sequence goes on along the minus strand of OU452282.1, from coordinate 10,673,726 downwards.
AACTTATAATTAATGTCAATATCAACTATACAGGATATATTTAATTACATAAAAAGAAATCTTAAAGGGAAGTATATCACTCCAATACAAAGCCATAACATAGACCAACTTTAACTGCTGAATTGATTGTGTTGATTTATTACATTATTATTAACTATTTATACTTTCCGAAAAGTGTCGTGCATATATTATTCATATATTTATTTTTAGATTGAGAGAAGAGATCCACAGTATAGAATTCTAAGTTATGTAAGCGAGGGATACGTGATAACACAGCATTGTCACCGTAATTAGTTTTCCGAACAGACTCCACCTAATAAAACTTATTTTTGCGTTCTGCTGTTATAAAAATATTTTGGAAAAACCTAAGCCCTAGCTTACAAATATACAAAAAAAGGTAATTCAGGTGTCACTAAAAATTACTTTTAATTTTAACATAAATCGTTGTATCTAATAAAAATTTAGTTTTATTATTTATTAAAAGAGCCCCTAAAGTAAGTAACCGACTCCCCGTGCACCGTGGGTGTATAATGGCCTCGGTTTTCAATAAAATTCAATACTTAAATGAAAGAACGAGCCTCACGGGTCGCTCTAATAGACACATTGATGTATCAGCGACCGGCGGAGCGAGAGCAAAAACTTCTCGTTTAATAAAGTCGGTTTACATCGGCCACGGTTAATGGAGGCATATTTACGGGACCTTTTAAGGTAGGTACTCATTTGCAGCAATAATTAGATAAAGGATTTGTTTAGTAGAGTAGAATTATTCAATAAACCTCCCATGAGCTTTAGAAATTGAAATTATCTTCAAATTATTACATCGTGAATAACAAATGATTTCACGTTCCGTAAATTCTGAATACATCATTGTCATTGTGCTTTAGATCCTACATCATTTTATACGTAGGTATATACTTATACATTTATTATAGACGTGGTTATATTTGTGGCTTTGAATTTGCTTTTTAGAGAGAGTTCAAATAATATTTGTAGGTAACTGACGATTCAAAAGTGCTTGTTGCTAATGTGTACTGAAATAAATAAATCAATCGAACAATCAATTTTATGTGCTAAAATACAGTTATTAAGTTGTTATACATTGTATTTTGCTTGCAAGCAAACGTCCAAATGTTTTCTTATAGCCAAAAATTCTAAACAGGAAGGGCAGATTATTCATAATTAACAAAGTAAGCTGACTTTTAACGGGACAGTATTAATAACTAGTAAAATGAAACAGATGTCATATGTTCTGTAGAAAATGGTTGAATGAAATGGTCAATGGCGACGCAAATTAATATTCTACGAGAACAACCCAAAGTTCTCGTATAAAGCAATTTTGTAAACATATTCGTTTTTTTCTACGCAATGTATTCGGTGAAACAACCACGCAACGATGCCAATTGCAGACGAAACTTTTGTGTCATAAAGAAACTTTACAATCGCGGTTCTGGCTCGTATAATAGATTTATAATTCTCCTGAAAACAAAGCCGAAACAGGAATGCTTTCTGGTTTGGGGTCGTGGTATCAGTCGGTGTTAGTTGCGTGTGAGGGAATGGCAAAAATAGTATTTATCGTACTTAGGGCGGCGACAAAAACTGATCAGATCAGAGTATCAGCAAAATTGTACGGTTAACGAATAAATGCAAGTAATAATCATCTAATTCCAGCTGTTTCGTTAAAAAATATCAGAAAGAACTATCTACATATCAAAACACTTGACGGGCTACGATAGCAATTCAAACCGGCCGTTTCGATCTGACTCAACTGTAGCGGCATTGGAAGCTTTGACAGTTTATCTATCAGTACTAAGTAATCTATCGATGTGAACCGAACACAGTTAATGTACCTAACCCCATGATACAGTTATTTAAAATCATACGTATTATTGGTATTATGTATATTATGCCAAGTATATATTTAAAACTCAGATTCCAAAGGTAAAAGATGAATATATCGCGTATTTACGTGAACATTGTGTACACGGCCTATCTAAGAGGGATCGAATGTAAAAAAATTCCAACATTTTCTGCAGCTGCTGAACTGAATTAACCACAAAGTTGGCCCATTAATAATTCTGTTTTCGTGTAGCCGACGGCAGCTAATGTTTCAGGGCTTATTATTGGGAAATTTTGTAATGACTGTTAATATTACGACACGCTACGGTGGGGATCACGCGACCACGGACACATTAAAGTTCAATGCTCTTTAACAATTATTACTTAATCATGATAGTTTTGAAGAGAAGTTATACTTTGGGCAGTTTCGGTCTTTACAAGCCCGTGAAAGTTTCGAAATTGTAATTATATTAATTTTAACAGCTAAACCTTACCTACATACCTACAATTTGTTTGATAATTTACATTAGAAAAACCTAAAACTATGCCCATAAGTAGGTATGATTTTTTGAAATTTGAGTAACACCTACATACTGTACGTATATATCTCATTATAATTATATCGTCAAAAGAATGTAAAAATTCTTGGTTTTTGTTTTTGCTAAATAGTCGATTCTTATTAACTATGCTTTTAGTATGATAATATATTCATTTACATAATTAAATATACAGAGGCACTACAGTACAAATATTAAACTAAATTAATAACTAGCTCAAATCTAAACTAGGCCCTTGCGGCATGGTACCAAGGATGCTGGCGGCATTTCCTCGTTTTATCGCAATGTATTTGCTTTTAGCTAAATTATTAGGATATATTCTGTAGGTACAGTTTAATGTGGCTTCTATGAGTGATTTTATAGTTGCATATTGACATTATTGACATACAATCTGAAATTGACAATTAGTGATTAGTACAGTAGAACTCGCATCTAAACGAGAGTTATAAAACACGTTTTCTATGAAACTAAAAAACATTTAAGTGGCAATAAATATGCGCTCATCCCATCGTAGCTACATAAATATTTCTGCAACCCATGAATACAGGAAAACTAGCCACTATGTAAATAAACCCCCTAACTACATCAGCACAATTCCCTAAGAAAGAGATTTGGACGTGAACGCTCCAACGATGTTAAATCCAACAGATAAGAGGTACCTTCATCCCTTTCACGTCTCCTCACTAGCGACCATTTTTCATGTCTTTGTTGAAGCAATAGGTATAAGGGTGCGTTGACGGGCGAACCCTCCGTTTGTTAAGCGATTTAATATATTTTTCAAATTTTATAACGCCATTGAAAGCTATGAAGGGATTGTACCTGTGATGCAATTTAAATAATCTCAGCAGCTTTGAATGCAATATGTCACGTGTGAAGGTTTTCCACCTTGTAGGTCTTTTGTGCGATACATGCCTGCTTGCTTGTGATTATATTGTTACCTACCTTCACTATTCGTAATAAAAATATGAAAATAAAGTGAAGAATGATTATTTTTCGCTTTGAAATGGCAATTACTTTTTTAGTAACGTTTTTGATATTAGTTTTGTCATAAAGGCATTTACTGGCAAAACAGAAGCTAATGTGATTGCGTTATTTTTATATAAAGTCATAAAAATATTTCGAATATTGTAAGTAAATATACCATGTTTGTTAGATCTTAGTTTAATAAAAATTATATGCTATATAAAAAAACTGACTTCAATATGTAATCGCAGAAATTCACAGCATTTGTGCTCTATACCAGACCTGTGAGTACAACAATAGTCTATACTGAGTATGCAAATAATGCAAAAAAATAAAGAAATAAGCAACTAGGTATCAAATTCAAACACCATATTATTCACCTTACCAACGAAAACAAACCCATTGCTAATAAACATCATATCTAAAGTGGAAACAAGTGATTCGTGGCTTGACTTTTAATGTACATAGCATAGCGAAGTAACGATTTGTTAACTTGCCCCGGGCCCCGTTAGCAGAGCTTTGGGTTCTTAAATCAAACAGAATGGAAAACTTTGTTGTGAACGCCAACCGTACGAACTGTGCGGGCGCAACGACTGTAGCACACTCAGTTATAGGTTATAACTCGTAGTCCGCCTCGAACTGAGAACTCGCGATTTACTTGCAAACGAGTTGACCATTATAACAAGATCTATATGAATATTTTTTTCGCCTTCTAAGTCCACAACCCTTGGATCGATCCAGCTCATAAACGAACTCTCAATTTTTATGTAAGTATCTCTGCTACAACCCCAACAAATTTCATAAAGATCAGAAAAACGTTACTAAAGTTATCGTCGAACAAACTCTCAAAATCGAAAAGCCAACGAAATGCCGAGATGTCCCAGTAGCCAGAAGAAGCTTTTTGCAAAAAGTATCATACAAGTAAGTAGTCTCAGTGTTTAAGGGAAAATAAATACAATAACATATAAAATGGTTATACATAACACAATAAGTATTGCCATTATATGGTCTTCATTAGCAATTGCTAATGAAGACCATATAAGATTATTGGAGAAGTGGAATTCCAATTCTACAATTTTTTGTCCACTGGAACAAATGGACTTTGGAAACAAACTTAACTAAGACCAATTTTTTACACACATTCTACTGAATCGGTATCATTGTAAAACAAATTATCTTAACACATGAAATAGGTATATAATATACCTGAATATAATACTTAGGTTACTATCAACGGTATCAACTAAAAGAATAACAATGAATGAAGGTTGTATCATACATTTATTTATTTTTTCCGTTTAGCATAAACAACTTTTGTTTGAATCGGTTTTGTCCCACAGGACATTACGGTGCATACAATATTTGTTTTGAAATGAAACATATTTTTTCTGGCACGTAACGTTTCGATCAGTAATAAGATTTTTCTCCCGGGACTCCAATACGTTTATCTGATTTATATTCTTATATTTCATTCAAGAATTTCTGACCTTAACAGACGTTTATATTCTATCCCTGAACGTAGATGCAATTTAAAGATACGACTCGTAAAAAATATATTTGTGCTTTGACTTCTAAGGTGCCTTTTTTTCTATATGTAGCAAGAAGTATCTAAGTGACTTTCAGTTACTATAAACACTTGTCAATTATATTAAGAACTTATTTCTATACATAATGGAATTTGACCTGAGGGTCGCAACGGCCAAAGCTGGCTATACCTCTGCCTTCTGGGCATCCATCTTTTAGGAACCTCGACACGAAAGGAGAGGAAAGATAAGTATATGTGATTTATTTAAATACATATCATCATCATCATCTCATCCTAGCCGATACGGCTACGGCGACTGCTGCTGGTATCTTGGGCTCCTCAGATGTGCTCGAACGTGACTCACATAGCCAACTTTTGCAGTGAAAGTACGTCCGCATTTGTCACATGTCAGGATCCCATCAATATAGTTGTAGTTGATTGCCGCAGGTGGTCGGGCTTTGAGTTGATCCCGCTTGGTATCGAGATCTATTAAGCGTTTTTCCTCAAAGTTATTGACACTTGTTTTTACTAGGTGCCTCCACTCCGGTCTTTCAACTGCGCGCACCTCCCAGTTGTCTGGAGTTATATTAGGTGTCCTAAAAATTGCTTACCTCAAACACTACAGGGAGGTAGTAACCACGGCTGCCTAAGCATCCCTTCCCTCGTGGTCGAAGTAACAAAAGGAAATTAAATACATATACTCGTACAACAACTTGATCGAAACGAGTAAGCAGCCATATTCCGTCCTTCGCATGTCTGTCAGCAACATACTAGCTCTACACCAATCACACTGGCACCAATTATTTATCGGACGATCTTTTAAAGTTTTTTCTAACACGCCAAGGCAACATTAAAGTTTGTAGTGCATTTATACCTTAGCAGCCAGATTGACAAAGACTTTGCTGGAAAGTAATAAGAGCGTTTTTCGAATGGAAATTATTTCGTGTTACAATGAAATGCGTTCAGGTGGCGCGGTCGCGTGCTGAAGGCCTTTTTAAGTGCAACGTCATTTTACGGGTACGTTGTGAGTGCTAAGTGTAAGCAATTTGCCTAAGAAAATAAGTGGCATCTTGACTTTGTGAAGGATGTTTCACAGTGTTTCAACTGCCGAATTACGATTTACAACATTTATTTCTTTCTAATTTGTTGTTTTTTAAACCGTCGATAAAGTTAATGTCGAGGTGGAATAAAGTATAAAGCAAAAATCAACTTTTCTTTTTTTCTTGCAGAATGTTTTTAAAATGGCCTTAGTTTCCAATAAAATTATCAACGGATGAAATCCTTTGTGCAGCATTTTTTAAATAGTTATCCGCCGGAATATTGGAAAAGGTATTTAGTCACTTCAGCCCAAACATTGTAGGTATAGTATAAAGTTATTTTTTATTATTTTTTTGTAAATATTAAATAACATACTTACATATATGTACATACAATGACCGTATTACAATATACCTATGTATCAACTAACATATCTATATCATAGATGTCCACAAGAGAGACGTGGACGGGGCAGGCCCAAATAGAGATGGTGGAACGATTTAGATGCTTTCCTTAGCACCTGTCCAGAAATAGCACAAGACCGAAAGCTGTGGAGATCAAAAAGCCTTTGCCTAGTTTGCCTAGCAGTAGAACACTAATATAGGCTTATAAAAAATACGAAACAACGAAAGAAAGTCACCAAGGACTCCAGTACCCAGGGCTGCAATCAAACCAGTATCTTCTCTCGTTTTGTTCATCTTGTAACATATTAGTAAGTAATTTTATATGTTTATTTCACTGCTAATAATATAATAATACTTAATCATATAGGAAGGTACGTACCTAGTACAAAAGTAATTTTCACTTGTCAAGCTAGTAAAATTCATCTGCAAGTCGTGTGTAGGCTACGTAATTTCATGCCCTTGTGCATAGATTAAAATCATATATTAAGAATCTAGATACATTAGATACAACCACCGCTCGGGCTGGAGCGTATGCTGTGTTCAGTGCGCCAATTGTATAGGATAAAATAACTTCTAATATATCATTTCCTTACAATCGAATTGAAAATCAAAGTGTACAACCCTAGCATAAGTACCCATTTTCCATCATTCATCTGAGGCAAGTTTTTGGTCCCGGGCGGTAACGAGTCGCTTTATGCTCTTGGTAAACAATCTACAACTATCTTAGGCTACCCCCACACTAGCGACTTCCGAGCGTCGACGCCGCGTCGCCGCTGCGCGGGCGCTCGGGCGTCGTCGACGCTCGAAGACGCTAGTGTGGGGTTAGTTTTAAGTATAAATATAAATGGATGATCTAACATGGATCATCATAATCCTACAATAAGTTGAAATAGGTTAGGCCTTTCTCTTAAATATTACCTACTTATACAGATGACTGAAAAGGGTAGGAATTTATACAAATAGAAAACGGTTACAGCTGAAGATCCGAACAAGTATGCGTTTTCAGTATTCAAATATAAATGCTCCTGTCGATATATCAGCTACATAAGTAGGCACTGACACTATTAACTTCAAAGGTATGCTATAAGATAGTTAATAATAAATATTAACCAGACAAGTCCTCATTTTTATGACATTAACGATTGAATAAATTCACTCATATAAATATCACCTACATTGTAACCTCTAGACGAAACAGCGCACTTTATCATTATTAAACCTACAAGAAAATAAACTAAACTTTACTCCCATTTTTAATGATGTCTACTAGTAGGATTACAGTAATAATCAACTTGAATACCTAGTAATTTCTTGCGCCGTGTTTCTGTAATTATATCGTCAGAAAACATGTGACAATTTTTTAAATTATAACCGTGTAATTGCACCTATAATCATTATAACCACGTAATAAAGTAAAATAAAGTAATGTTCCTAGAACTCGGAAGGGCTCAAAGAGCTTTGCTAAAAGTTATGTTATTTAAGCCATACATTTACCCAACCAGCGACTTATTTGTCATCTGCGATCAACTCTCTGTAAGAAAACTCTACATTTTACAAATAATTCTTAAAACACATAAAAACAGTATATACAGGGTGTTATCGGGGTCGTGATCCAAAATATGTATTTCAAACTCCACAAACAACTAGCAATTGAATACCCTATCACTAAAATTAAGCAATTTTTTTTTTTTAATTTTTGCGCCACTTATTTTACTCTTAAAGGTGATATTATGATATGGGAACAGCTTTATAAGATATTTCGAATGTAGATTAATGTAACTTTAATTGCTAAATAACAGAAATAAAGTTTTTTTTTGTACTGACAGTTGTACTCAAAAGAAAAAGTCAATTATACTAATTTAAATGAGTTGATAAGCCGATTTAAAATACTAAACACATCCTTAAAAGTAAAATAAGTGGCACAAAAATGGAAAAAATAAATAAAAAAAGTTGTTTGATTTTAGTGATAGTCACGGCATTCAATTGCTAGTTCTTTGTGCAGTTTGAAATACATATTTTGGATCACGACCCCGATAACACCCTGTATAAACCAACCACTAAAATCACACGTAGAAAGAAGACAGACGTCATAAGCACTGGGACAGCCAAAACTGTATATGGCAAGATGCAACAAGCCTCACAATCTGGTTATTTATATAATTTCGTAAATAAAGATATTGATATTTATTCCTGCACAAAATGTGAATGTAAAATTAAAGTAATAGAATGGTTTATACGCGGATACACGCACGAACGCACGAACGCACGCACGCACACACACACAAATGTAAATGTAAATACAGCATGATAATTAGAATGTTAGAATTAATTAATTTAATTTAGATACTCTAATTAATTATTTTAATTTTGCAGGCCTAGAAACTGTATTATGCATATTATATTGAAATTGTAACATACCATCTATGGAAGAGCAGTATCTCTTGAGACAAGTATGAAAAATGCTTAAAAAGATAGCACAGCTAATGTTAAACTATAAGTTACACAATAAATTATTTTGTTTATTTTATTTTATTTATAATCATTTTCATATTTTAATCAAGTAAAGGTTTGATGTAACGATTATTATTCTGAACAATTCATGTTTACTAGTATAAAAATTCAAGTACAAGAAAGGCATATGGTTATATAGATCGGTCTTAATATTAATCTGTAATACATTCTGGAAAATTTGCCCAGAAGGGGACCCTTACAAAAAAAAAACATTCATACTAAAAACCATCTAACATCACGTACTTATATATACTAGTCCTAAAAATATTCTCTTTAATATGTTATGAAGGTTTTTGTAGTAGGTCGGTGTATTTTTTTCTTAGCAATATCTAATAATAAAATGCCTACCTAATATTTCAGTGGCTTATTTTCATTTATAGCTTAATACATTTACCATTTTCCTCTCACCATCAAGTCGCTCAATTGTTTTTACCACTGTATGTATAGCCCTTTATAAAGTTAAAAAAATGTAATGTGTGTAATCGTGATGGTACTTCCACGGACTCCAGAAGCATTTTGGACGGCCATATAAAAACAAATTCAGTAAAATGCTAGGGACTGTCATAAAATCTGGAAGGAACACGAACGTGACTGCGATATGCCGCTGTTTAATTCCGAAAAGGACGGACGAGATTTTAATGAGAGATCAGGTTTTTCAATTATCCTCATCGCAGTTCTTTCGCCAAGTTTTTATGTCAGATTTTTATCGACTGCACAGTTTTACGAGCGAATACAGCTTTCAAGCGTTGCTTTGAACACAAAGGCAGTTCAGAGATAAGTCGTATTTTCATCAATATTGTTTGCTAATGGTTGATGAATATTGAAATTGAATTAGGTTATTGGGAGATGGTTTGCATGAAAAGATAAATATTTTGTGTTTATTTTAACGTAATTGATAAAATTTCGTTCGCGTGTAAGATAAAAAATACATGCAAAATATCGACCAATAAAAAGTTTAGCTCACATATACACAGTACCTAAATTCGACATAAAAAATATAATACCATGTTAGTGGGCACGTCCCAAATAATACGTGCCCACTAACATGGTATTATATTTTTTATGTCGAATTTAGGTACTATTAGGTATTATTTGGGACTCACGCAAAATAGACGCTAGACGTCGAGTTGCGGAAACTTGCCCGTTCTACAATACAATACAATCCAATTATTTGGGACACTGAAACTATAAAAATTTATATTGTCATAATGGTTCTTTTTTCAATTGCTCCCATCATCATTTAAATTCAATTCGACTTTAGATAAACACAGAAATACTCAACATTGTTTTGCAATCTCCGATTTCCACGCAATCGTCAAGAGACCAACTCGAGGTAACCTGGTAACCTGCGGTAATTCTCACAGCCGTATTTAACCTCGTCGAATGCTCAAAAAGCACTTAAAATGGTAAACAAGAACAATTCCAACATCAAAGTAACCTGACAACTCGGGCATTATTGGATTTATTTTATTTCCAAGATTCTCCAGAATAAGAGATAAAGCACTTTTATGTAATATATTTCTTCCCTGCCCTTCTTCACGTTATATTAACTTTGTTTAGTTTTTGGTCTCAAACAATGCTATCAGCATTTTAAATGTTATACTATTTATACTTACAGCTTTGATAGCTCAATAAAATCTTTTTATGGCACAATTTATATTACACCATATTTTATTATGTCATATTTACATTCATATTTTAATATAGGAATAACTATGAAGTTTGAACTGTTTTTTTTATTGGGCGCAGCATAAGTGTCTCACAAATATATAAATAAGCAGGGATTACAATTATATTATTTATAAAAATGAGATCCAATAATTTGTCCAGCATTTATGATTAAAGGCTTAATACTCTAAATATTAAAAAAATGTAAACTAAAACCCTTACACTTTTAAATAAAACGAAGTAAAAAAAATGTGTTGTAAAAAATTACAATAAATTTTTCGTATTTTATGTTCGACTACAAACGACTGCCATTATTATGTTTTTTAGGGTTCCGTAGCCAAAATGGCAAAAACGGAACCCTTATAGTTTCGCCATGTCCGTCCGTCCGTCCGTCCGTCCGTCCGTCCGCGGTCTAGCTCAGTGACCGTTAGCACTAGAAAGCTGAAATTTGGTTTGAATATGTGCATTAACCAAGCCGATAAAACGGTAGAATAAAAACGCGAAAAATATATTTTGTTAGGGTACACGTGAAGTGGGGGGCGAATTTTTTTTTCGTTCCAACAAAGTTGTGTGGGGTATCGTTAGATAGGTTTTTTAAAAAGAATTAGGGTATTCTTTAACAGTTTTTGGATAAAACTAATACTTTCGGAAATAATAGCTCCGAAAGTTTAAAACAGGGTCCCCCCCCATCTAACTTTTGAATCGTGATGATCGTCTAATGAGTACCTTCAATGAAAACTATATTGAAATAAATCGGTTGAGCCGTTTTTGAGTTATCATTCAAAAACCCATAGTGAAAGGACGTAAGTAAAAATGACGTAAGCGCCGCCAAATTTCCCGTAAGAAACGACCTTTTGAATTAATGGTCTCAGTTTACGGAACCCTACACTGAGCATGGCCCGACATGCTCTTGGCCGGTTTTTTGTGATTTAGTCCTCGCAATTCCTCTTGTCATCGACGAACAAATTTATTAAAAGAACATCATTCAGTTTTTCTAAAGAAGTCGGGAAATTATTACTTATCACTTTCCTTTTTTCACATACAAATTTCGTAATAAAAATAATACTAAGGTTTTTCTTGTCAAAACCTTTGGTGATTCAATAATGACCAAATGAAAAAGAAAAAGTCATTAGGTACACAGAAATCTCCAAGTATTTTAATTTTGCGGACGTATCTTATAATTATTCGAATTTCAATGGATTCTTAATTAATAATGAGATGAATTAAAACCTTTCAGCCACCAAATTAAGTCTTTTCAAATTAAAATGCAAAAAATTCAATTAAGAGGACCTTTAAGCAAAACGGAAGGACTCCAATTAAAACTATGTCTTCGTTGAAAAACTGGCAAGAGGTAAAGAGGATAGACAGTCGAGCACTGAAAAGCACTTTACTGCGGGTTAAATTAAGGTTTGAAAGGTTTGAAATATCGTCAAATTAAAACGAATTCGTAATAGAAAAAATAAACAGAGGCCAGCGAAAAATACCATTGAGTTGGTGAAAAAAACTCTTGAACAAAATGTATTAATGATAACAATATTTGTAACTGTTATCGTTATACATATTTTATATAGTCCGCAGCAGGAGTAGCTGAGTAGGATACTTTATAATTAACAGAATGACAGCGGAGCGTACGAAGATTACCTAAACACTTTATCCACCAAGTTTCAGCTGCTGACTGTACAAATATTTTATGGTTCCCTGAATTCCAACATTAAATAAGTAATCATTGGTTATATTGGTTAATTATTGGTTTTGTTTTTATTGGTTGGTGGATATTTACGCTAACCGGACATTGGAAGCTGGGAAAGACGTACAGTGAACCATCAAGGTGCTCACAAATATGTGAACACGCCTTATTTATTCTATAGGTTTGAGAATCCTGGCCGCTCTGATATACTCGTATCTATGTGACGGCGACTGCACAGCAAAATAGACTACAAATGAATAATTCAAGTTTGTTTTTCCAATCTGGTGACGGCAATATATAGTTAATACACATCAACTTAACAAATACGTGTTTACGCCATGTTTTTTGCACTTGACTTGCCTCAAACGTGTGTAAGGCTGGAATAAAGTGTTAATAAATCTCTTTTAGTGGCGTGGTGCCGGTGTTTCTAGGCCATAAACACGGTGGCGGTCAGCAAACAATGTGCTTCGTGTGAAGAAGCGCCGTTCATTGTGTTGGCAAAAACTGCCAACGCCCAGTGGCCAGTGCTTAGTTGTGAGCAGATACTGGCTGGGTATACCAATGTTAGTGTTAGTTTTTGTGTTGCTTAGCATGCAGCTTGTCATATTTTAGGTGAATACGGAATGATATACTGATAAATATATACTATAACTATAGATATTACAGCCGATGGTATAAATAAATTGACCAATACAAATTTTTTTACTATTAAAAATTTTCGATTCTGATTGAGACACAATAGATGTTTATATATATGTAGTTATTTCTTAAATATATTCATACGACAGCTATTTAAATTACAACTTATATAGGCTGTTTTTTCAATAATTAGCCATATTGTGCGAGGTAATTTGGTACGCCATACTGAACAACTCATAATCAGACGTTGACGTTTTCTATGGGGAGACAAAATTTTTTTTTTGCGATTTCGAGGTCCCATGGAAAAAGTTATTCTGCATGACCTAACTAATCACCTTTCATAATATGGCTAGTTATTAAAAAACACTCTGTATATATTTTGTTTACGTGACTTTTATTTCATGATTTTTAGGGTATTCATTGTAATTTATTTTACGCTCTATATTAAAAAAGCGTAGACTTAAAAAATCGTACAAACCTTTTAAGCATGTATGTCTGAAATAAGATACTTGTTCGCTGTAGGTATGGTGTGGAACAAAGCAAATAAACGTTTTCCGCACAAGTAACGTCAAAGGTAACTAGAATTGTATTCTGAATCTATAATTTAATATCAATATAATGTCAACTCAACGTATTGCTCAATCCTAGACATGTGGATGGCAGAAGGAAAGGATGACAATCTCCATGTTACAAAAGTGTCCGTCAAAAGGCGTTAAATTGGTGGCACCACAATAGCTAGGTATATACAATAAATATGGTAGCGATGCAGCGCACTTCACTACGTCAATAACTGCTAATTTGCTACAGCTATATTTAGTTTTTTTTTGAGATTAGAAATTCAGTAAACATAGAAACAGAAGTTGCCAACCTGTTCTAACCTGTTCTGTTTGAATGTTCAATTTAAACACATTGCAATGCAAGCACACCAACAAACGATTAGTTAACATGATGAAGACAGCTCACATTTGTAAATATAATGACAATTTGCAGATTATAATCCATAACAGCAATAAAAACACAATTTCGTTTTGATTATTACGTTAGAGACACATGACAATTGAAAAACTGACAGTGACACACGCATACGTTATAAATCGAAAACCATATGTTTCGAACCTCTTTTTCTCCAGGTTTTTTATTGTGCATCATTCATTAAAACATTAATAATGATAAGAATAAATTATTTCGTAATAATGACTACTATTACAATACTGTAAAATAATTAATATTATTCAATTTAACATTTACAAATACCTACGCATGCCTTTATTATAAATACAAATATATTTAAATATTTTTTATTGGCCGCATTGGCCCTCTGACACTTGTGACATGTATCATGCCGTATCATGCCTGATAAAGAACCCTGTACATGCGCCTTTCAACTTTTTTCTAATTTATAAAAAACGAACTATATATTAGCGCCACTCGGAGATATTTGGAACTATTATTTACTGTTTACAGCTGGACACTTTTTTGACCGTTCTTCTATATATGACATACTTATCCTCCTTATACCATCCATACCTAGACAGTAGAGTAGTTGTACAGTCAGCATCAAATATATTGTTACAGCCAAAGTGATCAAATAGTTCTTCACACCATATATTTTGTATAGTGTAACGAACTATTTGGCTACCCTAGCTGTTACAATATATTTGATGTTGACTGTACCAGGACTAGTAAAAAAGTGTATATAGGTGAAGCGACATTATTCTGTCAATTCCATTATTGATTGACAGGCCAGCTGCAAGCACAGCTGATTTATTATTCAGGATTATCACATATTTATTTAATGTTTTATATTTATTAAAATGCACAACTAAAAAAATAATCATTTTTTTTAATAATACGGAACTGTGCAACTCTGTATGGCCTATAATATTGTATTAAATATTATTTGAACTTAAAATTGGTTTTCACGAACGTAATAACAAAAAAATACAGCTGTATTTCAGAACCTTTGTCTACAGTAGCGCCAACTGGTGAAGAAAAAAACGGTAACCCTCATTAAATATTATATGAAAAGAAAACATATAGTTATCTGTGAATACTTGCAGCTCCAGGTGTCCCTCGTCTGTGTTACCTAACCTTTATTTTCTTTTACTATTTGTTATGTTGACAGATTTAAGGAGATTAAGTATGCAGATACAGTGTATATTATCATTGGGAAATTTAGTTGCCTTAATCACTAGCCTACCTGGAACAAAACAATGCCTTTTGTTAAATTAAACATTCTTGAGAAATGTATACTACAGTGTATACTATATGTATACATTTTTAAACATATCGCGCTTAGTGACTAAATACAAGTGAGTACAGCCGAGAAAATGTATATACTCGTATTGAGTTTTAATTATAATTTTAATAAAGAAAAATCGTCGCAAATGTTCAAGTTGCTTAAGTTACTTAAAATGCCACGCGAAGATAGATATCAAAAGTAGTGAGTCACTTATACTTTGTATATTTTACATATGTGATATAAATGTTTTTTAATGATGACTAATTTTCATATTTTTCTACACCAATTCAATTTTAATAAGTTAAATGCACATGTCAGAATGAGGCCCCGGGGTGTTGCAAAAACTCAATTAAAACTTGGGCTAATACCCGCCGTACGCGTAACGTAAGAAACTCGATCAGCTATGTCTCTTTGTTTGCTGTTTTTGTTATTTGACTGTGTAGCTAGCAGATAATTATGTTTTTCTGTATTTCTAGTTTTAGGTTAAAATGTGGTGTTCTACAACTTGCCCATTATGTTACTTTTAAAGATAGTAGTGGAGATCTCAAAATTAGACAAGCCAGTAAGAATTATGCCTGAAGTATTGTTCTTACGCTATTTTTCTTACGCTAGCTTCAACTATTTCTGCGGTTTTTTGGTTAGGCAGACTATAAACGAGTATGAATTTTCATCACTGGTAACTTACCACACAGAATTATCTCACATACAAAATCTATTTGTATTAGTATTTGAGACTATGTCGAACGTCCAGTGGCGCCCTCTTTGAGCGGATTTTATTTCTTAATAAACGAATAAATTTTAGTCAAATCCCTTATGTTAAGTTCTAGTCCTACTAATTCTGCAACTTTTAGTTTTTGTCATACAGTTTATTTTTCGTGAATTTTGTTTCATTACGTAATCGGCAAATGGTGGCCACTTTTTCCGTTTAGGTGATGAAGCCAAAAGTAAGTAATATATTATAATACTGTATCACATAGATCATAAGTTGCGGAAGTAGTAGGACACGAGGGATTATACTGAAATTGATTCGTTTATTATGAAATACAATCCGCCTAATGACCGCCACTAGACGGTCGACGCGGTAAAGTAACAAACAATTTTTACAAGAACGTTAACGACGTCCTACTTATAGAATTTGAACAAGACAGTCTAGGATGGGACAAAGTTGCGACGCCAAGACCTCTCGGAAGACCAAAGTTGCCAGAACTTCACAAATGACACCAACGAGACCACGATAATTCACAGGCTACTTCGAACTTAAAACTTCTTTTAAATTTTATCAACATAAGGGAATACGGTGGGTTTTATAAAAGTCTAGAAAAAACGACATAGGGAGCAATATTTTTATATCAGAATAAGAAATAAGCTATAAATAAATTTGCAGCTAATTTGCTGCTTTTTGAGGAAAAAACCAAAACCTTATATTTTTATGTTTCCTTTTCGTTACAGTAATAATGCTCTCTGAAACTCGATCACCACGATGAACGAACTACTTATTTCCAAACTTAATCGTCTGTACAGAACCTTGGTTCGAGAGTCTGACTCGCACTTGAACGGGTTATAAAATAAGGATAACGACAGAAAAATTGCGTGGAAGTTAAAACAATAATTATAGGAAATGAATATATTTTCCACGATTCACACGATTTTATGATGTTGGGTTTGCTTACTTATTACTTAGAGCATTCAACCCGGAGTAGCCATGTCTGTCATTTCTATACAAAAATAGTCTGCCAATTTATGCGGGGGGGGGGGGGGGGACGTCAAATGTATGGTTATTCAAATAGTCACGTGAGATAAACGTCAGTCCATACAATAAATATGACCACTGGTCATATTTTTTCGGCAGAGGGGTACGCCTGTCAATATCCGTTCCGGTCGGTTATATGGCTCTAGGGTTTTGTTTTTTACTTCTTAAGGGATTGATCTATTTTTTTATTTTATTTAAAAACATTATACATAGCAAAATTAAATCATCTCTAATAGAAATCAAGCAGAACGCATAACCTAGCTACTCGAGTTTAGCCAATATCGATTTACTAATAAAAACATCAGCAATTTTTTTACGGCCACGCAGAGACGTGTGTTAAAAGTGCCACGTTTTATTGCGTACCTGAAATATACATTCTTTTTCAGTCGCGATGAGGGTGTCGGGCGACATTTAACACATTAAATGTCAAGGACACATATGCTTTGCTGACTAATATGTTTCAGACGCATTACAAATTGGCCTCATTTGAGTACTCTTGTCTATTGTAATATAATATGTACATAGCGAAGAGTAAAACGGAGTACAGTTTATAAAAAAATCACAATTTTCCCTTTTCATTTTGTCATAATTGTATAGTTACTGCTACATTATTAAAGATCACAATTAAAATAAAATGCGTGTGGCGAAAAACTTAATACAAAGTAGGTAAGCATTGCCTATTTTTGTGCTCCTAAATATTACATATTTACATATTTGGAGGTAATCTCACCATGGATAGACTTTAACGTAACCTAAGCATACATTGTAGGAGGTACTAAAAGGCACTTGGCAATGATATATTACGTACTTATAGTATGATTTTTAAGATGTCCAAATTGTAGGTAGAACTCTTTAGTAAGATTCCAACATCTTGAAAAATTACCACCTTACTTAAATATACAAGTAGAGGTCAAAATCAAAATCAAAATCAAAATCATTTATTTGTCCAGCATAGGTTAGGATGTTACAATTAAATCAGTTTCACTATGTGGCTCCTTACGGTATACAAATTTTGAGAGTTTGGGTCAGCTTCAGGTCTAAAATTTAAGTCACAATTATATAATACTCATATTTACATGTCATTATCATCTAAAAATTCATTTACAGAATAGTAGTTTTTTCGAACTAAGAATAATTTTAACATACTTTTAAATTTATTTAGATTTAGGTATACTAAACTTTCTCATATCTATACTTCAAACATTCATAGCTTGGTAATAAATTGTGATAAATACGGAAACATATACCTTTACCGGGATTTGATATCGAGACAGGAGAGGAAGCGAAATATTACACCCGAGTGTGTAATATAACAACCAAACTGTTTTTTGTTACTATAACCAATATATTGTTGTTACCTGCGATACCTAAAATATCTAGACGGCGGCACTCCTGCACCTGATACCAAGGGCCATCAACGCCAGTCTATAATGTTAGTTGCAACGTGTCCGTTCTAAGGGCCCTGCATCTATCGCTGGAGGGTCTTGTCCGTGAAGTTGACAAATGCCTCAGACATAGGTGTTTGGCGACACGCTACTTGAGACGAGGACTTGTGGCTGTTAAGTATATTTCCGGAGCCACAGAGTGTCACCAATATCATCTCCAAATTGTATGGTTTCAATTCGTAAAATAGTGGAATACCTACTCATATTCTTTTTCGTAATCATTTCAGTTGTAGTAATTTCAATGTAGTCTTGTTAGATGAGTTAGATGACTAAATCAAAACTTTTCTTTAATATAAGTTTTGAAAATTATAAGCCACACTTAGGTATTAGATGTAACAAGTTTTTAGCTACATTGAATAACCACAAAAACATTTTAAAGTATTAACATGCGAAGGTTTTAAAAAGGTCCTTTCACAAATAAAATCCCATAAATTTTCAGTGCATCAATGAACTGTAAAATAAGCAGGGACTTGAGATGACTTTAGTAATTGAAAACCAAGATTTAATATTTTACAAACATTAATAAAAGCTGACAAAACCAAGCTTCAAGAAAATAATCAGAAGAAAATTCAAGTCGAAAGGGACGCCTGATTTGTCAAAGGATTTACTAGCAATATTTTTTGACCAAGCAGCCCTTTACAAATTTGTTATGCAAATGCAAAGCCTTACACTTCCTTAATTATTTCGAAAGCCTTTGCCAACCCGACGTCTTTGTAATATTTTACGACATCATTTAAAATGGCGTCTTGCTTAAGTTAATTTTGCTGTCGCCATAGGAAATCATTAGATCAAGCCATTATACGCTAACGTAACACACCCGCTGTTCTTTCGCTTTAAAAACGATTAATTATTTCTTTACAGATAAATATCTGACATCTTCCCTCACAAACAAGACGGAAATGTAACTTCTGAAATTATCGCTATACATCTACAAAAAAAAGGATTTCAGGGATCAGATGCATCACGACTTCCGACGTTATCTCTCTGAAGACAAATCAAGTAGAATCTAAGGATTACTCACACGCATACGAAACATTTTATCGCGCAAAAAGTTTTCTCCCAAAGATATCTTAAGCCTCCAATCTTTGTACAAAGAAAGTCGGCTTAAACTTTTACTTTCTAAGGCTTTAATAATAGGTCCCTTTTCTTTTTTCGTCGCAATCGGGCCGCGAGGTTCGACCGCTGGCAGAATTAATATTAATCTCGCTACTTACTCACGATCTTCGGGTATGCTAAGTTATTTTTGACCTGTATTTTTTCCGCAGTTTTTTTAGCTTCGACAAACGAAATCACAAAATAAGAATACTGATTTATATAATATAAAGTATAAATATCACGTCCTAGCAAATTACTATTTCAGTTGGATAGTGTACAGTCGCCATTAGATATATCGGCGCGACCAAGGTGGTCACAAATATCTGAACAACGCCTCTAGCGATATATTTTTGGGTCTATATTGGAACGCATAAAATCATCTTGACTATTTTTACTTAGCATAACAACCATTGGCATAACAACGTTTGGCATAACTATTGATCCGAATAGACCGATTGTCCTAATGGTAATACGCATAAGCTTGCAAATCCTAAGAGTTCTCTGTCCTATTGTTTAAATGTCATAAAATCCCCATATCGAATCCATCCATACGCATAACCCAAAAAGCCTAAATCTGAATATCCTAAAACTTACACGACTAATAAAATATGACATAATACTTACTTTTCTAAAGTAGTCTAATTCATAATCTCCACTACGCATAATCCGAAAAACCTAAATCTGTTGTTTCATTTCGGGTTTTTTTTATTCATTTTGTTTACATGTAATAATATTTATTCCGCATAAAATTATTTCAATTGGTAATATTTCGTTATCGAAACTAAACGCAATCACGTCAGTCGGCTCACTCTGCACGATTATAGCTATGTAGTTTCAGATAAAAAATTGTTTTTCTGATCGAATGGTTGATCGTCTGAAGTGATTTAATTACCTGTGTATATTATAGTATGGTGAACAATGAGTGATACAGAGGAGACACTTGTATGCGAAGAATTTAAATCAAATAGAGGAGCATTAAACCTGTCTGTTTTCTTGGGGATCGCAGTTCTAACCTAACCTAACCCACTTTTGGCAACAGTTCGTTTTTTTGGGGGACGCAGTTCTAACCTAACCTAACCCACTTCTGGTAACAGTTTATTTTCTTGGGGGGCGCAGTTCTAACCTAACCTAACCCACTTCTGGCAACAGTTTATTTTCTTGAGGGACGCAGTTCTAACCTAACCTAACCCACTTCTGGCAACAGTTCGTTTTCTTGGGGGTCGTAGTTCTAACATAACCTAACCCACTTCTGGCAACAGTTCGTTTTCTTGCACGGGACGCAGGGACATATATTATAAAATTGTATTAAAGTAAGTAATACGCCGAAGAAATGAATTGCAATGTTTTGTAGTTGTGCCAATTAACATAATTTGAAACAAATGAGTGATTAAGTAATATTCGTTGAATAGTATTTCTACGTGGTAAGATAAATTTAAATAAATAGTAGTTGAAATAAAATAACGCCAAACAATATTACTAGTACTAAAGTTTCGATGAATCGTTGTCGATGAAATAATATTCGATGAAAAGATTGTGAGGCACTAGGATGTTATGATTTTCTAAATTAGTAGGATAAGATGTTCGAGTTAGTATATGTTATGCACATTGAAATTATGCGAACTGAATTTTATTCTTCTTCATGTTATACCAGAACATTTTATGTTCATATATAGTTATGAAAATTACTTATTAGGCGAATATATGCATTAATATAGTGACTTTTATGCGAAATGGCATTATGCCAATCGTGTTATGCCATGTGCAAATATGACAATCCATTTTATGCGAAAAAGAGGGCACCCTATATTTTTGAGTAGGTACCGTGGCCGCTCCGACTGTATTTTAAACATACAAACAAATCATAGAACCCGTTCGAACCCAGATAAGCTGCTCACCACTGCATCCCTAGATAAGAAAATTGTTGCAACGGAACTTACCTTATAAAAGTTTATTTTAGCTTAGCCTTAAATCTACTACGCAGATTTTAGTTTTAGAAGTATGTAGTTAATTCCAGCTGTTTCTTTCAAAATTTTAAATAAATGTTCAAACATTAAATTTTAATCTAAGTAGCTTCAGACAGACATCAGTATCTAACGTATACGCAATATAGTCCATATGGGTCAAATCTACAGCGACTTATCAATGAAAAGTTAAGGTAAACATCCTAGTGCTCGACACGATAATGCCCAATAGTTGACACCATGATTTAATTTAAAATATAGCAAACACAGTTACACAGTATGTCTAGCGTAAGTCTTAACGCACCCTTCCGCACGCCGACTTAGCGTTGTTATTAACTACGAAAATGTAGAGTTTTGTGTATGAAAAAGATCGCTGTTGAACTTACATATTTCCGGCTTAATAAAACTACTTTAAACTCGACAACTAATTCAGCCCTAGCGTGACTAATACTACAATAAAGTTGACAGAGTTAAATGAAAAAAAAACTGTAAGTTGTTTGGAGGATTGAGTCGCGCCCGGCCACGCAGGCGGGTCTGGCAAACGGAGTTGCCTCTAATAAAAACTTCGCAAAGTGCCCACCGACTTTTTCTATACTTTTTTATACCAACAATGCTTTTCTTATTTTCTTTTCTACATAAATTACACGATTATTTTCCATGTTCTGTAATCGTGTACACTAATGACTTCAAAACTTCTCAAAGATTATTGGGTTGTTCGACGCGGCAGTCTTTATTGTTTTTAAATAAAGATAAGAATAATTTATTAATTATTTATATAAATTTAATTGCACAGAACAGAAAAAATTACAAATGGCGGACTATTGAGTACTACAGGCGTTCTGAAACCAGTCAATCGTTGGGCTAAACAAAGACATGAGAAAAAGGTGCAGAGAAAAGTATGGGATTAATCAATTAAATTTATTGCAAACTTAGCTAAATAATAAATAATTATAACAAAAAAAGAACCGACTTCACTTAGGATCCGCTATTCCAAGAGGAAGTGGCCGAGTTGCTGTAAAAAATAGTGAAATTACTATAGGTGTGCCTATAATAGTTGAAGAGTTCCCTCGATTTCTCCACGATCCCATCATCAGACCCCGACTTGGTGACAATGGGACCATCTAGGGGATATACCCGTTGAATTAAAAAAAAATTTGAAAATCTGTTCTCGACTCACGGAGATATCCATACAAAAAAACGACACGGATACGGGGACATACATACAAAAAAAATTAAAAAAATTAAATAAAAAATTCAGTCGAATTCAGAACCTCCTCCTTTATTGAAGTCGGTTAAAGAGATAATAAACTAACTTAAAATATACTATGTTATATATACTACATATATTGATGGATACTATTCGAATTCTTGTTTAAGCATATGCATATGATGCATCCGCGTAAAAGTAAGGAAGTAGTAATCTCTTGTACGAACGCTTTATTTGCTTAAGACTTGATAAAAAAAGTACTTATGTCAACCAAATAAAATCTTAGCATAGTCTCTCAACATAATTGAAAGTTACTCGATTACTTTGAATATTAGTAACGAAAACTTTTTAATGAAAGCGGGTTGAACCGAAAAATACTTCAAACCTCAAACACGCAAAGCTGCAGAACTACGAGACCGGAATAATGTTTGGGACAGAAAAAGTTTTACGCTTTGAACCCTGGCGGGGTAAGTGTTTTGCATTTCGACCTACGTAACCTGCATACCAATGCGTAAAAGGATTGATGTTTGTACGAAGTTTCACAAAAAATATCTGGCAACTATGTATTTAGCCCTTGGAGCGTGTTCGATAGTTCAAGAATAGATCACAGTGGTTTTATTGACCCTGGTATATTCGTGACGCGTAAGAAAAGAAACGTCTTATTCGCCTTGTAAATCAACTGGCAGTTTTACTTTTTCAGTATTTTTTTTTTTTGCTTTATGTTTGACGTAAGAACAGGATTATTTTACGTTGAGGAATGGTGTAGCTAGTTCTTACCTGAAACTTGCTTTTTTTTACCATTTATTTGTAGGTGATGCAACCTGTCGCTGATGTGAGTGTAAGAAAGATATACGAGGAACACAGATAACCTCAATCACTAGATAGATCATAAGTACAACTGGAGGTCACCACACATAGGTGCTCCCGTACTAATTTTGTAATGAGAGCGCGATCGCTTATTTTAGTTGAGTTAACGTTTTTGATCATAACTCATGTGAATTAAAAATATCCACAAAAATCTAGTTACAGGGGTGAACCTGGATTGTTATACTACAAATTGGTGTAGAATGCTATTGAGATGTGCTGTTCGAATCGTAGAAATTTAGGAATAAAATTGCGCTTATGTGTGGTGACCTCGTGCTCCCTGTACAAGCTTAATGATGAGGTGTGTGTAGTCTGTGACGAGGAAGTATCATGTTGGTGCAGAGTATGTTGCTGATTACAAGCAGTTATAGAACTTTAGTAAAATTCCTACGTAAATAATAAAGAATACATTTAACAAACTTTTATTTAACTTGAAATTTTACCTGCTTCAAATCTTTGTTGGTTTTTCATACACTTTCCAGTGTTTGATTGAGCTGAAAGGCATACTTCCGTAATATCTATGACAATACTGCTATCTACTAGGTACAGTCAGCAATAAACGTGTGTACACGGAAAAAAAGGCTTCCGGGATATTCTCAATCTAAGATATTATTATATTATGTTGAAAATATTTCCTCGTAACAAGCATTTATTTCCTTTAACGAAAACAAATTAAGTTTTAAATATAACGAAGCGAATATATTCTTACATATTTTCTAGTTTTCTTTTACCTAAGATAATACTTGTTTGATTAAAGTACAATCTCTCTTATTTACTCAATATACTCTTGAAACAATACATTTTTGTATTTCTAATTTAAGAAAACGTGGTTTTATTAAGCGAAGAATCATATTTTTGGTAAAGGAAATAAATACTTGTCACGAGGAAATATTTTCAAGAAAATAATAATGTCTTGGATTGAGAATATCCCGGAAGCTTTTTTTTCCGTGTACCAAAAAATTTTTTGGGAGTTACTTGTAAAAAGATCTGTTTGTTAATTTCAACTACATATTGACAACAATAATTAGCTTTTATAAAACACTAACTCCCGCCCGGGATTCTGCCCGTGTTGACGTCATGAAATTGACAAACCCTTTCGTAGTCCACCAATTTCATTTCGTAGTCAATCAATTTAAACGGCCTCCTAGCTTAGTCAGTAGTGCCCTGCGAACGAAGCAGTACCCGGGTTCGAATCAGGATTCGATAAGGGCATTTATTTATATACTTATCACCGATATTTGTACCTGAGTGATGGATGTTTTTAGTACATTTAAGAATGTACATATTACACATCTATTATCGAACGAAGAACTTAAGCTTAGCGAGTTCTTTTAAACAACTCGGTACTGGGACGTGTCGGCATTTCGATGACTTTCTGATTTTGTCCGACGATAACTTTAGTAACGTTTTTCTGATCTTTATGAAATTTGTTGAGATTTTAGCAGAGACACATGTAATTGAGAGTTCGTAAATAAGAAAGATCTACTTATCGAGGGGTTATGGAGCAAAAAGGTGTCAAAAAATCGATGAAAGGGTCTGGTTATATTGGTCAACTCGTTTGCAAGGAAATCGCGAGTTCTCAGTTCGAGGCGGACTACTATTATACACCGTGGGCAGATTAAAACCGACAGGTTTTAACCACGTATTCCCGAGGCCAAAAGAAGCAAAAACGTCATACGACTTTTGGCCAATTTTGCCAAAAAAAAAATTTTTTTTTTCGTTTTTTTGGATTTTTCATAATGTTTTAAACATAAGAAGTAAATTTTATTACTAAAAATATCAGTTACAATTATTTTTTTACATTTTTTTCCTAATAACTAGTTACTGAAAAGTTTTTTGTTACATTGACATCTGTCAATAAAGATCTCATCAGACTAGTCTCCATAGTGGTGATATCGTCATCAAACAGGCATTTTTCGCTCAGATACAATAGTGTTTGATTTTTTTTTTAATTGGTATTTACTCTGGAACTAAGGCGAAATCGACCTAGAGTCATACAATGTTTTTGCCTTCTTTTGGCCGCGGGAATCCATGGTTAGAATCCGTCGGGTTTAATCTGCCCACGGTGTATATATATGGTCGTCTAAATAGTACCCACAACACAAGTCTTATTGAGCTTAACGTGCGTGAGACTAGGTCGGTTTGTGTAAGATTATAATATTTATTTATTCAGCTATAATTATTATCTAAAAACACGGCCATTTTACTTCCACGTTTCTGTAAAAGGCAATAACGACAACAAATTGATTTCAAACAAAATTTCTAATGTTTATTTTATTGATGCTCACAAAGGAAGTTTCCTGTTATTCTGAAAGGAAAACTCGTGGGATTTACTTAAAATAATTACAATGACATTGACACGTCTCTTTGACAAGAAATAATAAAGTAAAGAATACTTATTTTTTATTTATTTTCTGCTCAGTATTGAATTCAAAAGTTACAATATTATTTGATGTCAAAAGTTTTCTGATAAATTAGTGCCATTAATTTACTTATTTACTTAAGCTTATGATTGATAATATCGAACAAGTGGAGTCGAACGAGCGGAGCGTAAGTGAAGAGAGTTCTTACAAACAACTTCCGGCTATTGGGATGTCTCGGCATTCTATGGCTTTTTGACTTTGAGAGCTTGTTCGACTCTTTGAGATAACTTGAGTAGCGTTTTCTTGATCTTTATGAAATTTGTTTAGGTTGTAGCACAAATACATATAATTTGAGATTTCGTATAGGAGGAGGATCGATCAAGGTGTTATGGATCCAGAAGGCACAAAAAAAATCATCACATGGGTCTTGTTATATTGGTGAACTTATTTGCTAGTTTTTATGTAAGTTCATTTTTTACACAAAAAGGAGAAAATAATTTATTATTCAAGAATTTATTATATTCAAGTTTTTATTTTGATAATTAAGTATATTCTGTGGCACGATTTTTAGTCCAACCAGATTGACGGATAAGTATATAATGCAATATACTTCTTATCAAATTATGGTTATGAATATAAAAAAATAACAATCAAATTCAATGAACGCTCAGGGGGCATGGGGGTGATAAAAGTAAAATATTGTAGTTGACCATTGACAATTCAGGGTACACCGCTGCTAATCCTGAATGTAGATGAGGTATAAAATAGTTCTAGAGTTTTCTAACAAACTTATTTACTAAAAGACTAATAGACGGAGAGCTAGCTAACCCCGTAAAAATAACACAATAACTGAAGCAACGAAGCTTCTCGGTAGTTTTCTATAGTATTCTTATTTTTAGATCTGGGCAACTATCAGGTGTCCATCAGTGGAGGTCAAAGACACTTGACAAAGACAATTTCTAGAATTGCCTATGGATTTTTGTTGTCTTGTGGTATTGATTAGAACATATCATTGCCAGGCGTTTCTGCTAGGTAAAAAGTAGTGCCAAATGATTTATAATGTGATTCATAGTTTTCGCGTATTTCATTTTATTTCCGCAATATGTTGTTATGATATTGCCTTCTATATATAAATGATACAAATTGGCAGTTTTACGTACCATAATAACCAGTTTTTTTTCAACTAAAATATTTTGCCGGCCTGTCACACTGACCTCCACATGAATAGCTGCCAGGGTAGAAAGGACAGTATAGCGAACAACAGAGGTTTTTTTGCTGTCGTTATCGTATCATGACTGCCGGGGCTCTTAGTCTATAATTTTTAATTCGTATTCTATAGAATCTATTCGAATAAATTAATCCTCTTTGTTCAATTCTAGTACATATTTTAAATAATTTATGAGATTTGACTGGAATTGGTATTATGAGTCATCAGGTCCTGTTTGGTCGTAAGCTATATTATCAAAAGTTTGGAAGCTACTTTTATCGGTATTTGTGTAAAATAAAAGTTTTAAATTACTGGCAATAATGGCCAATTGCGATATCAGGGGTATCTTTTAGTATCCATTAATGCCGTTATTGCTAAGTGATTCATGAAAGTTAATAACTGTAAACCAATTTACTCTTGTTGCCAGCGTATAAATACTCGTGCATTTAAGCCCATTTATGTCGAATTAAGTGAATTTGTGCTGAGATTAACGAGTTTTACTCAATATTTTAGATGATATCGTAATTGTTTTATAGATATATATAATACTTTAGCGAGATTTCTGTTTGGCCCCATGGTTGACGGCTAGAGAATGCCATTTGTACTTCTTTTTATTGTGCAATAAAGTTTAATTAAATAAATAAATAGCTCACTAGCGAACATGTATACAGTTAAATTTCTACGGAGAATTAAGGAATCATCACTGACAGATAGTAAATACAAGTGTTTATGACTTTTTAAAACTGACACATTTTCGAGCTTGACTTTAAAAAAAATATACTCATCGAATTCGACGGTATGGGTTTAAGGCGCTGATTCAACGCACGTAACCCATGGCGTGAGTAGCAGCGCGGTGAGCGGCTACTCCATTCACCCTAAACAGCTTAAACAATATAAAAACATAAATAAGAAAATACCAGTAATAATGGAACGACTTGTTGGCTAAGAAAGCCACTGAAAGGCCATCAAACAGAAATCGGCGACGCGGTAAACCTAGGCGGAGATGAGACAACACAGTGACGGGAGGATTTTTACGTGTTTCGAAGTGGTTGGGCTGATATTTCAATAAGCTGACACTACAGGCTAATAAATAAAAATATAATGTCCTGGCTGAAGGACGTGAAAAAAAAATCTTATTTCTTTTTATTGTGGATCCTGTAATAGTACAGTCATTTGTAGCCGGACAGGGACCATAAAACATAATATTAGGTTAATACTCCTTACGATATATCGAGTCGGTGAGCACTTTACTCGGTCCTCAGTAGGCCAGGGGAAAAGTAAAAGGCAAGATTTATCGTAGTTTTTACAATTTTACGGTCAACGACTTCGGTGGAAACGCCAGGGGACACATTACAGAAGATATCACAGATTTACTTGAAGCCCGATGGTTCCTCTGGAGGGAAATCTAAAAATGGAGCTTGATGGGAAAGTCCTATTAAGGAAGCCGGATTTTACGCCGGTTTTAGGGAGGTAAGATTTATTGATGATTGTAGGCTTAAAGGGAAGGTAATTAATTCTTAGCGGGCGTGTTTTTGTGGCTTACGTGAATTTAAAACATAAATCCTGTTTAATAATCCTTAATCTTTTGATAATGATTATTCGTGAGATTAAAGACAAAGTCGGAAGTTAATATTGATAAGCTATTTGCCCAAACATTTACTAAGTTATTGCTACTTAGATGTTAAGGTACAGGGGGACCATTTCGACTGGGGGGCAAATTCAACTAAATCGTAATATCTTACGTGTTTTACATACTTAAATAGCTATATTGCCATTTATAACCGGAAAGCGGTATATGGTGCTCTACATATAAATGGCACTATAATTATGTAAAACACGTAAGATATTGCGACTTAGTCGAAATTGTCCCCATGTAAGTACCTTATATAAGTTAATTTAAATGAATCTTATATTAAAATATATTATTAATAACAGGTCACTCATATAATTTAGCGCCAAATACGACCCGAGCTACGCAAGATACCTGTTATAAATATATTTTAATGTAAGTCACACGGGAGTTTTGTAATGTTACAAAACAAATTAATTTGAATAATGTCCTATGCAAAGTGACACGTTTTCGTTAATTTTGATTATACTTATTCTGTTAGTTATGTAAACAAGTTTATAAATATATCTCGCTATTATGTAATACCTAATGAAAACATATATTTATATAGTATGCGTATAATTACTTTTTATTTTAAGAAAAAAACGTTAAAAAGACTCGACTTCGCTGTCGTATGACTTTGCAAGCGATTTAATTATTAACACCATTTTGTGTTTGTTTTTTTAACATGTCCCAAAGAAATGACACCTCACACAACGTCATCTGTCAAACTAGGTTTCTAGATCGTGCTAAAGAAATAAACGTACACACTTGTACACATACCTTCGGCAGTTGGGTAAAAAATATAATGCAAGCCAAAACAGATCCCACGCATTCTGGGTAACAGCGTTTGAAATAGGTACTCAAGTGAGGAGTCGATCCCTAAAGCTTTGGTTTACCGATCCGCTTTATCAAAGTCTGTTTTGGAAAAACAATAAATCTTCAACTACCTTTCAAATATTGAAAAGGGTATTTTTAAAGGGAAACTGCAAATCATGACTGGAAATCAATAATCGAACGTCTGGCCCTCCAACCTTCGTCTTACGTGTTAGATATAATGTGAGTTATAGCTGTAGTATAGAGGTAGGTATAGGGAGACGAATGCCGCGGCCATTGGTCTCCCGGTAAAATAGGGAAAACAGTGAACCACTTAACTTATTGCCAAAATAAGTACGTATTCGATTATTAAATCGCTATTTTATAGGTACTCCCAAATTAATCCACATTGGTCAGACGGAGTAATAAAACTAAATTCATCTTTCCTGTGGACAAAAACATTTAATTTATGATGGGCGATTGGGCATTTGTATGTAGGCAATTTATCGATATGAGCTACGAACTCACAAATTTTATGTATCTCTGCTACAGCCCCAAAAAATTTCATAAAGATAAAAAAAACGTTACTAAAGTTATCGTCAGACAAACTATCGAAATCAAAAAGCCATCCAAATGCCGAGACGTCCCAGGTCACAGTTCGGTCTGGAGTTGTTTGTAAGAACTCGCTTCGCTTACGCTCCGCGAGTTCGATAAACAAAAGGTTCTTTACTTGGAAGAACTGTTACTGGTAGAAAAGCTGATTGAATATCTGTATGTAGAGGTAAAAAACCTTTGCAAATAGGACTCACACAGCCTCATGGACGATTCACAGAAATACTTCAAAACAAAGAAACGGACCGATAAGAAGATTACAGAACCCGCACGGAGTTAGGTATAGGGCATAGATCACTGACCTACTAGATAGAGCATAATATACATAAGACTTGTAGTCACCACATACATATTCACGCTCTTATGTTCAGTTATGTTTTGCTAGAGTTTTGTATTGATTTTGACGTAAGTGGATATCACTCTTTTGTGTATCCATAGAGATTTCGGGTGTCACTAATTGTGATATCATAATTGTCTCACTTTCAGTTTTGCCATTTCGAATAGGGGCCCTGAATGTTACAGTTACGCATACAGTTTTGTAGTGTAAACCGCACAAATAAGCGTTCGTTTACGCTTTAAACAGAGTCTAGAGGAGGTATTCTTTGGTAAAGAGTAAAAATAAAATACAACGTTAGAAGTTTAGACCTCCTTCAAACGAATTGCGGTCACGGAGGCGAATAAATTATTAAAACCATTAAAGTCAAAGCTTCTACGAAAAGTTAAGTTAATGTAAAAGGCAGTCAAATAAATCTTTAGTCGTTTAAAATATAATTTTAAAACGACTATTGTAATTCTGAAATTCACGATAACATCTGAATTTTCCATTTCAACCGAATTAAATTCAAATAGCAGCAATTAAGTTAAATAAAATCTAAAACATTAATGAGATCTAATAGCAAAGAAAACTCGTCATAATACTGATTAAAAATAATTCTGAGTCAAAATGAGATTAAATGTAATATACTAAACCGTCTCAGGTAAAAAAATGACTAAAACATGAATGAAAGAAATATATATTTCCATTGGAGTGGGTAACAAAAGTCACCTACCTTACATTCGATTTCAATTTCAGTTTAGAGCCATTTCGAAAACCAACATGTTTCACAAAAGCGAGGGGACGAAACTATAAAAGAAAGGGAGAAGTATGAATTATACGTCAAATTGAGTTCCAGATGGCGCATCAATTCGGTACCTGCGATATACCGTCATACAATATTATGTATTATACGTATCCCTCACCCTTTTTTTGTATTTTTAAAACAGTAAAAATTCTGAGAGAAAATGTTATTTAGCCGTTGTGACAACAGATCTAAAGCGAGGTTTAGACTAGCAAATTTTCTTGCGATAAGTAGGGACGGAGCTATATGCTAGAATGAGACATGAATATCACTATTTCTTTGTAGCCTATAGCTGCGTCCCTACTTGTCACAAGTAAACGTGCTAGTCTAATCCTCGCTTAACAATAGTAGTTATCCTTAAAGACACATTTAAAAATGTAACCTTAGAAAAAACAGTATCATCATTCTCCTAGCGTTTGTCCCGGTCTTGCCACGTCTCAATTGAGCCTGGGGTCCACTCGGCAACCTAATCCCAGAGATTGACTTAAGCACTAGTTTTTACGAAAGTGACTGCCGTCTGACCCTCCAACTCAGAGGGGAAACTAGGCCTTGTTAGGATTAGGTCCGGTTTCCTTCACCAAAAAGCGACTGGTAAATATCAGATGATACTTCGTAAACAAGTTTCGAAAAACTCAGTGAGTACGAGCCGGAGTTTGAACCCGAGACCTCCGGATTGAAAGTCTGACGTTCTACCGCCAGGCCACCAGCGAATAACAAAATACGGTATAAAACAGAAAAATACCTGCCTATGGAAATTGTCTTTATCATAACGCTGTTCAATCTCAACTATACGACCTAACTGTTGAGTAGTTTTAGTACTGTCGTAATAAACTTGAGACGTTTAGGGTCGTGGGGAGTTTCATACGGTCCGTTGTATTCGATGGAACCTGTCGTTAATGTCACTCGTAATGTCAAACTCAATCATCAATATTACTTTATTGATACTCGTATAGTTAAGTACTAACTCTAGGCCAGTAGGTATAAGAACGAGTGCACATGCTAGGGAATGTAACCCAGGTTTCTTTCTTTTAAAAATTCTATACTAAAAAGACCCTTGTTGCATTCCCTAGCCCGTCTTCGCTGTGGCGCGAATATGTCAGCATACTAAAATCCGAAGGCGAATGTACGATTATTACATGTCAAAACATTGACTAATGACGTGAGTTTTACCGTAATATTTTGACTCTATAATACATTTATATGGAATATTGAGTATTAGTTTGGTTATATTTTCTTTGATTACTTCAAACCATATCATTATCGTAAACAATGCAATTACTTTACTATTTATTACACGCTTCAAATAACAACACAATACAGAGAGACAAGGTAAGGTAAGAAACAATACACATGCAATACACATATATATTCATTCAAGTCAAAAACGACGTTAACATTGTTTTCAATATAAAAACGAACGTTTGAGCTCGTCAAAAATAATTTCATTTTCCATAAGGGCAGAGCGATGGGGCGGCCCCCTCGCTCGTTATTCCGACTACGCGCCATATAACGTCTTTTCGCCAGCTAAATATGTATTAAATTGTCATTCAAATTTGACTATCATGACAATAACACGCCGTCGCAAAATATTGAAAAGATAATAACATTTGATGTACACTTATTGACTTTAACGTGCAATATAAATCCCCATTTTATGTAACGGTTTTATTCATTAGCTGTGCGTTTTAGTTCCAGTCAAATGACACGGTAATGAGTTTAGGGCGAACTGATTTCCATTTTCAAGATGAATATTTATTTGGGGTTTTATTACAGTAGGTGCTTTAGAAGTTTATTCAAAAGCTTTACGCTACTGAAGATAGAGCTTAAAGCTGTTAACATAATTTTGCAGTTCATTGTGCGAACTAAAGTGATAGCATTAGTTAAGTGATTAAGGCGTGCTTTGTATTTAAAAAGGAGGGCTTAAGTAAACTAACCTATACATTTGACCTTATTGGGTGTACCTCGGAATTCCTAATAACGTTTGTCCTAAAATCACTTGCCCTAACCGTTTTGTCCTAATTGTCATTTGCCCTAATGATCAATTACCCTAACAGTCACTTGTCATAATGTAATGAATGTCCTAATGCTCATTTGTCCTAAAATTGTTTACCATAATGTTCAAAAATCCTAATTTTATTTGCCATACCATTTGAAACCCCTAATGACATTTGTCCTAAAATTACTTACCCTAACCGTTTTGTCCTAATTGTCATTTGCCTTAATGATCAATTATCCTAACAATTACTTGTCATAATGTAATGTTTGCCCTAAAGCTCATTTGCCCTAAAAATTCTTACCATAATGTTATATCCTAATTTTATTTGCCATAACGGCGTAGGTTAGGGTTATTTTTTTATGACCCTAAAAACGAAACTGCTCCCAGAGATAGGTAGGTTAGGGTTATTTTTTTTTGATGACCCTAAAAACGAAACTGCTCCCAGAGATAGGTAGGTTAGGGTTATTTTTTTTTGATGACCCTAAAAACGAAACTGCTCCCAGAGATAGGTAGGTTAGGGTTATTTTTTTTTGATGACCCTAAAAACGAAACTGCTCCCAGAGATAGGTAGGTTAGGGTTATTTTTTTTTGATGACCCTAAAAACGAAACTGCTCCCAGAGATACGTAGGTTAGGGTTATTATTTTTTATGACCCTAAAAACGAAACTGCTCCCAGAGATAGGTAGGTTAGGGTTATTTTTTTTGATGACCCTAAAAACGAAACTACTCCCAGAGATAGGTAGGTTAGGGTTATTTTTTTTGATGACCCTAAAAACGAAACTGCTCCCAGAGATAGGTAGGTTAGGGTTATTTTTTTTTGATGACCCTAAAAACAAAACTGCTCCCAGAGATAGGTTGGTGAGGGTTATTTTTATGACCCTAAAAACATATGAGCATTAGGGCAAGTGACAATTAGGAAAAATTACCAGTAGGACATTTAATATTAGGGTATGAAATAATAGGAAAAATAATATTAGTTTATTTGAAATTAGGTGTTTTGATCATTAGGACAAATAACTTTTAGGTCAAATATTAATTATGATTATTTAATATTATGGAAAAAAAAGTTAGGGCAACTGATGAATAGGTCAAATGATATTAGGTAATAACATATTAGGGAAAATAAAATTCATCGATACGATGATAGGGCAACAACAATTAGGACAAATGAGCATTAGGGCAAATGATCATTAGGACAAATAGCATTAGAGAATACAAAAATAGGACAAAAAACTTTAGGGATTCAGATATAGATCCGACCTTATTAGCTAGATATGCTGATTGAAACAGGTATTTGATTTGCAGAAAATGTCACAATAAATATATTGTTTTTGAAATAAGTAAATATAACGGGATTTAAAAGCCATCAAAATCAGTCAAATTAGTTCGCAAACCTACTATATTTATGTGGTTGCACCAAAATAAATCTTTATAAATTCTAAATATTATTTTACTTCTTATTGTTTTCGCTTTGGTTGAACCCTAAAATGAATGGGTACAATGCAAAAAGTTCGTTATTTAAAAACACATTAAGAGAACAAGTAACTTTTCATATAAGTTTTCATACATGGTTTTTAATTCTTTATCCTCGTGTATACATTACATATAATAAAGCTGAAGAGGGTCGAAAGTCTGTATATGGAAGATATTCGAAAAAATATTGGCTGGGGATACTTAGAATCGATAACAGAACACGTTCAAACAGTTTTTATAATTTTTGTCTGTTTGTCTGTTTATTTGACCGCGCATCACGTGAAAACGGCTGAACGGATTTTGATGCCATTTGGTATAGAAATAGTTTGAGTCCCAGAAAAGGACAAAAAATAGTTTTCATCCCGAAAATTAACCCTTGAGGGGGTGAAAAGGGGGGTTGAAAATTTATATGGAGAATTTTTAATCGCTGGCAAGATTTAAATGAAAATTAGTAAAGAGATAATTTGAGTCCCGAGAAACGACATAGGATAGTTTTCATCCCGAAAATCAACCCTAGAGGGGATGAAATGGGGGTCGGAAGTTTGTAAGGGAAATCAATAACCGCTGAACGCTGGAAATAGTTTGAGCTCTGGGGAAGGATTTAGAATAATGATATCCCAGAAGTCATTCCTTAAGGGAGGATTACTAATTCCACGCAGACGAAGTCGCGGGCAAAAGCTAGTATTTTAATGAAAGGTGTGTACCTTAGTACACACCTTGCGCACACACAAAGACAACTACGTCTTTTTAGACCTAAACCAGAGTATACAACGGGTAGTTCAACCAGGAATTTAAAAAAAATTGCTTGGGCCGCGGGCAGGAACAACTAACGAATTAGACATGACAAAATGAAGGGAGACCTACTGCGTTGCGCGAAACAATCTTGGTACATCACTGCGTCCGAAATTTCAATTCCAAACGTGAATTTTTATTTTTTCGAAGATGGGTTACTGGTCCAAAAGACCACCTTCCTTATACTGTGCCTAAACGTAGCCAAATGGGACGTTAATATTACCACCTGAGTTGCTTTCTAGGACATTAGACTAAACGATAATGACGCGAGCTCAAGCTGATAGGGACAAAGCCGAATCACTGTATTGTCACTCAAGCCATTGAATTGCGACTAGCGTAGATTGTCCAGATATTAGTTCAATCTTCAAATGGCTTAACAATTCTGATTAATAATACATGTGTGATGGGTGATGTAAGCTTAGTAAAACACAGGGGTAGAGCTTCATATTCTTGACGCATTTTATTTTATATCACTTTTAAAACTTTCGCGTTTTATACACATGATATTAATTATGTAGGTATTTTAGATTTTATTGGAACGAGCGCGCGTGACATCAAGGCCGGAGCCTCCATGGCAACTGATTTGGGTATATTGAAAATCAAAGACATACGCTCGCGGACGGAATACTCCCTATGACGGAATTAGCCACACTAACCTTACCTACAATATACGTAACTGGGTAATGTAAAGTACGATGTAACGCAATCAGGAAAGTTTATCAAAAATTCTAGTCTTATTACTAGCAGACTGCTATCCATTTCCTCTGTTTCTCTATTAGAACCCAATCTATGGCTACGCCAGCCAACACATTACGGTAGTTTGTTACCGGGGAACTTTTAGAGGAAACACAATAAATCTCGTTCATAATAGTCTTAATAAACGGGGTCGACCTAGCCCCTTTCATGTTGCTTCGTTTGTAAATCTGGGATACGAAAGTGTTAGCAGGGCCACCAGAGGAGTTAAATATACAATACTAGCGACCCGCCCCGGCTTCGCACGGGTGCATTTATACATATAAACCTTCCTCTTGAATCACTCTATCTATTAATAAAAACCGCATCAAAATCCGTTGCGTAGTTTTAAAGATCTAAGCATACATCGGGACAGACAGCAGGAAGAGACTTTGTTTTATACTATGTAGTGACGACTTTGTTTTGTACTATGTAGTGATAGCGATAGTGATTAAAAAGATAGTCAAGAATAAAATACATCAGCAACCAAGTTATGTAACGGCCTCCTAGCCTAGTCGGTAGTGAGCGGGAGGTCCCGGATTCGAATTCTGGTGAGGGCATTTATTTGTGTGTTTATATTATAAGATCAGTCGGGTTTTAACAGCCCAAGATGTATATTATGTCCCAGGTTTATTTCACATTTGGCTCCACAGTTGCATTTATTTCAGATAAAGTTTTTTTTTACTATTTGTGTCATTCTCGCTACGTTTTTAATCAGTTTGCATGCAGTAATACCTGCACGGATTCGGTAAATCCGAGCGGTACAGACGGATTCATTCCGACGACAACGCTGCCTTTGAGCTTTGCAATCGCGTATGAAAAACGAACCTTTCCCATTCGTTGTAAAATCCTGCGAAAACTAACGAACCTGGACATACACGCTACAACATAACATATTTTATTCGGCTTTTAAAAGGAACTTGTTTTTGTGACATATTTGACTTGATAACTTGTGTTATTTTACTTTTTTTTTCTATTCATGCCTTAACAGAAAATATGACTAAACTTTATTCGCATGATTTTAAATATACGTTTCCTTGATTTTAATTTACTGTATTTAAAATTGTTATATTTGTAAGTCTTGTTTTTATTTTTGTTATAATTTGTTCTTAGTTTTCTCAATTGTTCCATGAAAGTGTATGTTTTTTTTTTTTTGCTTTTCATAATATATTACTTATATGCTTTACTTTCTTCGTATTCGAAATGAAAAGTAGAGTGTTCAACTCGACTCTTGGCACTTGTATTTGATTTGCAGCGATTAAGGCATGTCGCTATTAAAGAGTCATTTAAATGATCTTGATATTAAGAATAGCTTAGTACGTATTTAGGCCACGAAGCTTGCTGAGTGGCCTAAGTAAGGTATGAGATAGAAAAGCTTTCTTGTGTCACTATTCTATGCAATAGGTACCGTTTCTACAAGTGTTCAAAACAGGTGGATCCCCATGGATTAATTTTGGGCCTACAATTTCAATTCTATATACATATATGTCTAACCACAGTATATAGAGTTTCATAACATAATCAACTACCCGATTGAGTACCGGCCGCTCCATTACCCATTAAGTCAATAGTAGAAAAATACACTTCTTAATAATTTTATGCAGTTTAGATTCATATTTGTTTGAGTAAATAAATGTTTTACTAAAAAGCTACTAATGTGACGTCTACCAGAATAAACATTCCCGTGTTCGTTAATGCAAAACACATCATACCATATCTGAATTGACACATATCACATATCAAATTTCCTGCTAAATATTCGTTCGTAATTTAACGTAGGAAACCAAATTTACTCACTGCTCCGCAAAATGTATTCGCTTTTACATTCGCTCATTTAAAATGTTTATACCATACATGATTTTTTAAAGCAGACACGTTTACAGCGGATTTCACAGACATTAAATATTCTAGCCATGCACAAAATCATGTTTTCTACTCATTTCTTGCAGTACCTACTTTTTTAACTAAAAAAATGGAACAGATTCCATATCGTTTTTTTTTTAACTAATTTCCTAATATGGAATGAATCAATTATGAATCAATAAATCAATTATTGTGTAACTAAAATAGATAGATAGGCCTTTTAGCCTAAGGAGACACTGCCTTCTTTTAAGTATGTTCTACAGCTTACACAATGGGTTCTGTTCTAAAGAACTGTATTCATGATGCGACAATTGTGACCACGCATGCCACCGCACCCTAGAACGTAAATTCACTGTTTCTGGGTGAGGAATGAACTCCCCTGCGGAGGTTTTCTCAGGAAGGTATAGTACAGGTTCTTCAAAAAAGGAGTGTACAAGGAGTGTACATGTACAGGGTATACGCTGACTTACTAGCATCAAGCGGACTGAACAGGTTGCAACAAAAATACTGGTAAACCAATTAAAGGCATAATTGGTATCGTACTGCGACTAAGAAAAAGTGGGAGCATGTTTTTTAAGACGTGATTTTTTTGTACGGGACACATCGTCAGGCCAACCCTCCGGACGGATTCTAACCTATTTCACGTGGTTTTTTTTTTTTTTAATGTTCATAATTAGAAATCGATACCAATTATGTCCTTAAACGGATCACCAGTATTTTTGTTACACCTTGTTTACTTATTGGTCACTGATGTCATATAAAAAAATACTTTAAACAATTACTGAATATCAGTTTATCTTAATCCGTAACAAATCAAGCTTACAAATTGATTTACCTAATAGGTATTTAAATAACATATTTCAATTATGTATGAATACAAATAAGGAAAGGAACATTGGCACCCAATAACAAGTTAACATACTTCTAGAGATATGATAATTTTTTTCGCGTAGCACTTACTCCTTCCCGCGACGCGGACTGCATTTTTTTTCATGTATCTCTTCCGTAATTTAAAGATTAATTTCGGCTCCTGCTTAAATACAATAGAAACGAAAGTTTGTGTAACATAGTTTTTAACTTCAAGTATGGAAAAATAAAAATTAAGAGAACTTGTACGAAATGTAACAATTTCAGTGAAAAAAAAATGTAAGAAAGAGTTTTAGATCGGAAAACCACCCTAGTTTATTGTGGGTGTGAAATTGTACGTATGCCATCGCAGGCGCGGCATACAGGCTATGACAGCCAGCCGTTTATGTTAGTTTAACCGCGCATTAGTTTTTACGTATAAAACTATATTTTAACCATTGAAAACTTTGACCAATCACAACTGTTTTGAAATAGCGAGAAATAATGCATAGGATCATCTTCAAAGCCAGATAAGGGGGTGACGGGATAACTGTCAGGGGAATGTTTGTATTGAGGATGCCATCCATATTCCATATCTTTTTCTATCAGAACATATAAAATACTCTGAATGATATCGCTGACATACGTGTAGTCAGTCGTACTGCTTCAACAAGTGAGGTAGATTTAGAACAGCTCTTCCCTCAAGTCACAGACATACTGTGTAGAAACGGACTCCCCTCTGTGTAGAAACGGACTCCCCATGTAGAAACGGACTTCCCATGTAGAAACGAACTCCCCATGTAGAAACGGACTCCCCAATAGAAACGGACTCCCCTTGTAGAAACGGACTCCCCATGTAGAAACGGACTCCCGACACTTGCTTGACCGTAAATGTGAATCTTTATTATAACCGCATCGTTCAAAGAGCGGATATTTCTTTACAGGTGGAGATTATTACTACTAACTATTCAGCTTACAAAAAAAGATAAAAGATAAAAGATATTTATTCTTCAATTTAGGCACATTACAATGCACTTATGAACGTCAGAGAGAAAAGAAACTACCACCGGTTCTAACCCTACACCTCTGACCCGAGAAGTATTACTTATTACCGGCAAGAAACTCGGCGGGACTTATTTTTTCAAAACAGTACTACAAATACATTAAAGATACTATATACAATAATGCGTAGTTCTTCAAGAAGGCATATCAAAACAGCTTGAGAGACAGACATGTACCTGCCTATTGTGTAATTAAAATGAAAAATAAAAATAAAATCCAAATCTGACTGCTTCACAATACGTTTGATATTCTTTCTTACTTGAACTGTGTCCTCTAAATGTTAGATGATTTTATAGATTCTGGTTTGGGCCATGCATATATGTCTGTCATATAGTCCTCGACCCTGTAATAACCCTTTGACATTAAAGTTTTTTTCAAGTATTTCTTAAGAGCGGGAAATGATAGATTCAAAACATCGACGGGTAACTTGTTATAAATATGAATACCCTGGCCAAAAAATGACTTATATGCTTTGCGGACACGACATCGTCTGGTAGCAAGCTTGTTTTTATTTCTAGTGTTATAGCTGTGGATGTCAGAATTCTTCTTGAATGTGTGTATATTCTTTACAACAAAAATAATATTATCATAGATATATTGGTACGCAAGAGTTAAAATATTATTTTTTTTAAATAATTCTCTAATTGATGTACCTGCCTTTAAGTTATACATAAAGCGAATGGCTCTTTTCTGTAAAACAAAAATAGTCTGTATGTCAGCTGCTTTGCCCCAAACCAGAATTCCATATGACATTACACTATGAAAATAACTATAATAAACTAAGCGAGCTGTCTCAATATTAGTCAGTTGTCTAATTTTTCTAACGGCATGAGCGGCTGAACTTAGTCTAAGAGCGAGTTTTTTTATATGAGGACTCCATTGTAAATTTTTGTCCAACGTTGAACCAAGGAACACAGTTTTATCTACTATATCTAAACATTCACCATTTATAACTATATTAGTGTCCATTGGTGCCACGTTTGGCAAAACAAATCGAATACATTTAGTTTTCTTAGCATTAAGTAACAGATTGTTAGTAGTAAACCAGTTTAGTACGCCAGCTAGTGTATTGTTAATTACAGATAAATCATTGGATTGCCGTTCAACTTTGAAAATTAAAGATGTATCATCGGCAAACAAAATCATACCACAAAGGTTTTGTACTACACAAGGTAAATCATTTATATAAACCAAAAACAGGAATGGGCCCAGAATGGAACCCTGTGGCACTCCTAATTTTACTAAAGTCCCTTTAGACTGGGTTTTATTTACAACAACTGTTTGTGTTCTATTGCTAAGGTAAGAAGACATGAGACTCAGGGCATTTTCTGAAAGACCATAGTGTTCTAATTTAAGAATGAGCGTTCTATGATCTACCCAATCAAAAGCTTTTGAAAGGTCACAGAATATACCAATTGCATCATAACGTTTGTCTCGCCAAGCATTGAAAATATGTTTAATGAGTTCTGCAGCAGCGTCGGTTGTGGAACGTCCCTTTGTGAAACCAAACTGATTGCTTGTAAGCAGTCCATGTCTGTTGAAGTGCCCCAGTAGATCATTTAACATTATCTTTTCAAAGACTTTACTTAGTACAGGAAGTATCGATATCGGTCGGAAATTATTTACAATCCATATAGCTAGCTAAAAGTGAGAAAATTAGATGTACGTAATTAACACATCATCTTGCTAACAGGGAATTAGGCTCCTTAAAAATAATGCTGACGTAAAAAGTTGCTTTTTTGGTATGCAAGTAACATTTACTGGAAACAATGGGCAATTTCTTAAATAATATTATAATATTTATTTTAAGAATTTATTTAGAGAACTTAAATAACAAACAGAGTAAAAATTAAAAAAAACTTAAACAAAAAACAAATTAAAACTAATGTAAGTACATGTAATATTAGACACACCTCCATGTTCACCGTGAAGTGTTTTACGGGTACTTAAGTTAACGTCCAACTGCGCCAAACATTCTACCACTTCATCTTCACTACTGCAATCATTTGTAAGGGATTTTACATTTTTAAGTCTAAATAATATATTTATTAACCTAAGATAAAGTCACTAATTCATTTGATTGTAACACATATCCGAATTATTATAAATATCCTTCAAAGTTATCGCCGAAAATGTATCTCCAACTTTTTATTGGCAATTGGTCAATTGATATACAAATAGATTTTTTGGGGTATAAAAGTTCTTCCAAATGTAATTCTAATTATCTTCTTAAGGTACCATAAGTACCAATATGAAATTTTATCAAAACTGTGCAAAAAATTAACAAAGTAAGTAAAAGTTTGTCAAGTAAAATACTAACAAAGAAAGGCTGAACACCGCTAAAATACTTATTTGTGATTCTTACCGACTAAAGGCCGATTTTACTTCCACTAGACGACAATGGTTCGTGGAGTGATTGTGATCGCCGTGGTACTGGTGGCCGCCATCTCAAATGTTCAAGTAAGTTTCAATCGATTTATGCATTTGCAGTATCCATTTATAAAAAAGCTGTCAAACTTTAATATTCATATTTAGGTACTGAGCCCTAATTATGTTGCTTGTCTATGCCCATTCCTAGAATACGACTTAAAAGCAAGTTAAAAAAAACTGAAACTGTTAAGATGTTGATTTTTAGACCTAATTATTTCATGTCACCAAATGGTTGAATAATTTTAATTATTATATTTCAGTGTTTTAACGAGCTTGACGATATGAGGTAAGTAGGTATGATTTAAAAATTCATACTCATTTCGTATTTATATTATCTACTTTACCTACGCAGTAAAATAGCTGGATTAATTTTACTCATTCTTCTATGGCTTGAAAAGTTTCATTGTTCTACTTCTTACTTTGTACTAAGCATTATATAATCGAGTCTACCTCCATAATACTCAAAAACAATAGTGTATAGGTACCAATGTCCAAGTTTAGGTATAATAACATCGCAATTTCCTAACTCTGCTAATTAATCTTTACTTATTTTACAGGATAGCTCAATTGGTAGAGCCTTATCCCCAGAATTATTTGGACAGGTATTTAATTCTTCATTCGCTCGTAAATGGGTGAACTTTGCTAGCATTTCAACCGCCATAATTCATAAAACACGTATTTACTGTATATTATAGATACCACAATAAAATTTCCTTCAACACCAGTGAAATAAATACTTAAAGAAATAAACTCAACTTATTTTG
Organism: Pammene fasciana; assembly: GCA_911728535.1. Taxonomy (NCBI): domain Eukaryota; kingdom Metazoa; phylum Arthropoda; class Insecta; order Lepidoptera; family Tortricidae; genus Pammene; species Pammene fasciana. The sequence continues at coordinate 10,630,651 of OU452282.1, read as the reverse complement.
AATTTTAAAAGGATATAAATGTGCCGGTGACTGATTTGGGTCACTTTTTTATGGTTTAATGATAATTGATAAACAACGCTAAGTTGGAACCAAATAATGACAATATATTATCTGAAAACTTATTGTGCGCCGAACTTTCATTCTGTGTTTCAACTTTCAATTAGTAAGTAGGTACTTTTTCTGATTGTATCTAAAATCGTAGTATTTAGGTACAGTCAGCTGCAGAAGTTGCTAAGCTGGCAAGATGTTCAGAATAACCTTCACACGCTCTTATTCTCTCAACAATAAAGTCGTGTCAGGCTCATTTTGGACGCCCCACTCGGTTAGGTACTTACGCTGCTGTACTCTTTTTTAGTTCTAGATGTTTCTTCACTATTTTTTCCGGTTTAATAGTAATTTTTATGTTAATGACCACGTTAGCTTAAAATCGAAAGTATTATTTACTAGGCAAAATAGTTATTTGTGCAACAAGAGAAGAAAGTTGGTTTTTCTTGCGAGTGTTGATTTTGAGTCCCAAGTAAGCGAAAGATTCTATAATTGAATCACGAGCGAAGCGAGTGATTCTAAGTTTGAATCTTGAGCGTAGCTAGGGATCTCAAGAACACGAGATGTAAAAAAAACTTTCCTCTCGTGTGACACATACAACTTTTCACCTCAGTCGTTAGGACATATTAAAGTTAAAAAAACACATTTATTTACATTCCTGAATCCTGACAGGCATCAACATTATGACGAGAAGCTTCAAGAAACAAAATTTCACTCCCTGGAGTGAGGAAAGTCGCAAATTTCGTCACTCCCTGGAGTGATGAGAGTCACGCTTTCCTCACTCCAGGGAGTGAGGAAAGTAGGCTTGTTCGAACTGCTGAGGTGAAAATATTTGTTTCATTTGTTTTGGCGTTACTAAGTCTGATTTTTATTACAATAACGTTTTTTTTCGGTTCACAGCATTGCAAATTCAGGCGAAATGCACTTACCTCGTCCTAGTCGTCTTCGTCACCCATATTTGGATCGCAGCGTATGGGTGTGCACACCGTATGGAAGTGAACCATTTGTTCGCAGGTAATCTGAAATAAACTCTTATACATTATGACTGATGTGGCAAAGCTGCAGGGGTGCAAGGTTATGATTTGGGGGCACTCTTGCGCCGGCCGTATCAGCGAATGTAAAGAGCCAATACCTTTGTTGTTTTATTGCGTAACACATAACCTTTATTTGAAGTAACACTTACCTTTTGTGAAAATTGGCGTAGTCCGAGTCGGGACTGCATATTATGTTTCGTACCTGATAGTTTGTTTGTATTAGGTACCGTTAGGCAGTTTATATTCACGGCCTCCATAGCCTAGTTGGTAGTGACCCTGCCTACGAAGCTGGAGGTCCCGGGTTCGAATCCTGGTAAGGGCATTTATTTGTGTGCTAATCTCAAATATTTGTTCCTGAGTTATGGGTGTTTTCTATGTATATAAGTATGTATTTATATATCTAAGTATGTATATCGTCGCCTAGCACCCATAGTACAAGCTTTGCTTAGTTTGGGGTTAGGTTGATTTGTGTAAGATTGTCCCCAAAAAAAAATATATATATAAATATATATTATGACTACTATTAAGGCTTTTAATCTACTCCATTAACCTTTTTTTTTTAATAAATGTGCAGCTCTTAATCAAAGAATTCTGGTTGACCTCACTGATCCAAATAAATTTTCTTTCGGTATACTTAGTAATATGATAGTAAATATTGTATTGTACCCTGTTTGAAAAATTTCGAACGGGGGGACCTCTTTTTAATGGTTGTTATAAGAGGAATAGGCTATGATGGAGTAATATACAAAATACGAGCATCTAGTTCAGAACCACCTAAACAGAGCCAATATGCATGAGATAAAATCAGCGCCACCTAGCAACGAATTAAGTATAAACTTATGGAAAAATAGGAGCTTCGCTTGAAAAATTCTGATCGCTAGTTTCTACTCTCTGGTGGGGTAAATTGTGGACAGTTCATTATAGATCAAGAGTAGGTAGGTGGTAGGCAACCCTACCTCATCGAGTAGCAGAATTCGGCGTATGTAGGACAAATCACGGTCAAATGTTATGTAGTTTAGTACCTGGCAGCCTGGGCAAAAGTTGGAACATTTTGTATAGTCAGCAAAATATTACCCTATTTTTTGACAAAAAGTACTTCATTGACTAGCAGGTGGGTACGTGGCCTATTTGATAGTGCTCGTCGAGGTATGTCGAAAAAATTTGGTAGTAACACTATAACAGATGGTGCGTTCTTTCGAATGGCGCGAGTTTTATCTTCTACTGGGTTCATTATTTCAATATTTTTTAATAAGGTCGAGTCATAAAGTTGCCCGTTTTGGGCAATGCAACCACTTAGTTTTTGGCACTTGTTGATAAGCACTGTCTTATGAGCCACGTAAAACTGCATTTAATACATCCCATTACCCGATTTTTCCTTAAAACATAAAACTTGGCTGAATAACGAAAGTTTCAGGAATGGTATAAATTTAATTTGCTACTCGATGAGGTAGATTTTATAATGATATTTTTACTGACTGTACAAAATGCTCCAAGTTTAGCTCTGGCTACCAAGTAAGTACTAAAACTTTTAGTTCCAGTCTTTTAGTCTTTTTTGTGTTTTAGTCTGAAAACACATAACTTTTCATCGTGCATTGCCCTACATAAGACGAATTCTGCTACTCAATGAGTTAGGGTTGCCTACCACCTACTCTTGATCTATTACTGTTTTATAGCAAAACAATAGAGTTCTTTTTGAAGCTCAAGTCTGAAGCGCCTTCTGCCTGAGAACAACTTAAGATTTTTTTACGCCTACTATTTCTGTTTTCGCAATAATATGCAATGTTTCTAGTTCTAATGTCAAAATATAGGCCCTGTCCTCTATACTAAGCTAACTTCGTAAATTTTGGCCTATTATGATAGTGTTATTTTCTAATTTAAAAAATTTGCTAGTCTGTAACTCTAACCTCCAACCCAAAATTAGATGTACGTAATTAACACATCATCTTGCTAACAGGGAAATAGGCGCCTCAAAAATAATGCTGACGTAAAAAGTTGCTTTTTTGGTATGCAAGTAACATTTACTGGAAACAATGGGCATTATGTAGGTATTATTTCTTAAATAATATTATAATATTTATTTTAAGAATTTATTTAGAGAACTTAAATAACAAACAGAGTAAAAATGAAAAAAAAATCTTAAACATAAAAATAAATTAAAACTAATGTAAATACATGTAATATTAGACACACCTCCATGTTCACCGTGAAGTGTTTTACGGGTACTTAAGTTGACGTCCAACTGCGCCAAACATTCTACCACTTCACCACTACTGCAATCATTTGTAAGGGATTTTACATTTTTAAGTCTTAATAATATATTTATAAACCTAAGATAATGTCACTAATTCATTTGATTGTAACACATATCTGAATTATTATAAATATCCTTCAAAGTTATCGCCGAAAATGTATCTCCAATTTTTTATTGGCAATAGGGAATATTACGCAAAACTCTGCGCAGGGGGTGGCACTAGCACAACCAGAGGGTCTACCGCGAAACACGAAAATAAAAGTTTCGTTACCTGGTTCTCTGTCACTCTTAGATATTAGAGCGATAGAGAGGCAGAAGTCAAAATTTCGATTCTTTCGTTTCACGATAGGCCCTATGTAAACAAATCGCCTTGGTGCACAAATGATATATTTATTCGTTATAAATTATCAATGAAAACTTGTAAAAAACTGTTTAAGGCCTAGTATGTATTAAGAACTCTATGGTTTACCGATGTGCTAGTGCTGCACTCTGGTGGCAGAGCATTGCAGTAATATCCCCTATTGGTCAATTGATATACAAATAGATTTTTTGGGGTATAAAAGTTCTTCCAAATGTAATTCTAATTATCTTCTTTGGGTACCATAAGTACCAATATGAAAGTTTATCAAAACTGTGCAAAAAATTAACAAAGTAAGTAAAAGTTTGTCAAGTAAAATTCTAACAAAGAAAGGCTGAACACCGCTAAAATATTTGTGATTCTTACCGACTAAAGGCCGATTTTACTTCCACTAGACGACAATGGTTCGTGGAGTGATTGTGATCGCCGTGGTACTGGTGGCCGCCATCTTAAATGTTCAAGTAAGTTTCAATCGATTTATGCATTTGCAGTATCCATTTATAAAAAAGTTGTCAAACTTTAATATTCATATTTAGGTACTGAGCCCTAATTATGTTGCTTGTCTATGCCCATTCCTAGAATACGACTTAAAAGCAAGTTAAAAAAAACTGAAACTGTTAAGATGTTGATTTTTAGACCTAATTATTTCATGTCACCAAATGGTTGAATAATTTTAATTATTATATTTCAGTGTTTTAACGAGCTTGACGATATGAGGTAAGTAGGTATGATTTAAAAATTCATACTCATTTCGTATTTATATTATCTACTTTACCTACGCAGTAAAATAGCTGGATTAATTTTACTCATTCTTCTATGGCTTGAAAAGTTTCATTGTTCTACTTCTTACTTTGTACTAAGCATTATATAATCGAGTCTACCTCCATAATACTCAAAAACAATAGTGTATAGGTACCGATGTCAAAGTTTAGGTATAATAACATCGCAATTTCCTAACTCTGCTAATTAATCTTTACTTATTTTACAGGATAGCTCAATTGGTAGAGCCTTATCCCCAGAATTATTTGGACAGGTATTTAATTCTTCATTCGCTCGTAAATGGGTGAACTTTGCTAGCATTTCAACCGCCATAATTGATAAAACACGTATTTACTGTATATTATAGATACCACAATAAAATTTCCTTCAACACCAGTGAAATAAATACTTAAAGAAATAAACTCAACTTATTTTGAATTTTAAAAGGATATAAATGTGCCGGTGACTGATTTGGGTCACTTTTTTATGGTTTAATGATAATTGATAAACAACGCTAAGTTGGAACCAAATAATGACAATATATTATCTGAAAACTTATTGTGCGCCGAACTTTCATTCTGTGTTTCAACTTTCAATTAGTAAGTAGGTACTGTTTCTGATTGTATCTAAAATGTATGTATGTATGTATGTATGTATGTATCACTTTATTGCACATAAACAAGTATAACATTAAAACATTAGTAAAATACAAAAAGATATGCACAAAGGCGAGCTTATCCCTAAAAGGGATCTCTTCCAGCCAACCAATGAGAAAATGAGAAAGGAGTAATACTATATAGTCTAAAATCGTAGTATTTGGGTACAGTCAGCTGCAGAAGTTGCTAAACTGGCAAGATGTTCAGAATAACCTTCACACGCTCTTATTCTCTCAACAATAAAGTCGTGTCAGGCTCATTTTGGACGCCCCACTCGGTTAGGTACTTACGCTGCTGTACTCTTTTTTAGTTCTAGATGTTTCTTCACTATTTTTTCCGGTTTAATAGTAATTTTTATGTTAATGACCACGTTAGCTTAAAATCGAAAGTATTATTTACTAGGTCAAAATAGTTATTTGTGCAACAAGAGAAGAAAGTTGGTTTTTCTTGCGAGTGTTGATTTTGAGTCCCAAGTAAGCGAAAGATTCTATAATTGAATCACGAGCGAAGCGAGTGATTCTAAGTTTGAATCTTGAGCGTAGCTAGGGATCTCAAGAACACGAGATGTAAAAAAAACTTTCCTCTCGTGTGACACATACAACTTTTCACCTCAGTCGTTAGAACATATTAAAGTTAAAAAAACACATTTATTTACATTCCTGAATGACAGGCATCAACATTATGACGAGAAGCTTCAAGAAACAAAATTTCACTCCCTGGAGTGAGGAAAGTCGCAAATTTCGTCACTCCCTGGAGTGATGAGAGTCACGCTTTCCTCACTCCAGGGAGTGAGGAAAGTAGGCTTGTTCGAACTGCTGAGGTGAAAATATTTGTTTCATTTGTTTTGGCGTTACTAAGTCTGATTTTTATTACAATAACGTTTTTTTTCGGTTCACGGCATTGCAAATTCAGGCGAAATGCACTTACCTCGTCCTAGTCGTCTTCGTCACCCATATTTGGATCGCAGCGTATGGGTGTGCACACCGTATGGAAGTGAACCATTTGTTCGCAGGTAATCTGAAATAAACTCTTATACATTATGACTGATGTGGCAAAGCTGCAGGGGTGCAAGGTTATGATTTGGGGGCACTCTTGCGCCGGCCGTATCAGCGAATGTAAAGAGCCAATACCTTTGTTGTTTTATTGCGTAACACATAACCTTTATTTGAAGTAACACTTACCTTTTGTGAAAATTGCCCTAGTCCGAGTCGGGACTGCATATTATGTTTCGTACCTGATAGTTTGTTTGTATTAGGTACCGTTAGGCAGTTTATATTCACGGCCTCCATAGCCTAGTTGGTAGTGACCCTGCCTACGAAGCTGGAGGTCCCGGGTTCGAATCCTGGTAAGGGCATTTATTTGTGTGCTAATCTCAAATATTTGTTCCTGAGTTATGGGTGTTTTCTATGTATATAAGTATGTATTTATATATCTAAGTATGTATATCGTCGCCTAGCACCCATAGTACAAGCTTTGCTTAGTTTGGGGTTAGGTTGATTTGTGTAAGATTGTCCCCAAAAATATATATATATAAATATATATTATGACTACTATTAAGGCTTTTAATCTACTACATTAACCTTTTTTTTAAATAAATGTGCAGCTCTTAATCAAAGAATTCTGGTTGACCTCACTGATCCAAATAAATTTTCTTTCGGTATACTTAGTAATATAGGCCGGTACTGGAACGTTAAATTTGGCCTTAAAAAATTATAACTCACAAGTCCGATTTTATTTTATTATCAGTAAGAGTACAATGAGAACTAACGGCGAAAATTTTTTTCTAACTGTTTTCGAGGATGCTGTAGGTATAATATAGGTATTTGTTTGCGACACTCGTAAATTAAAGATAAGATAATTCGAGTGGTATTTCTTTTCATTCGACTATCGGATTTAACTATATGAATGTACCCTGACATTTGCTAACAGATTTACCAATGGCCGTATTTATTTAAATTTAAAACAAATAAAAAAAATATACTTCCTCCAAAAGATAATTTAAGTGGTATATGTTAACTGAAATATATTAAAAACTATCGAAGGCGAGTAATAGATTTGATTTTTAACACATTATTCAATAGATTATTTTTTAATGAACAATTGAATTTTTAAAGCGTTCTAATAGCTATATAAGAAATCTCCGAAATTTTCAAGTGGGCGCATTCTATTCATTATCTTTATACTAAAACTTGCATCAAAATTCTAACGATTTTATCAATCGCTCGAAGTTTTCTGAACTTATCAGTTCTAAACATAATCCAAACGCGCGGAGATTAAAGCGGGAGTCTATCGCGTCATGGCATGGCGCTAGCGGCGGGGCCAATCACGACGCGCCGCGCGCTGTTGCCTGACCGCTGCGCGCCGTTGCCTGTCTGCTGTTTCCATGGTAACCCAGTAGGCACGCGAATATTGTATCTTTACGTTTGGTCCACAGAGTGAATAATATGACTGCCTAATGCGAAGCTTGGTTTGATAATGATTACTATAAAGCAGGGCTTGTAACCGGTTACAAATAAACCGGTATTGTAAAGGTTAAACCGGTTTTTTATTTCGGTTACGTTCGAACGAAATGATTTGGGAACTTTATATCGGAGCCTTTTCTAACCGGTAACTCGGTGTTTGGGCTACGGGAGCAATGACCGGTGGCGGCGGTGGCGCTCCGCTCCCTGCGGCTTGTGTTGTATGTCCATTATTGTTGGTATGATGGTAGGCAAGGCAAAATAACCTTGCTTATGTAAAAATAACAATAACGAGCACTCGTGCACCCAATGCTGGTAACGGACGATAGTCAACTAAATGAATAATTTATTTTTTAACCGACTTCAAAAAAAGGAGGTTCTCAGTTTGACCCGTATGTTTGTATGTATGTTAGTTTGCGATTATCTCGCGCTTGGCTGAACCGACTTTGATTCGGTATTTACAAAACAATATTTGTTACAATCTGGAGAAGGTTTTAAAATAGAAAAAGGGGTCGTTCATTTATTACGTAAGCCAATTTTTGATCCTCCTCTTATAAGTAGAAGCAAGGCATGGTCAATCCCCCCACCCCCTAAATTGTTATACGTAATAAATGAATGGCACCGAAAAGGATACCCGTGACGTCGTCCGCACGGATCCTTTATTAAAAATATATTAGTTCAACTCGACCGATTATTAACCGCATTAATAACTATAAGCAAGAAATTAAGTCGGTTAGAAAAAGGGGTCGTCCATTTATTACGTAAGTAAATTTTGCCACTTTTTAATTGACTTAAAAAAAAGGAGATTCGCAGTTTGACCCGTATGTTTGTGTGTATGTTTGTTTGCAATTATCTCTCGTTTGGCTGAACTGATTTTGATGAGGTTGTCAGAGAAGTATTTGTTACACTCTGGAGACGGTTTTAGAATAGAAAAAGGGTTCGTCCATTTATTACGTAAGCCAATTTTGCCACTTTTGACCCGCTTCCGCTCCTACGTAAGAGAAAAAGTCCTCCTCTTGTAAGTAGAAGTAGTGCATGGTCAATCCCTCCCCCTAAATTGTCATAACTACATAATAAATGAATGGCATCCAAAAGGACACCCGTGACGTCGTCAACATGATTCCGTTATTAAGCGATATAGTAGTTCAACTCGACCGATTTTTAACCGCATTAATAACTATAAATAAAACTCATATTAGTCTGAGCAATATTCACTATCTTCTCCTTTTTATTCTTTTTCTTTCCCTTCTTCATCATCATTTTTTTATTAGCCTTCTTCATCGTTGTCTTCTGCACCTTCTTCTTCATCATCTTCGTGTAATTCTTATTATTTTTTTTATCAACATCTTGATCTTCATCAACATTTTCATCTTATCTTCCTCTTCTTAATTTCTCCATTATTATCTTCCTCTTCTTCAACTTAATCATCGTCTTTTCTTTCATCGTCTTCTTTGGTATCGTCTACATCGTTATCTTCTTCATCTTCATTATCATGATATTCTTCATCACCTTAGTCTTATTCTTCTTCTTTGTCTTCTTCTTCACGATTATTATCTTTCTCTTGATCAACTTCATTGTGGTATTTTTCATCACCGTCTTCGACTCCTTCTTCATCTTCGTATTTTTCTTATTCTTCTTCATTGACAATATTAGCATTATTTTCTACATTATCACCATGTTCGTCTTCTTTTTCATCATCATCATCATCATTTCTTTCTTGATTATCTTTGTCGTCTTTTCCTTCTTATTCATCGTCGTTTTGATCATTGTATTCTTCTTCTTCACCATCATAATATAATCATTTTTATTATCTTATTGTTCTTCGTCTACTTCTTCTTCATAATCTTATTCCTCTTCGTCGTCTTCTTCTGATATAGCATAGAATATTTCGCATATGAGTATGTTGCCCTGTTATCAATGCAGGTCATGACATACAGTTTCTGAACTATTTTAATACGGTTTATAGTATGTGTACAGACAAACTAACGTATGCAGCTGTACGTAATTATGACCCTTATTACGGAACAGTTATATAACTACTACATTATACGCGATTATCTTGCGTTTGGTTGAACCAATTTTGATGCGGGTTATTAGTTACATTCTGGAGAAGGTTTAAGTTTACGGCCAGGTGGGTGACAATGGAACGCTGTTTTTTAGTGGCCATTACTCCGAAACCAATAATTTTTGAGGTTGCTATTAAGAAGGATAGAATAGTAAATTTTATGTAGTAGTATGTTTGCACGTACGTAGTGTATTTGTTACACTCTGGGCGCCAAAATTTTTGAAGTCGGTGCCAAACCACTTCTCTGTCAATTTTTGACTGGGTCAATAGTGCAAAAACTTAATTAATAAGTAAACTATATTTTTTTATGTAAAGAATGGAGGTTTCGGAATTATGGCTACTTAAAACAAAAGTGTTCCACTGTCGTCCACCTGACCCTAAACCAAAACCTCCAGCCAGAGTATAACAAATACACTCATACATACCTACTTACTATTGGAGGTTGCATATGCGTATGCTGGCTATTTAGTAATCGTTATTACGACAGATCTAACACGCGTTTATATTAAGCGTAGTAACGGCTTGTTTATATGTTTTGTACTGTCACTTGCAATATACTATTCACCACGTAAACTAGTGTTTATACTATCTGACTCCACTGACTCTGCTGAAAGCCCCAAACCTTCTTTTACTTATAAACATACTACATAAAATTTACTATTCTATCCTTCTTAATAGCAACCTCAAAAATCATTTGTTTCGGAGTTATGGCCACTAAAAAAACTGCATTCCATTGTCACCCACCTGGCCGTATACTTAAACTTTCTCCAGAATGTAACTAATACCTTTATGGAACCCGCATCAAAATTGGGTCAGCCAAACGCGAGATAATCGCGGATAATGTAGTAGTTATATAACTGTTCCGTAATAAGGGTCCTAATCACGTACAGCTGCATACGTTAGTTTATCTGTACGTGTACACATACTATAAACCGTATTAAAATAGTTCAGGAACTGTATGCCATGACCTGCATTGATAACAGGGCAACCACTAACATACTTATAAGCGAAAGATTTCATGCTATATCAGAAGAAGACGACGAACAAGAATAAGATGATGAAGACGAAGAACAATAAGATAATGAAAATTATGATGATGATGGTGATGAACAAGAATACAATGATGAAGATGACGATGAATAAGAACGAGAAGACGACAAATATAATAAAGAAAGATATGATGATGATGAAGAAGAAGGTGAATATGGTGATAATGTAGAAGGTGATGCTAATATTGATAATGAAGAATAATAAGAAAAATACAAAGATAAAGAAGAAGTAGAAGAAGACGGCGATGAAAAAGACCACGATGAAGTTGAACAAGAGGAAGATAATGATGATGAAGTTGAAGACAAAGAAGAAGAATAAGACGGAGGTGATAAAGAATAAGATGATAATGAAGATAAAGAAGATAACGATGTAGAAATACCAAAGAAGACGACGTAAAGTTGAAGAAGAGGAAGATAATAATGAAAATTGAAGAAGAGGAAGATAAAGAAGAAGACAAATATAAAGATGAAAATCATGATGAAGATCAAGATGTTGATGAAAAATAATAAGAAATAGACGAAGATGATGAAGAAGAAGATGCAGAATACAACGATGAAGAGGGTTAATAAGAAAATGATGATGAAGGAGGGAAAGAAAAAGTGTAATAAGGAGAAGATGGTGAAGATTGTATAAACTAATATGAATTTTATTTATAGATATTAATGCGGTTAAAAATCGGTCGAGTTGAAATAATATATCGCTTAATAACGGAACCATGTGGACCACGTCACGGGTGTCCTTTTGGATGCCATTCATATAATATATTACTTGGGTATGACAATTTAGGGGGGGGGGGGGGAGGATTGACCATGCACTACTTCTACTTACAAGAGGAGGACTTTTCGTCTTACGTAGGAAGTGAGTCAAAAGTGGCAAAAATTGGCTTACGTCATAAATAAATAATAATAATAAATAATAAATAACGTTCTTTATTGACAGGTATACAACAATAATAACACAAATTAAAAACTTATTTAAATGCCCAAACTTACTAGTAGGCAATCACATATAGGAAGAAGTTACTCCTGTTCCTCTCACGGTGCACGTAAATGGACGACCCCTTTTTGTATTTTAAAACCTTCTCCATAATGTAACAAATACTTCTCTGAAAACCGCATCAAAATCAGTTCAGCCAAACGAGAGATAATCGCGAACAAACATACATACAAACATACGGGTCAAACTAAGAAAGAACCTCCTTTTTTTTGAAGTCGGTTAAAAAGTGGCAAAATTTTACTTACGTAATAAATGGACGACCCCTTTTCCTAACCGACTTCCTTTGTTGCTTATAGTTATTAATGCGGTGAAAAAACATTGCCTAAAGTAAAAACATTGCCTGGCCCGGTTAAGGGTCAATCATAATGTTGTATGAAAGGTGAATGACAAGCTACGGCGCGTCGTGATTGGTGGACCCGCTCCTGCTGACCGCGCCTTAGACTGCCGCGCAAATCTCCTTGCGTTCAAATGACGAATTGAACTGATAAGCTCGTGCACTGTTCAGCTATTGATGAATTCGTTAGTTTTTGTGTATATACATTACTATAACGATAATAAACTAAACACGCTGACTTGGAAATTTTCTAAATTTCTTTTATGGTCAAGACAACGCTTTTTAAAATTCAAATGCTTAAATAAAATCGATCTATTGATGAATCTATTATAAATTAAACTTATAGTTATCTTTGATAGCTTTCAATACATTTCAGTAATCATAAAACACTTTAGTAATCTTTATGTGAAAAAAAAATTTTTTTCAGCATTTTATATTATCCTGAAACAAACTCTTGACAAATGCGTTAGTAAATGACAGTTGATGTTCAAACAGTTAAATAGGATTATATCATGAAGAAACTTACCGCTTGTATAATCTTACCTTGAATTAATAAGGGCTGCTAACAAATACCTACTTTATACCTAAATCTACGTCAAGATCCGATATATTTTTTTATAAGGAGTAGTTCTCAGAGTATTCTAACCGACTACAAAAAATAGCGCACTTGTGAGTTATAAAAGTTAATTCTGTATTTGTACGCCACTAATATGATAGTAAATATTGTATTGTACCCTGTTTGAAAATTTTCGAACTGGGGGACCTCTTTTTAATGGTTGTTATAAGAGGAATAGGCTTTGATGGAGTAATATACAAAATACGAGCATCTAGTTCAGAACCACCTAAACAGAGCCAATATGCATGAGATAAAATCAGCGCCACCTAGCAACGAATTAAGTATAAACTTATGGAAAAATAGGAGCTTCGCTTGAAAAATTCTGATCGCTAGTTTCTACTCTCTGGTGGGGTAAATTGTGGACAGTTCATTATAGATCAAGAGTAGGTAGGTGGTAGGCAACCCTACCTCATCGAGTAGCAGAATTCGGCGTATGTAGGACAAATCACGGTCAAATGTTATGTAGTTTAGTACCTGGCAGCCTGGGCAAAAGTTGGAACATTTTGTATAGTCAGCAAAATATTACCCTATTTTTTGACAAAAAGTACTTCATTGACTAGCAGGTACGGGTACGTGGCCTATTTGATAGTGCTCGTCGAGGTATGTCGAAAAAATTTGGTAGCAACACTATAAGAGATGGTGCGTTCTTTCGAATGGCGCGAGTTTTATCTTCTACTGGGTTCATTATTTCAATATTTTTCAATAAGGTCGAGTCATAAAGTTGCCCGTTTTGGGCAATGCAACCACTTAGTTCTTGGCAGTTGTTGATAAGCACTGTCTTATGAGCCACGTAAAACTGCATTTAATACATCCCATAGCATGTCGTATTTGCATTACCCGATTTTTCCTTAAAACATAAAACTTGGCTGAATAACGAAAGTTTCAGGAATGGTATAAATTTAATTTGCTACTCGATGAGGTAGATTTTATAATGATATTTTTACTGACTGTACAAAATGCTCCAAGTTTAGCTCAGGCTACCAAGTAAGTACTAAAACTTTTAGTTCCAGTCTTTTAGTCTTTTTTGTGTTTTAGTCTGAAAACACATGACTTTTCATCGTGCATTGCCCTACGTAAGCCGAATTCTGCTACACAATGAGTTAGGGTTGCCTACCACCTACTCTTGATCAGTTACTTTTTTATAGCAAAACAATAGAGTAACATACTATAATAATAGAGCAGCACAGTCTTTTTGAAGCTCAAGTCTGAAGCGCCTTCTGCCCGAGAGCAACTTAAGATATTTTTTTTCGCCTACTATTTCTGTTTCCGCAATAATATGCAATGCTTTTTTGTTCTCATGTGAAAATATAGGCCCTGTCCTTTATACTAAGCTAACTTCGGCAATTTTGGCCTATTATGATAGTGTTATTTTCTAATTTAAAAAATTTGATAGTCTGTAACTCTAACCTCCAACCCAAAATTAGATGTACGTAATTAACACATCATCTTGCTAACAGCGAAATAGGTGCCTTAAAAATAATGCTGACGTAAAAAGTAGCTTTTTTGGTATGCAATGCAAGTAACATTTACTGAAAACAATGGGCATTATGTACCTAATATTTCTTAAATTATATTATAATATTTATTTTAAGAATTTATTTAGAGAACTTAAATAACAAACAGAGTAAAAATGAAAAAAAAAACTTAAACATAAAAACAAATTAAAACTAATGTAAGTACATGTAATATTAGACACACCTCCATGTTCACCGTGAAGTGTTTTACGGGTACTTAAGTTAACGTCAAACTGCGCCAAACATTCTACCACTTCACCACTACTGCAATCATTTGTAAGGGATTTTACATTTTTAAGTTTAAATAATATATTTATTAACCTAATATAAAGTCACTAATTCATTTGATTGTAACACATATCTGAATTATTATAAATATCCTTCAAAGTTATCGCCGAAAATGTATCTCCAATTTTTTATTGGCAATTGGTCAATTGATATACAAATAGATTTTTTGGGGTATAAAAGTTCTTCCAAATGTAATTCTAATTATCTTCTTTGGGTACCATAAGTACCAATATGACAGTTTATCAAAACTGTGCAAAAAACAAAAAAGTAAGTAAAAGTTTGTCAAGTAAAATTCTAACAAAGAAAGGCTGAACACCGCTAAAATATTTGTGATACTTACCGACTAAAGGCCGATTTTACTTCCACTAGACGACAATGGTTCGTGGAGTGTTTGTGATCGCCGTGGTACTGGTGGCCGCCATCTCAAATGTTCAAGTAAGTTTCAATCGATTTATGCATTTGCAGTATCCATTTACAAAAAAGTTGACAAACTTTAATATTAATATTTAGGTACTGAGCCCTAATTATGCTGCTTGTCTATGCCCATTCCTAGAATACGATTTATAAGCAAGTTAAAAAAAAACTGAAACCGTTAAGATGTTGATTTTTAGACCTAATTATTTCATGTCACCAAATGGTTGAATAATTTTAATTATTATATTTCAGTGTTCTAACGAGATTGACGATATGAGGTAGGTATGATTTAGAAATTCATACTCGATTCGTATTTATTTATATGTATGTATCTACTTTACCTACGCAGTAAAATAGCTGGATTAATATTACTCATTCTTCTATGGCTTGAAAAGTTTCATTGTTCTACTTCTTACTTTGTACTAAGCATTATGTAATAATACTCAAAAACAATAGTGTATAGGTACCGATGTCAAAGTTTAGGTATAATAACATCGCAATTTCCTAACTCTGCTAATTAATCCTTACTTATTTTACAGGAGAGCTCAATTGGTAGAGCCTTATCCCCAGAATTATTTGGACAGGTATTTAAATCTTCATTCGCTCGTAAATGGGTGAATTTCGCTAGCATTTCAACCGCCATAATTCATAAAACACGTATTTACTTTATATTATAGATACCACAATTTCCTTCAACACCAGTGAAATAAATACTTAAAGAAATAAACTCAACTTATTTTGAATTTTAAAAGGATATAAATGTGCCGGTGACTGCATTAGTCAGCAGCAGAAGTTGCTAAGCAAGATGTTCAGAATAACCTTCACACGCTCTTATTCTCTCAACAATAAAGTCGTGTCAGGCTCATTTTGGACGCCCCACTCGGTTAGCTACTTACGCTGCTGTACTCTGTTTTTAGTTCTAGATGTTTCTTCACCATTTTTTCCGTTTTAATAGTAATTTTTATGTTAATGACCACGTTAGCTTGAAATCGAAAGTAATATTAACTAGGTCAAAATAGTTATTTGTGCAACAAGAGAGCAAAGTTGGTTTTTCTTGCGAGTGTTGATTTTGAGTCCCAAGCAAGCGAAAAATTCTATAATTGAATCACGAGCGAAGCGAGTGATTCTAAGTTTGAATCTTGAGCGTAGCTAGGGATCTCAAGAATACGAGATGCAAAAAAAACTTTCCTCTCGTGTGACACATACAACTTTTCACCTCCGTAGTTAGAACATATTAAAGTTAAAAAAACACATTTATTTACATTACTGAATGAAAGGCATCATCATAATGACGAGAAGCTTCTAGAAACAAAATTTCACTCCCTGGAGTGAGGAAAGTCGCAAATTTCGTCACTCCCTGGAATGATGAGAGTCGCGCGTTTTGGCGTTACTAAGTCTTATTTTTATTACAATAACGTTCATTTCGGTTCACAGCATTGCAAATTCAGGCGAAATGCACTTACCTCGTCCTAGTCGTCTTCGTCGCCCATATTTGGGTCGCAGCGCATGGTTGTGCACACCGTATGGAAGTGAACCATTTTCTCGCAGGTAGTCTGAAATAAACTCTTATACATTATGGCTGATGTCGCAAAGCTGCAAGGGTTATGATTTGGGAGCACTCTTGCGCCGGCCGTGTCAGCGAATGTAAAGAGCTTAATACCTTTGTTGTTTTATTGCGTAACACATAACCTTTATTTGAAGTAACACTTACCTTTTATAAAAATTGGCGTAGTCCGAGTCAGGACTGCATATGTTTCGTTCCTGATAGTTTATTTGTATTAGATACATCGAGTTGGAATATAAAATCATTGATTAGGTACCGTTAGGCGGTTTATATTATGACTACTATTAAGGCTTTTAATCTACTACATTAATCTTTTTCTTTCAAATAAAAGTGCAGCTCTTAATCAAAGAATTCTGGTAGTTGACCTCTCTGATCCAAATTTTTCTTTCTGTATACTTAGTAATATGATAGTAAATATTGTATTGCACCCTCTTTGAAAAATTTCGAAACGAGGTCCCATGTTAATGGTTGTTATGAGATAAATAGGCTATGATAGAGTAATATACAAAGTACGCGTATATGATGGGTATGACAGATGTATTATTAACGCATATAGCAGTTCAATACAGGAAACTTTAACAACATTCAACTGATTCAACATGAATACCTAAATAAGAGTTTAATCCCGTTTCTGATTTTCTATACAAAAAAACCTGAAAATTCTTGCCATACATACAAAATTAGAACCGGGTACGAACCTTAGACCTAATAATAATTGGCAGCAATGCACTGCAGAGAGGCACAGAAGAAGAGCTACGGGAGATGGTTCTATGAGTACAACAGGTCCCTAAATATGATACCAGTTAATTTTACTATATTTGTGATGCCTACTAATAAAGGAAGCTTTTAATTTATTGTTTTAGTGACAAAGCGCTAGATGACTTAGGCGGCCGTCTCAAAATGGACAAGGGCTACAAAATATGAACTTATGGTAAAATAGGAGCTTCTCTTGAAAAATTCTGATCACTAGATTCTACTCTCTGGTGGGGTAAATTGTGGACAGTTTATATTAGATCAAGAGTAGGTAGGTGGTAGGCAACCCTACCTCATCGAGTAGTAGAATTCGGCGTATGTAGGACAAATCACGGTCAAATGTTGTGTAGTTTAGTACCTGGTAGCCTGGGCAAAGGTTGGAGCATTTTGTATGGTCAGCAAAATATTACCCTATTTTAACCGACTTCAAAAAAGGAGGAGGTTCTCAATTCGACAGAATTTTTTTTATCATTATTTTTTTATGTATGTTCCTCGATATCTCCGTGAATCGTGAACCGATTTTAATTTTTTTTTTAATTTTATGGAACAGGTATAACTCCTAGATGGTCCCATTGTCACCAAGTCAGGGTCTGATGATGGGGTCCTGGAGAAATCGAGGGAACTCTTCAACTATTATAGGCACACCTATAGTGATTTCACTATTTTTTACAGCAACTCGGTCACTTCCTCTTGGAATAGCGGATCCCATATAAGTGAAGTCCATTCTTTTTTTGTTTAAAATTATTTGTCAAAAAGTACTTCATTGACTAGCAAGTGGGTTCGTGGCCTATTTGATAGTACTCGTCGAGATATGTCGAAAAAATTTGGTAGTAACACTATAAGAGTTGGTGCGTTCTTTCGAGTCTTATCTTCTACTAGGTTCATTATTTCAATATTTTTTTAATAAGGTCGAGTCATAAAGTTGCCAGTTTTGGGCAATGCAACCACTTATTTTTTGGCACTTGTTGATAAGCAATATCTTATGAGGCGCATAAAACTGCATTTTAATCCATCCCATGAACTCATTTGCACGTCGTATTTGCATTAGCCGATTTTTTCCTCAAAACATAAAACTCGGCTGAATAACGAACGTTTCAGGTTTAAGGTCCGCTACCATTATTCGTTATAACCAGGTTGATTAGTACTTTCGAATGGTATAAAATTAAATTTGCTACTCGATGAGGTAAATTTATAATGATATTTTACTGACTGTACAAAATACTCCAAGTTTAGCTCAGGCTACCAAGTAAGTACTAAAACTTTTAGTTCCAGTCTTTTAGTCTTTTTTGTGTACACATAACTTTTCACCGTGCATTGCCCTACATAAGCCGAATTCTGCTACTCAATGAGTTAGGCTTGCCTACCACCTACTCTTAATCTATTGCTTCTTTATAGCAAAACAATAGAGTAACTTACTATAATAATAGAGCAGCACAGTCTTCTGCCCGAGAGCAACTTAAAGATTTTTTTTGTCGCCAACAATTTTGTTTCCGCAATAATATGCAATATTTTTTGTTCCAATGTGAAAATATAGGCCCTGTCCTCTATATTAAGCTAACTTTGGCAATTTTGGCCTATTATGATAGCGTTATTTTCCAATTAAAAATTGCTAGTCTGTAATTCTATAACCTCCAACCCATTAAAAGCTGGCAGATCCCCGGATCTAGCAATCAGAATAGTACAGCAATCTAACCAGGTGGGTTTTGATGCGCTCATTATTGTGTCATATCTGACGTGACCAGCTCTTAGTCTACAATAGACGTAAGTATACCAGATATAAGCGAATAGGCCATGTTTTTGTATACGGTATAAATAGTTATTCGCGTGCTTTGCGCGTATCGATCAAATCATGTCGATAAATTTTAAACGTTACTAAGTTAATAACAAATATTGTTGGTTTGCATATTTCTGTGAATTCAATATTAATTACTTAGCATAAAATATAAATAAACAGTCAATTATATAGTACCTTGCTTACATTTTCATGGCAAGACATGCCCTTGTATTACCTACAAAAGTAAATTACCTTTTCTGGAAATAATCGGCATTATTTTCTATCCATTAACTATAACAAACTATCAATTGATAATACAAGTACAAAATTCAACACGCTTTCGTGTTCACCATGTCTGTTTGTATTTAATCAGAAGTAGAACTGCCCTATAACATTTTGCCACCTGACTTCATCTTCACCACAACTTCAACTGTAAGTATACTAATTGTAAGAAATTCCACATTTGCAAGTCTAAAACAATATTCACCAATATGTTAATGAATAAGCCTTTTCTCTCTATTCCATGGTAGATAAATTAAACTCTCGAACTAATAAGAAATGTGTTGATTCAATTTAGGTCATCCGTGGCACCTTGGATATTCTTCGGATAGAAAAGTTAAAATAATTACATAAAAATTGCTTAGACATTCACGCACGCACGCAACTTGTTAGCGCTTTTAACCGTTTTAATACAAAAAAAAATACGCTAATCTGACGTACTACCGCGAGCAGTCCTAACAAAATTTAGCTTTTAAAGTACCCTCCGAGCTCTCTTGTCAAATTGGGAGCGTTTTTGCATACGTGAGGCTTAAAACGCTCCGGGCAAGCTTTTTTTTATGAACGAGACATATATAACTCATTCTTATTTCGCTCACTAGGCGACAATGGTTCGTGGACTTCTGATTGTCATCGCCTTGATGATGGTGATCGCCATCTCAAGTGTACAAGTAAGTTGCAAACATTTCATGCATGTGCATATTTATATTATTTATTGACACAATTGTGTTGCCTGTCAATATGTCGATAGTCAATACAATACAATTTTGATCAATTAGTACCAACAGTGCCCAAATGTTTTTGTTTATATATTGAGTTCATTTTGTATAGTTACGACTCCACAAAATGAACTGTATGTCAAGTATATCTAACAAAAGCAACACAGTAATAAAAACTCTCTGTAGGAATCTATAATGTATCGCTAGTGTTACAACAGTTTTTTTTAATGTTTTTGTGCCTTCAATTTTGATTGGATGATATAAATTATTAAATTGCAGTGTCAAGAAGATTTTTTCACCTAATTATTTCATGTCATTAAATGGTAGAATAATTTTAATTATTATATTTCAGTGTCTTAACGAGATTGACGGTATGAGGTAGGTATGATTTAAAAATTCATACTCATTTCGTATTTATAATTATGTATGTATCTACTTTACCTACGCGGTAAAATAGCTGGATTAATTTTACTCATTCTTTTATGGTTTGAAAAGTTTCATTGTTCTACTTCTTACTTTCTACTTAGCATTATATAATCGAGTCCACCTCCATACTACTCAAAAACAATACTGTAGGTACCGATGTCAAAATTAAGGTATAATAACGTCGCAATTTCCTAACTTTGCTAATTAATCTTTACTTTATATTATAGATACCACAATTTCCTTCAACACCAGTGAAATAAATACTTAAAGAAATAAACTCAACGTATTTTGAATTTTAAGAGGATATACATGTGCCGATGACTGATTTGCGACACTTTTTTATGGTTTAATGATAATTGACAAACAACGCTAAGTTGGAACCAAATAAATAGTGACAATATATCGTCGGTATACTGCAAAAACATGATAACTGACCAACACATCGTTTTGAGAAAATGCGTTTTGAAAGTTTGATATGTTATTGTGTGAAAAGTAAACCTTTTTTTGCTAGTTTAAGCGTACGGAATTGAAATTTTGGGTTTTTGAAGTTTTTCCCTTAATACTTACATTTTGCAATAGGCAAACAGGGTTGATGTTAATTTAACTTATAAGAAACCTATTACCCATCGCAAACAACACATAGAAGAAGAAACAACTGATATATCGATTTTAAATTATCATTTATGATGTTTGTATGTCTATTGAAACATGGTTTATGTAAGTTATTACGTTTTGATTTTAGCAATATGATCAAATTGCAATTAATAAGTAGTCTATATTGAAAAAAAAATTAAATTCAAATATTCTTTTATTTAAGTTTCATATACAAAAATAACAAAAAGTATCACTTTTAAAATTTTTAAACCACTTCATTAATTTGTATGTACTATAATTGCCACCATTTTAAACTTAATAGCAAAAGACATACAGTTTGTGCGAAACATTGCTGAATAGTGGCGACAGGCTGGTCTGATTGAATAAACAAAAAGATTTTGCGAAATCCATTCACACAACAGACATTTACAACCTTTCTGACTTTCGAAAAAGCCCTCATATTCATAAAATGTTTGCAAGCAGAACCAGTTAAATGCCCTTATTAGTGGTCATTTTGGTCTGGCTGATTGAAGTGAGCAACACGTAAAATGTAATAAGTTACGCTATAAGTCTTTAGCAGATTAGAAATTAACGATTATGAGCATTAAATTTAGTATGTTTTTACACGCCAGATCTTTGAAACTAGAAGGAATATAAATACAAAAAATTTTAACACTGGTGAGTGTTCAAATATGGTAGAGTAAAAAAACCTAATAAAATTGTATATCTAACTCAAATTTGACCATTTTGTCACTTATCATGTTTTGGAAGTATACCGACGATATCTGAAAACTTATTGTGCGCCGAACTTTCATTCTGTGTTTCAACTTTCAATCTGTAAGTAGGTACTGATTCTGATTGAAAAGTCGAGGTAAAAACTGAAACAGTAGGCTCTTAAAAAAATATTTGTGGGGATTATTAAAAATACTACTAAAATCGTAGTATTTAGGTACAGTCAGCTGCAGAAGTTGCTAAGCTGGCAAGATGTTCAGAATAACCTTCACACGCTCTTATTCTCTCAACAATAAAGTCGTGTCAGGCTCATTTTGGATGCCCCACTCGGTTAGCTACTTACGCTGCTGTACTCTTTTTTTAGATCTAGATGTTTCTTCACCATTTTTTTCCGTTTTAATAGTAATTTTTATGTTAATGACCACGTTAGCTTGAAATCGAAAGTATTGTTTACTAGGTCAAAATAGTTATTTGTGCAACAAGAGAGGAAAATTGGTTTTTCTTGCTAGTGTTGATATTGAGTCCCAAGTAAGCGAAAGATTCTATAATTGAATCACTAGCAAAGCGAGTGCTAAGTTTGAATCTTGAGCGTAGCTAGGGATCTCAAGAACACAAGATGTAAAAAAAAAAATCCTCTCGTGTGACATATACCTACAACTTTTCACCTCAGTAGTTAGAACATAATATATTAAAGTTAAAAAAAAACACATTTATTTACATTCGTGAATGAAAGGCATCAACATTATGACGAGAAGCTTCTAGAAACAAAATTTCACTCCCTGAAGTGAGGAAAGTCGCAAATTTCGTCACTCCCTGGAGTAATGAGAGTCGCGCTTTCCTCACTCCAGGGAGTGAGGAAAGTAGGCTTGTTTGAACTGCTGAGGTGAAAATATTTTTTTCATTTGTTTTTTTCACTAAGTCTGATTTTTATTACAATAACGTTCATTTCGGTTCACAGCATTGCAAATTCAGGCGAAATGCACTTACCTCGTCCTAGTCGTCGTCGTCACCCATATTTGGGTCGCAGCGCATGGTTGTGCACACCGTATGGAAGTGAACCATTTGTTCGCAGGTAGTCTGAAATAAACTCTTATACAATATGACTGATGTGGCAAAGCTGCAAGGGTGCAAGGTTATGATTTGGGGGCACTCTTGCGCCGGCCGTATCAGCGAGTGTAAAGAGCTAATACCTTTGTTGTTTTATTGCGTAACACATAACCTTTATTTGAAGTAACACTTACCTTTTATAAAAATTGGCCTAGTCTGAGTCGGGACTGCATATGTTTCTTACCTGATAGTTTATTTGTATTAGGTTAGGCGGTTTATATTATGACTACTATTAAGGCTTTTAATCTAATACATTAACCTTTTTTTTTTTCAAATAAATGTGCAGCTCTTAATCAAAGAATTCTGGTAGTTGACCTCACTGATCCAAATAAATTTTCTTTCGGTACCTATACTTAGTAATATGATAGTAAATATTGTATTGTACCCTGTTTGAAAATTTTCGAACAGGGGGACCTCATTTTAATGGTTGTTATGAGAGGAATAGGCCATGATGGAGTAATATACAAAGTACGAGCATAGACTTAAATATATAGTAGACGGCCATAGTCTAAGAACTTTTTGAGTCTCCAAATATTTAGCGCCATCTAGTTCAGAGACACCTAAACAGAGCTACTAATATGCATGCGATAAAATCAGCGTCACCTAGTAACGACTAGTGTACTACTAGTACGTTATTCGTTACTAGGTGGCGCTGATTTTATCTCATGCATATTGGCTCTGTTTAGGTGGCTCTGAACTAGATGGCGCTAAATATTTGGAGCCTCAAAAAGTTCTTAGACTATGGCCGTCTACTATATATTTAAGTCTAAGGTACGAGTATATGATGGGTATGACAGATGTATTAATAGAGAATCCAACGCATATAGCAGTTCAATACAGGAAACTTTAACAACATTCAACTGATTCAACATGAATACCTAAATAATAAGAGTTTATTCCCGTTTCTGATTTTCTATACAAATAAACCCGAAAATTCTTACCATACAAAATTAGAACCGGGTACGAACCTTAGACCTAATAATAATTGGCAGCAGTGCACTGCAGAGAGGCACAGAAGAAGAGCTACGGGAGATGGTTATATGAGTATAACAAGTCCCTAAATATGACACCAGTTAATTTTACTATATTTGTGATGCCTACAAATAAAGGAAGCTTTTAATTTATTGTTTTAGTGACAAAGCGCTAGATGACTTAGGCGGCCGTCTCAAAATGGACAAGGGCTACAAAATATAAACTTATGGAAAAATAGGAGCTTCGCTTGAAAAATTCTGATCGCTAGTAGTACGGGCGGCGGCCGTAGGATCTGCTACGTAACGTGATACAAAGATAAGCCCTATGGCACATGTTCATAAAAGTGATGCCGAGTTCCGGAAAAATAGTAAAAAAAAAATGGAATTGGCAGAAAGCACAAAAAAGGACCACATCCGGTTTAAAAACTGGATGGTATTTACCTACGGCATTTGATACTGAGATGACTATTGTGGCAACAAATAGTAATTTGTATTTAGGTAAAGAAAAACCCAGTCTGCCAGTTTCTGCATGGCCGGAACTGGCCGGAAGTGCCCGGCAGACTGGTTCAAAAGTGATATAAATTTTAAACTAGCCTGCCGGGCATTTCCGGCCATGCAGGAACTGGCAGACTGGGTTTTTTCTATACCTACAAATAAATTACTATTTGTTGCCACACGTGTCATCTTTATATCCAATGACGTAGGTAAATAACCATCCATTTTTTTAACCGGAAATGGTGCTTTTTTGTGCTTTCGGCCAATTCTATTTTTTTTTAACTATTTTTCCGGAACTCAGCATCACTTTTATGAACATGTGCCATAGGGCTTATCTTTGTATCACGTTACGTAGCAGATCCTACGGCCGCCGCCCGTACTATAGTTTCTACTCTCTGTTGGGGTAAATTGTGGACAGTTCATTATAGATCAAGAGTAGGTAGGTGGTAGGCAACCCTACCTCATCGAGTAGCAGAATTCGGCGTATGTAGGACAAATCACGGTCAAATGTTATGTAGTTTAGTACCTGGTAGCCTGGGCAAAAGTTGGAGCATTTTGTATAGTCAGCAAAATATTACCCTATTTTTTGACAAAAAGTACTTCATTGACTAGCAGGTGGGAACGTGGCCTATTTGATAGTGCTCGTCGAGGTATGTCGAAAAAATTTGGTAGCAACACTATAAGAGATGGTGCGTTCTTTCGAATGGCACGAGTTTTATCTTCTAATGGGTTCATTATTTCAATATTTTTTAATAAGGTCGAGTCATAAAGTTGCCCGTTTTGGGCAATGCAACCACTTAGTTTTTGGCACTTGTTGATAAGCACTGTCTTATGAGCCGCGTAAAACTGCATTTAATCCATCCCATGAACTCATTTGCATGTCGTATTTGCATTACCCGATTTTTTCCTTAAAACATAAAACTTGGCTGAATAACGAAAGTTTCAGGTTTGAGGTCGGCTACCAATATTCATTATAACCAGGTTGATTAGTACTTTCGAATGGTATAAATTTAATTTGCTACTCGATGAGGTAGATTTTATAATGATATTTTTACTGACTGTACAAAATGCTTCAAGTTTAGCTCAGGCTACCAAGTAAGTACTAAAACTTTTAGTTCCAGTCTTTTAGTCTTTTTTGTGTTTTAGTCTGAAAACACATAACTTTTCATCGTGCATTGCCCTACATAAGCCGAATTCTGCTACTCAATGAGTTAGGGTTGCCTACCACCTACTCTTGATCTATTACTTTTTTATAGCAAAACAATAGAGTTCTTTTTGAAGCTCAAGTCTGAAGCGCCTTCTGCCTGAGAACAACTTAAGATTTTTTTTACGCCTACTATTTCTGTTTCCGCAATAATATGCAATGTTTCTAGTTCTAATGTGAAAATATAGCCCTGTCCTCTATACTAAGCTAACTTCGTAAATTTTGGCCTATTATGATAGTGTTATTTTCCAATTTAAAAAATTTGCTAGTCTGTAACTCAATAACCTCCAACATAACTCGATGCCTCCAACCCATTAAAAGCTGGCAGATCCCCGGATCTAGCAATCAGAATAGTACAGCAATCTAACCAGGTGGGTTTTGATGCGCTCATTATTGTGTCATATCTGACGTGACCAGCTCTTAGTCTACAATAGACGTAAGTATACCAGATATAAGCGAATAGGCCATGTTTTTGTATACGGTATAAATAGTTATTCGCGTGCTTTGCGCGTATCAATCAAATCATGTCGATAAACTTTAAACGTTACTAAATTGATAGATATGCACTAAAATATACCTACAGATAAAGTGCAGTTAATAACATATATTGTTGGCCTGCATATTTCTGTGAATTCAATATTAATTACTTAGCATAAAATATAAATAAACCGTCAATTATATAGTAGCTTGCTTACATTTTCATGGCAAGACATGCCCTTGTATTACCTACAAAAGTAAATTACCTTTGCTGGAAATAATCGGCATTATTTGCTATCCATTAACTATAACAAACTATCAATTGATAATACAAGTACAAAATTCAACACGCTTTCGTGTTCACCATGTCTGTTTGTATTTAATCGGATGTAGAACTGCCCTATAACATTTTGCCACCTGACTTCATCTTCACCACAACTTCAACTGTAAGTATACTAATTGTAAGAAATTCCACATTTGCAAGTCTAAAACAATATTCACCAATATGTTATTGAATAAGCCTTTTCTCTCTTTTCCATAGTAGATATAATTTAAACTCTCGAACTAATAAGAAATGTGTTGATTCAATTTAGGTCATCCGTGGCACCTCGGATATTCTGATCCGTTCTATATGTGTGAAAATGAAAATTAATAGAAAAGTTAAAATAATTACATAAAAAATGCGTAGACATTCACGCACGCACGCGACTTGTTAGCGCTTTTAACTGTTTTAATACAAAAAAAAACCGCTAATCTGACGTACTACCGCGAGCCGTCCTAACAAAATTTAGCTTTTTCACTTCTCATGCTCTTAAAATGTTACTTTAGTCTCTTCAGATCGGGACTAAAACTCTTTATTAATCTCTAGGGACTAAAACATTTTTTTTTATTTACTTTGGAAATCCCTAAACAGCCACTCACGGTGTTTATGAATGGACGATTACCGCCCTTTTTAGTGGTTGTGCATAGACAATTTTGGACCACGCATATAACATCAAAATGACAACTGTGCGAAAATATTAAACAAACTCGATTTAAAAAAAAAACATCAACATTGATAATTTCAATTTTTGCCATTATAAATATTGAGATTTTGTGTAGAATGTCGTTATTTTTTCCTCGCATTCAAAGTTAAAAGTAGAGTGTTTAACGCGAGACTAAACAACCATAATGACCCTTATTGTTTTAGTCCCTTGTTGAACAATCTACTATTAAAGTACCCGCCGAGCTCTCTTGTCAAATTGGGAGCGTTTTTGCTTACGTGAGGCTTAAAACGCGCCGAGCGAACTTTTTTTATGAACGAGACATATACATGTAACTCATACTTATTTCCCCCACTAGGCGACAATGGTTCGTGGACTTCTGATTGTAATCGCCTTGATGATGGTGATCGCCATCTCAAGTGTACAAGTAAGTTGCAAACGTTTCATGCATGTGCATAATTATTTATTGACACAATTGTGTTGCCTGTCAATGTGTCAATAGTCAATACAATACAATTTTGATCAATTAGTACCAGTAGTACCCAAATGTTTTTTTTTTAATAAATTGAGTTCATTTTGTGTAGTCGTAATACATGTCAAGTATTTATAACAAAAACAACGCAGTACATAAAAACTCTCTGTGGGAATCTATAATGTATCGCTAGTGTTTAACAGTTTTTTGTAATGTATTTGTGACTTCAATTTTGATTGGATGATTTAAATTATTACATTGCAGTGTCAAGACGATATAGAGAATTTGAGGTATAATATTAAGAATACATTGGGTAAATCAGATATTTTATTATTTTTAGGGTTAGGTAACACAAAAACCATAAACTTCCGTTTATGCCTTTTGTGGTACCGAGAGCCCTAGTGTGATCCAATAAAGTGATCCAAAAAAGTTTGTTTCCGTCACGTTTGTGTCTGTCCGTCTGTCTGACCATCTTTCTCATGAACACGTGAAGGTATCTAGTAAAAACAATCTTCAGCAATCGCACTCGTACTGCTTAAAGTTAATTCAGTATCTCTGTAGCAACTAAAATTGAACTTGGTTTAATGTTACCCATAGTATACCCCGCTTGAATTGGAGCCATCTAAATGCACTTTAGATTTTAAACGAATTTATGCATTTTTACAGGTTTCGGCGTGTAGCCGAATTGTTAGGTCCGGACCCTGACAGCATGTAACTATGATTTGGACAACATAAAAAAATATGATATGAAAGTAGTAGGGAACAACATAATTGGCTGATTCTTGTCACACCGTCCTATCGATTAAAAAAAGCGTTTACGAGGGACTAAAGAGACAACGCCTTTTAGGTTCCAACATAAGGAAAAAACATTATTATAGTTCAAGTTTATTTCGCTGAAAAAATATTTGTAGTATACAGAACATCACGTTGTCTCCGAGAATCACATGAAGCTTTCTGTACAAAATGAAGTGTCGAAAGTGTCTTGTAGGACACGAAACGTTATAGCGTGAAGCATCCTTAACACGAGACGACTTTTACTTTTTAATTTACTAAACTTGATCCATGTATTCGCCTCTTGGCTTTCATTCTTCACTAACCACCACTATATTCCCATTTTTGAGTAACTTATTATCAGGAATACACTTTTAAAATCCCTTAGACCCCCGGGGGCGCGTTGTAGATAATGGTAGTTTATTTCGATTTCCAGGACTGAGGAGCTAAACGGTGTGGACTCTCATCATCGTGTTCGTCGCACCGTTATGCGTGCTTGGTTGTGCGCGTTTGGATGTAATACTGAATAAAAATGGACACTTAAGCTTGACTTTCGTCAGTCGCATCGGCCGCGACCCAAGATAGTCAAGCTTTATGCGCCAGCCGCGTCAGCGAGTGTCAGAATTAATTTATTGTCTAACTAATTGCAAAGTACTCAAACCTTTACGATTAGCAACATTGTAATGCCAATTAAGGCCTTATGCCTTGGATTAACACGGATATTGATAGGCACAATTGGAATTTAACCTTTAGAGCAAACTCGCACTCGTTAATAAGGCTCAGACTAAACGTAGCCGGAGCACGGGTGTGACGTAGGCTGATCCAGAACACGGGCCGGCCGCTTCTAATCGCAGCTACACGGTTATTCCATTTGCATAGCCTGTTACAATTTGCGAATCCTGAGAAACGTAAAACGCTATTGATCGCAGTAAAAATACGTTTGTCTGAGTTTTGTCGCAATGGTAAGTCTACAGTACTTAAATTAATATTTTATTAGAATTCAGATTAATAGAAATCAGTTACAATATTAAATTCTTTCAACTTTTATTGTAGTCATAGGTTAGACCGGATAGCTTTTATTTAGAGATTTAAAGATTATAACGAGTAAAAAGAATATACGTTTAATTAAATTAAATAAACTCACTCTCATTCACAGTCAACACCTCCATAAAATAAAACAGCATTAACGCCAAAACCACCGCAGGCGAGTTTGACGACTAAATTAAATCACTAAAACGATGGCCCACCAACGAAATCTCCCCATTTTGATGCTTAAGGACAAAGAAGACACGTTTGTTTTACGACCACCCTTATCTGTTGGGTCCTAACTTTGTTGGTCATATGGGGGTTTGCGAATGGAACCCCTTATCTAAATATTAGCTGTTGTTTATCCGTATTGTCCTTTCATGCTAACGACGTAAGTACTCATATCTCTAAAGCGGTGCACGGTGGTCGGCTATTGGTCATGCATACAAACGTGATCGAATATCTTAAGATAACGCACCCTTGGTAAAATAATGCAACATATGACTATAGGTCAAAAGTGCTTTTATTGCGGAAATAGTCTTAAAACAGTGCGTTCTACATCATACAAAAAGAATTTAATTTTTAACATTGTTAGTTTCTGAGATAATTTAAGCGGAAAACGACGCAAGTAATCAGTAGACGTAAAAAAATGCAACAAATGCGTATGCTTCGTTCTTTTACGGCGTTTCCGCGAGCGCAATCCGGCGCGCGCGCCGTCGTAAAGTCAGTCGCGTCAGTGTTCCCGGACTATAAGAATTTGTCGTGCACTTGATCAAAATTAACAAAAATAGATGCCAAAATAGAAATAACAATGGTTAGTATTTTTCAAATAATCAAAATATAGTCTTGTACAAGAAAGTCACATGTGAACATACGGCTGATAAAGTTTTAATTGTTGCAATAAAATTGCCAGTCGCATGATCACATACGATATTTTTTGTTGATTTTTAACGTATTAATAAAAATACTTTACTAAGCTGTTAATTGTATTATCTTAATGTTCTACTTCGAATTTGAAGTATTTTTATCGTTTCTTAAATTGATGGTCGTATGTTCACTTACAATTATGTTGAACGAACTATTCATAGTCGTATATCAATATGTTGCGTTATTTGACGGATACGGTAGGTATTATATGTGCACATGCGTCGTTATTTTAGGTAGTAATCTAAGATCCGTCGATATCAGAAAGTTTAAATCCACAAAAAAGATATATTTTATGTACCAATGCCACAATTCTTTATTTATATGATATAAATATGATTTTACATCATACATTTACCTATTACAATATTATTTTACAATAAATTTATTTACTTCCGTTTGTTTTTATTAGTATCACACATTGTGTGGACGACAGCCAACGACGCGCGAACCGAGCGTATCTACATAACTATTTGTGCCATAGATGATCCTAAGATACCTAAACATAAATTCATTACTTAAGTTGTAAATAGCTAAAATAAAGATCTTGATCGACGTAGGTAGCCTGTAAGAACTAGGTAGTCTCTGTATTATGTCTAAGTTGTACTGAAGCTTAATACCTAACTGAACTGTTAACAAAATAAGATATAGTAGAACCTCCCGTATAGTGAGCCCGATTCTGTCCATACAAATTTTATATTTACGTGGTAGAAAACATAACCACAGCAAAGGCTAAGCTGATTGGTCGTCAATAGAGCGAGACAAGTGTGTGAGCTAGACAGGTATAGGTCTTGTGGTTTTCCAAGAGTACGTGAAAGGAAAACTTCAATAATGATACCTACTTCAGGCTTAGAACTATGCCTAATAGTAGGTATGATTATCAAGGTAGAAAAGGTAATGGTTATGATTCCGGTAAGCTCTAGACGCACACTTCTCTCTTTGAACCATAATTTGAGATAATTCACTGAACAGGTGACAAAATGGCAGAACTGGCTCATTAAATATGGACCTTATGTCCAAACCGTAATCATGCACTAGTTTTAACTACTGTAGGCTTATAGAACGTAACGAGATGAGTCTAAAAACGTATAATTATATAGCCAAACAATGTAGTTCGAAGTAGAAATCCTAGGTTGTTTAAGCTTGTGTATGTTTACGAATAATATTGACCAATCAGGATCGTTCAATCGATCGCGTGATGTAGTGAGACCAAGTTTGCAAACCGCCAAAATTTGCGAACTCTCGATCGTGATTGGCCAAAAAATCCGCGCTACCAAACCTATAAATACTGGTAGACGTGGAATATTCTAGAACAGTCGCATTCAGATCCCGAGCGAGTGAACGTTAGAACAGTCGCATTCAGATCCCGAGCGAGTGAACGTTAGAACAGTCTCATTCGGAACCCGAGCGAGTGAACGTTATGTTAATAGTTAAGTGATCCAATTGAACCTAGATAGCCTAAGTTTTAGACCCCTAGCTTAGGCATCCTTTGTAACAGACCAGAACGTTACTTAAGTACAGTTTATAAAGTAGAACCTGCCTTTATTTTTGAACTTTCGTGAGCTATCGTAGATGCTAACTGTAGATCCGACGCCATCATCTACAGTTTGTGGTCCTTCAAGTCGCCGGATTTTAATTGTTGCGCGTGAACAGTAGTGCAGTGTAGTTAAAAACCGTTTTAAATTCAGTGATCGTAAAATACTTAATGTTAAAATGGGCGTGACGGTCCGGTCTCCGAGCGGCGACCGACGAGCTGAGATGGAACGCGCGCAACTCGAACGAGACCGCGCGACCCAGGCCGCCGCGGCCGCGGCACGTGTCGCGGTCGCGACCGACGGAGGCACCGCGCGCTCCGAGCACGAGCAGACCGGCCCGGCCGACGAACGAGGCGCCCGAGACAACACGCCGCAATCGGCAGTGCTGATACCGAAAGTCCCGAGGAGGGCTCCAGAAAGGTTAGATCCAGGACACGAACCTGACCCGTCGGCGCCGCTCCCTGAACCTGGAGCGGCCCCCCTCCCCGGCGCAACCCCGCCCGCAGATGCGGCCTTGGCTCCCGAACCCCGTGCAGCGCCTTCGATCTCGGCATCACTGCAAAAAGAACGTCGTCGATCCTCACGAGCATCCGGAGCATCACATGCGTCTACCCTAGAGCTACGTAAACGCATCGCCGAACAGGAATCTCGACGAAAATTGCTCGAAATCTCTCGGCGGGAACTACAAATAGAACGCCAGCTTATAGAGCTCGATCGTGGAATAGTTTTGGATCAGATTGAACTAGAAAACCAGGAAATAGGATCGAGCTCATCGAACAAATCTTCAATCAAAATCTGCGATTGGTTAGAAGAAAATCATTATATGAGTGATAAAAGTGATAATGATAACGCAGAACCGAGCCCTCCCCGCCGAGGGGAGCGTCCCGCGTCCCCTCCGCGCCCGCTTCGCCGCCTCGCGCCCGCGCCGGCCAACGTCGCGCGGCCGACGCCAGCGCCGCCGTCAGTAAAGCAGTCGCCCGATCGCAGTCGATGCGTGTACACGCCGGCCGCGCCGCAGCCAGCGGCGCGCGAACGTACGCCGGAACGTCGAATAAACGAGTACGAAATAAAGTGTAGTAATACAACGGAATGTGCTGATTACTGCAGGTGTCGTCGGGAACCTTCATCGAGTGCTACGGCGAGTCTAGAACAAGTTATGACGCAGCTGGTAGCGTTAAACAGTAGACCGACGAGTTCAAAACAAGTATGGGACCTGCCGACCTTCTCTGGACTCCCCAGTGAGTGGGTAACTTTCTTCACTGCCTTTGAGGAATCTACTAAGAGGTACAAATTTAGTAATTGGGAAAACCTGTCCCGTTTAAGGCACTGCTTGAAAGGAGA
The DNA here is from genome assembly GCA_911728535.1 of Pammene fasciana. Classification (NCBI taxonomy): domain Eukaryota; kingdom Metazoa; phylum Arthropoda; class Insecta; order Lepidoptera; family Tortricidae; genus Pammene; species Pammene fasciana. The sequence continues at coordinate 10,597,668 of OU452282.1, read as the reverse complement.
GGCGAAAGACTGCGTTTTACACATGCTAGCGTCATCGGCTAGCCCGGACTTGATCATAAGAGTGCTTAAAAAGAACTTTGGACGATCGGACCTTCTAATAGACAGAGCGTTAAGTGAACTAAAAAAGTTACCTAACTTAGGGCCAAGTGCGGTAGACTTAAACGAGTTTGCAATTAAAGTAGTGAACATTGTAACAACATTAACAAATTTAGACCGTCGTGCGTATGCAGATAACCCGTTTCTTATACGTGAAATTACAGAACGGCTGTCACCTCACGTGCGATCGCGCTGGTGCCAGTATGCAGAAGAAAATCTCGGGCAGGCCGAGAACGAACTCACGCTTATGGTGAACTTTCTGCTCGACTTCAGCGACAAGGAGTTGCAGTACAGCCACGCGCGCGGTGGCGGCACGCGTCGCAGCGCGCCGGCGCCGGCACCTTCGCGTGAAGACCCGCGCGGAGGTCGACGACCCCCGGCGTCAAACCCTCAGCAGTCAGGTGGTGGAGCGATACGCAAGTATATACCGACTCGTGTGCAAACGTATACCACTGACAATATAGAACCTTGCCTTTGCTGTGGTGGCGTGCACACTGCTACTAGTTGTGAACGTGTTTTAAATATGAGTGTCGCGGCTCGGTGGGAGTGGGCGAAACAGAATAAAATTTGTTTTAAATGCCTTGACAGGAGACACAGGCGTGGCAGCTGTAAAGCAGGTGTATGCGGAGAGAACGGATGCCAGCACCCGCATCATCGGCTGCTACACGATGAAGCCACACTCCTACGAAGGGAACCAGCCTCAGCAACGCCTACCAGCGCGCCCACCGACCCCGAGCGCGCATAGAGAGTGCACACAATAGCAGCTGAACGAGAGATGGCGCGACCGGCACGCCATTTCATACTAAACAGGAACCAAGAAGAACCAGAACCAAGAAGAACCAGATGTTTTACCTAAGGTAATATCTATACTTTTATCCAGACCGACAGGAGAAATCAGAACGGAGGGCAGACACACCTCGTCAGACTTAGAACGGTAAGAGACCTGCAAGAGGTTACATATGACACCGCTAGACCTCAGGTACTCATCGGGTCAGACAATTGGCACATGATATTTCCCCTGGAGGCCCATCTCGGAACGAAGAGTGAACCCGCAGCAATCGGGATAGACCTGGGCTGGATAATATTTGAACATGCGCCGCAGAACCCGCGGCGTATTGAACGAGTGCTTCATCTCTCACAAGGGAACGATCGAGATGGTGAGTTGAACATGCAATTACAGCGATACTTTGAAATCGACTCGCTGGGCATAAAGCTGGTTGATAAAGTGCGCCCGCAGGACGAACGAGCGCAAAAGTTGTTCAACGACACCGTGAAGCAAGTGAGTACATCACAAGGTCCAAGATACGAAGTAGGACAAATATGGCGTGATGATGACCCCAGACCACCGCCTGAAGCATGGCCCTAACGAGACTGCGCGGAATAGAACGAAGAATGGACAAGGACCCGAACTATGCAGCTGAGTACACAGCGCAAGTTGATAATTTACTGTGTGAGGGCTATGCGGAGAAAGTGAGTGAACCAGGCTCGGATCCAAGATCGTACTATCTCGGCTTAACACTACCATGATACGAGTTCCAAGGGAAGTAAAGGAACTTAAGAGAGACGCTCAGCGCTGTAATGAGTATTTATGATCCGTTAGGAATAATCTCCTATTTCTCGATTACAGCAAAGATCCAGCTGCAACGACTCTGGAGCCTGGGCTTGGACTGGAATGCCCCGCTGCCACCAGATGAATGCGAGGAGTTTCAGACATGGCTGCGAGCGCTGGAACATGTCGGGAGGCTGCGCATACCCCGCCACTACGGACCCATGGAAATGGTGAGACGAACCCTCCATATTTTTGTAGACGCTTCCTCGCAAGCATACGCAGCGATCGCTTACTGGCGTATTGAAAGACGAGGGGAGGTCCACGTCAGCCTGATCGCGGCAAAAGCGAAAGTGGGACCAACGCGCTCCATTTCGATACCACGAGCGGAACTACAGTCAGCTTTGATCGGAGCTCGACTTAAGAAAGTTATCCTAGAGCAGCACAGGTATGAGGTAGCAGAAGTCGTAATGTGGTCCGACTCTCGAACGACCCTTCATTGGGTACGCGAGAACGCACGCCGTTACAGCGCCTACGTCTCGCACCGCTTAGGTGAGATCGCCGAACTCACAGAGCCAGAACAGTGGCGATGGGTGCCGACACGCCAGAACGTCGCGGATGACGCCACTCGAGCGGACAGCGCACGTGAGTTTGATATAACGCACATCTGTGGAACCATCTGGTTCCAAGGACCTGCTTTCTTACGGCTACCGGAGGCAGAGTGGCCACAAGAACCGTCGAACCAGCCAGAACCAGAGCTAGAAGTATTGGAAGTCAAGCAATGCTTAGTGAGCCGCGAGGTTGCCTCGCCGCCACTGCCTGATATAAGTCGATTTTCAAGCTACGATCGCCTGCTAGGAACCACTGCACGAATGTTGCAATTTATTGACATTTTAAAAACCAAGACTAGGATAAGCTTACAAACCAAACATATACTGGCAGCGGAACATTTGCTATTACAGAGAGCGCAGAAGGAGGACTTCGCCGACGAGCTACGGACCCTCCGCCGCGGCGAGCCTCTAGCCAAGGGCAGCGCACTCTTCAAGTTAGACCCCGAGCTCGCAGCTGACAACGTGCTCCGCATGCGGGGACGCATCGACGCCGCGCCCGTGCCTATCAACAAGAGGCCGGCCATTCTACACGGACGTAACCGGTTGGCTAGACTTATTATATTTAGAATGCATAAAAGAGCGGCGCACGCTAACAATGAGCGTGTTGTTAACGATGTCAGACAGGAATATTGGATCCTACGCCTCAGACCGACCGTGCGCGCGATCGCAAGCGCTTGTCAATTCTGCCGCATTAGAAAAGCGACCCCACGCGCCCCTCCTATGGGAAATTTGCCTCTGTCACGCATAGAGCCATTTTGTAGACCCTTTACAAACACTGGTGTAGACCTGTTCGGTCATATTACAGTTACCATCGGGAGGAGACACGAAAAGCGCTGGGTTGCGCTTTACACCTGCCTGACGACCCGGGCGGTGCATCTGGAGCTGGTGCATTCTCTCAGCACCGACTCCGCCATCATGTCGCTTCGTCGCATGGCCGCGCGACGAGGCTGGCCACGCACGATGTGGAGCGACAACGGGACGAACTTCCGTGGAACCACAGCGGAGCTGCGGGCCGCCTATGAAGAGTGGCTGCCCGCGCTGCAGCAGTACGGCCTGCAGTACCGCCTGAACTGGCAATTCATTCCTCCCGGAGCCCCGAACCAGGGAGGTGCTTGGGAGCGGATGGTCCGCTCAGTGAAGACTGCTCTCATGGCGACGCTCCACGAGCGCGCGCCTAAGGAGGAGGTTCTGGTCACACTGCTGGCCGAAGCCGAGGCTTGCGTCAACGCCAGGCCTCTCACACACGTCTCGGTCGATCCACGGGATCCCGAGGCGCTGACACCGAACCATTTCCTGATCAACGGCCCCACGGGGACCCCCCTCACTGGTCCCTGTGGCGAGGTCAACCGACGAGCCTGGAAAGTCAGCCAGGCGCTCGCTGACTCTTTCTGGCGCCGCTGGGTGCGCGAGATCCTGCCCACCCTCGCCCCGCGACGATCCTCAGCGACGGGCGAGCGGCCTCTGGCGGTCGGCGACCTAGTCATCGTGGTCGACCCCTCACTCCCACGCAACGTATGGCCACGAGGTGTGGTTGAACGAGTCTACACGGGCCCAGACGGCGGCGTTCGCAGCGCAGAGGTGCGGACCAAGGGCGGCGTCTTCCGAAGACCCACGACGAGGCTGGCTGTCTTGCCGGTCGAACCAGAGTCGACGTAGCAAGTCGACGAGGGGAGTGTGGACGACAGCCAACGACGCGCGAACCGAGCGTATCTACATAACTATTTGTGCCATAGATGATCCTAAGATACCTAAACATAAATTCATTACTTAAGTTGTAAATAGCTAAAATAAAGATCTTGATCGACGTAGGTAGCCTGTAAGAACTAGGTAGTCTCTGTATTATGTCTAAGTTGTACTGAAGCTTAATACCTAACTGAACTGTTAACAAAATAAGATATAGTAGAACCTCCCGTATAGTGAGCCCGATTCTGTCCATACAAATTTTATATTTACGTGGTAGAAAACATAACCACAGCAAAGGCTAAGCTGATTGGTCGTCAATAGAGCGAGACAAGTGTGTGAGCTAGACAGGTATAGGTCTTGTGGTTTTCCAAGAGTACGTGAAAGGAAAACTTCAATAATGATACCTACTTCAGGCTTAGAACTATGCCTAATAGTAGGTATGATTATCAAGGTAGAAAAGGTAATGGTTATGATTCCGGTAAGCTCTAGACGCACACTTCTCTCTTTGAACCATAATTTGAGATAATTCACTGAACAGGTGACAAAATGGCAGAACTGGCTCATTAAATATGGACCTTATGTCCAAACCGTAATCATGCACTAGTTTTAACTACTGTAGGCTTATAGAACGTAACGAGATGAGTCTAAAAACGTATAATTATATAGCCAAACAATGTAGTTCGAAGTAGAAATCCTAGGTTGTTTAAGCTTGTGTATGTTTACGAATAATATTGACCAATCAGGATCGTTCAATCGATCGCGTGATGTAGTGAGACCAAGTTTGCAAACCGCCAAAATTTGCGAACTCTCGATCGTGATTGGCCAAAAAATCCGCGCTACCAAACCTATAAATACTGGTAGACGTGGAATATTCTAGAACAGTCGCATTCAGATCCCGAGCGAGTGAACGTTAGAACAGTCGCATTCAGATCCCGAGCGAGTGAACGTTAGAACAGTCTCATTCGGAACCCGAGCGAGTGAACGTTATGTTAATAGTTAAGTGATCCAATTGAACCTAGATAGCCTAAGTTTTAGACCCCTAGCTTAGGCATCCTTTGTAACAGACCAGAACGTTACTTAAGTACAGTTTATAAAGTAGAACCTGCCTTTATTTTTGAACTTTCGTGAGCTATCGTAGATGCTAACTGTAGATCCGACGCCATCATCTACACATTGTACGAATTAAACTTAGCTTGGTAAAAAACATGGCTGATAAAGTTTAAGTTTACTTTTAAAATATTTCTTTTCATTGTCTATTTATACTTAGGGATAAATGGCTAATTTTATTTCTAAATCGTTCTTGGGTACAGTTCAGAATTAGTCGTGGATTTTTGGTGTATATCATTTGACGAGTAAAATTTCGGTAAAATCGACTCGGAGGAAGATAAGATAAAGAACCTATTCCTAAGAAGTTATATATACCGTTCAGCCAGATTTAATGAATGCTGCTGCTACACTGATGTTACAAAATGTTATACGACACAGAAGGATGCCGTTGCCGCTATACCTAATGTCATAATAATGACATCCTTGTTACACTGTTTTTTTTTACGTTATATAACATCAGTGTAGCATGTAGCATGTAGAAGTTTCAGGTCAGTTCTATCTTACCAACCAGATGAATGAAATAATAGTCCCTGTACCAGGTTAAGGTCAGTTCTGCCATGCCAGCCAGATGAAAGAAATGGTCTTTGTAGCAGTTTCGGGTCAGACAGCACTCCATATCGAACCAGGTTCCAGCTTTGACTGCTCTTCGGCTACGTCTATTGTAAACTTTCTACAAGACACAGTTAACACTCTAGTCCAATGCCATCTTCTGTCTATCGCCGTTGTGGAGATAATAGTAAGTAATGGAGTTTAGAACATGACCAGCATAAGATTTTTAATACGCCTGTTGTTTTTTAAGTTTTGAGACTAGAAACAACTCAGATTAATCTAACACGAAGATGCGTCAGAAACGTTGTGAGTAGATTTGTTCAGGTTCATCAACGTCCCACACCACTATCAGACCATGTCCCCAACCTCATTTGAGTAATCTGTTACTCCAATCAATGCCTTTTACAGATCAAGAAAATGATTTAGCAGTCTTTGCTGTTCTTTCTCTATGCCTATCATATCACAAACATTTCTAGAAGTTGGGCATGCCGATATTGAAGGTGATGGTGTGCTTTCGGTAATTGAAAGAGCCTCGTCATTGAGGATTATTTATACCATGTAGAGTAGAAACAACTTCTCAGGTGGTGGCCCACCTGACCATGAACAAACCACTTGTTGAACAATAAGACTCCAGATCAATTAATGATCGGCTTTGGCAGAAAAATATTCAGGGTGAAAACATAAGCCGGTTGAGTGTCACACAAGTTTAGTAGCTGTTACCAAAACTGATACCTTTGGACTGAAATTTAATTGGAAATTACGAAAGTATTATAGAACAAGACTACAAAATATAGCGCCTATAGTTTTAGCAAAAGCCTACAATAGTAAACCCTTGCCTGGGGGGCGATTTGATATTCTAGCATTTGACTCTGATACTTAAAACTCAGTTCAAAATGATATAATGGTGTTTCAAAAATATCAGCGATAGGAATTTAAGATCATAGTTGGTGGTAATTTAGCTAAATTACCTAGTAATTTCATGCCAAAATAAATATGACAAACTTATGTGTACGAGTATATTTGAGCTTAATTTATTTGATTTCTAGCACTCTAAAGTCATAAATCGGCCCCTGTAGCGTTACGCACAGTCGTCGTCAAAGATATGTTTGACTTTTACACATTTGTACAAAAGAGTAAGGTATTATGTATATGTATATCTTTAGCGTCGACTGTACAACGATCTCATAAGCCTATGTAAACAGGTGAAGCGTGGTTGCACCTAATATTTATGTACCCTTTTATGAAGAACTGTACCTACCAACATAGCGTTATTGGTAATATTTCCGCTCAAGACCTGCACAAACTTTACTGATGGTGATGAATATGAATAGCGAAGGAGGCGCCAAAATTATTTGTTGCAAGTAATATTCTGATTATTTAATTGATCGAGGTTTTTTTTCTATAATGCATCTTGTATTATTTTTTAATTATTTTATATCTTTGGTGACCTTTTTCCAAAAAAATATCTCCATTTGATAATGTATGAGACACAGAACTTTTGTTTTATGGATAATATGGATATACATAGTTAAAATTATTACATGTTTATGTTTATTTTTTTAAATAACACAATTGTATATACTTATATTTATCGTCAAATTATCCTATCCTAGTTCAAATTATTGTTTTGTTAATATAATAGAGTAAGTTTTTTTTTTTAAATATCATGTGTCATGCTGATTTGAATACTGATATTGATTTAATAATAATTGTTTCATTTTATTATTGTATCTATTATTTAATAATTTAAACAAATCTACTATTTTATTCAAATGCAACCTCATAATATTGAAGTTTTTTTGTCAAATAACGACGTTTATGCACATGTTTCACAGAGTTCTTCATAAAACAAAGACACATGTGCACATACTACATGTAGTATTTCGTGAAATAACGACGGATCTGCAGATACGTCGGCTGATGTTTGGTAAAACAAAGCCGTAAGTGCACATCCGTCGTACTAACTTCCAAAATAATTAATTAAATAAGATCGGATATAACGCATTCAATTCGTTGCATACATATAGATAAAAACGAAAAATTTGAAGACAATTCCTTTGAAAATAAAAAAGTTATCAGTAAAATTCACTCATGCAATCTTAAAACCTCTCTCCTGTAAAGTAGACATTTTGCAGATGTGGCTTTGTTTTACCAAGGGTACGATAAGTGTATTAGAAATAAATCCAGGCATAGTTGGATCGCAAAAATAAATTTTACCGATAAAGACTTTGTGATATTGACGTAAAGTCTAAATTCAGTCAAGAAAACGATGCGATTTAGGTCGGTAAAATGTATGCATTGCAAGGTCGAATAAAATTGTAAAACGATATTTGAAATGTTAAAGGAATTTTATGTGGATTAAGATTTTGTAGTACTTTTTGTGGCAACGTATGTATATATTTTTCTACAGATAAACATTCCTCACCGAGTGCTAGCATATTTATAGATTTTTTTAGAAACCTTGTTTTATACACCCTTTAAATTATTGAGAGGATTACGTAATTTTGCTTAAAAATGGTATCAAATAGGACATAAAACAAAACTACTAATTTACTATCCTAAAATGTAAACATGGGTTTATTACAACAGTTTGTAGTTATACTCGTAGTCACTGATGCCGTATCCAACGAAGGGAGAGTTCAAAAGCTTTGGATATGAAATAACTATAAAAAGAATATCGTGTCAACTGTAAAAAATCGTAATGTGGGAGTCGACTAACAATCCCAATGCTCCGGCTCTGAAAGAACTCTAAAAATGAATGTCGGTGAGCAGAGGAACAAATTCAAAGGACAACAAAGAATGGAATTTCTTTGAATTGTTATGAGAGCTGCAAGTATATGTACGACGACGTTTGTACAAAGATTGCGCTCTTGCTTAACTTTGTACTTACTTACCTTTCCATTCATTTTAATTGAAATGTCAATCCGTCGGTAAACATTGAAACGGAATCCCATCTCATTAAAAACATTTCCCCGATGGCAAAAGTTACAAAAATTTGGAACAAGAGGTGACAATTTACATATTTAAATTGACGAACCTCAAATACACAATTGAGGGAGCAATTATACGGGCCTTTTTAGCCGACCTCTCGACTCTTTTATGTTCTCCCCGACGGGCGAAGACATAGTTTTAATTGGAGTCGTTTCGAAGCACGCAAAGAGTCTTTTAATTAAAATTTCAACTTTTAATATTTTAAAAGAGCACGGTGTCTCGGGATTCACCGCTATTGCTGTAACTTCCCCAGGGAATATTTCCTTGCATTAACCTCTCCGAGTTTGCATAAAAAGACTGATTTATTTACTTTTCCGCATTTAATCCTATCAAGAGCTTGACTTAAAAATATTGCAGTTTGATCTTTGTATTTGGAGGGAGGGAATATTTGTTATTTATAACTGAAAAGCTTTTTACTTTTATGCTATGAAAGCGTTTTCGTTATAGCTATGTGGGGAGGTGTTAAAGTGTTATTATTATATTCCCTAATCATGAAACTGGTGGGTAGGTAGGTAAGCGTTTTGAAATATCCGTGGACTTTGCGTCTCAGCCGCCTCAGGTCAGGGCCAGCGTTTTGTGATTTATTATAATTCGTATCTACATAGTAGGTAAATATAGATACTTTTTTTAAGAAATTCGGCTAGTATCTCAAACAACACGGTAAATTAAAATTAAAACTTATTTTGCCCATTTTAATATATTCCACTAAGTATTTCGAGTTCTTTTTATTTTGGAGAAAATTCCACAATAAATACTACAACTAAGTAGTGCTACTTATAAAACTTGAAAATATTTTATGATAATAATACTAACACTAATGCAGAAACAAAAATAAAACTGATTAAAAATAAATCGGGAGTAATATAATTTTAGACGTCCAGATTGTTTCCATCTTTTCACAAATCATTTTAAATATGCGCCCGATTCACTGTATCGCGGTTCGGACGAAGTTTAAACAACTTTGTGATTTATTGACGTACTAAAACTATCTCAGTAGGTATTTAGTGTGCGGTTTGAACGTCACTCTTATCAGTAAAACTTCTCTACTTTGCTAACTTTCGTCTCAGGGCATTAGGCACCCGGTTGCGTGAACAGAATTCCCAACTAAGTAAACATTTTGACACGTCCCATAAATCCAGGAGGTGTTTTACATTTATGACTACCCTGAATTTTACTTTGAGACCAACTGGAGGTAATAAAATGGAGGTATGTAAATTGAGCTGAATATATTTCAGGTGATGCGCAAGTTTGTGGTTATTATCTTATGTTTCATAAAATAATTCAGTTTTAGAACTATTTCAATGCTTTCAAACTTTCTCGTGCATCGCGGGTAGGGCTTGCAATCCAGATATATAGCATAGTAATTTGTATGGAATTATTGAGATAGTTACTATATATTATCCGGATGGTATCCCGATAATTTGCAAGCTCTAATCATGGAATAGACTTTTAATGCTAATATTTTAACGTAATCTATCTTGATATAAGAAATATAATGGTTTTTTTTAACAAAGAGACACACCCAGAGACTGAGAAAAATTACTACCGTAGTTAAGCGTTCAGTACAGTCTCCATCAGATATATTGGAGCGACTAAGGTGGTCATAAATATCTGAATAATGCCTCTATTGTCAAGGCGATAAAGTACTTGTTCAGATATTATTGCGTACCGTGGCCGCTCTGATATATTTGACGGCGACTGTACCTACAACTGCCACTTCTCATTCTTTGACAATAAAGTACTACCTTTGACATTACAATAGACAAATTTTAAAGTATTAGTTAACTTACCTACTGTATTGGGGAGGCGTGGGCAACTGGGCATCCATCGTATCTTTACGAATAAATGTAAAAACTTGAAAGCTTCATTCATAAATAACAGCGTAGGAAGCTCCAATCATATCATCGCAACCAACATCAACGCAACGCCTACATAAAAGTCCTCCTTGTTGAGAAACGACCAGAATATACATTCAATTGTGCACAAGGAAGAGCAAAGGAAACCCAATTAATATTGTTATTCCCTGTTTCCAAAAATGGACTATTATTTTCCAGAACTTTGCTTTATTGAAATCATGCAAAATTAAACGTGTCACATTGTTCACCTAATAAATCGTAAAATTATTTCGAAAGGCGTTATAACTGAGCTGTCTCAGTTTAATTAAGTACGTCATATAAATACGTTTGGAAACCAAAGCCTTAGCAAACCTAAGAGCCTTTAACGTAGTGACAAAACGGGTTCCCTCTTTGATGCTGTGAAATTGAGCTCATGAATTAAATGGCGTTTTTCAAGTAAATGTAAATGTTTTGCCGAAGCTACCGGTGCCAGGTATAATTTAATTTCATTTGGGGAAGGGGGGTTGATTATAAATTTATGTGAGGGCTGACGTCGACTGTACCCTACTTGTTATTCGCTGAGCGAGCTATTTTATCGACTAGTCTCTGATGAGGCTGACATGTACATGATTATTATGTATAGTCACACGAAGCCATTTTTAATTTTTCTCAATAAGTAGGTAACAATATATTTTACGTCACTCTGGGCGCTAAGTGAAATTTACCGCCCTAGGGCGCAGCGGCAAATCTTACTTTACACCCAGGAGAAGACGTAAAATTATGTACGCACCACGGGCGGTAATAAAGAAGGCCTCAGATCGCTTGTTTATGGCCCTTATCTTCGGTTCGGGCCACAAATGCCAGCGATCTGAGCCCTTCTTTACTTTACCGCCCTAGGTACGTAATGTACTAATATGGTTTGGTTTATGGCAGTATAATATACCTATTACATATTTCTATTTTTTTAGTACCCACAGCAACTCTATAAAATTGGTAGGTGTACGTTTGACCTGGAAGAACTTACAATATTTTATAATATATGCATATTCGTAGTCTTTTAAACTAGGAAACGATCAAATTTTAAACTTTGCAAACACATTCGCTGAACAAAAACCACGTAACTTTAAAGTGTAATATTAGTTATGCTTATTATTTAGAAATTATTCAACATTTTTACAGATTTTAAATGTTTTATCAACCATAAAACTCAAGGGCTTCAAGAGACACATTTTTTATCAACATCAAGCAGCATTTAGCAAGTTGCGTTATTAAAATTGCTTTTGAAAGTATGACTGGTAAATGGCTTTGTTAACTATTTAAATATTGCCTTCATTGCAACGTAATAGAGGTATTATTATTGCACCCTAAATATTTGAAATAAGCTGTGTACCCAAATAACTAAAGGGCTAAATTATTTACGAATGTAAAAGGCACTCAAGGATTTTAGTTTATTAAAATGCTTGAGAGTCCTCACCCAAATTACTCCCTTGAGGTGTGTTTTACAAAACAAACGTTGCCACTTAATGATCATTTAATTATACCCTCGGCCGTTCTAGTAGATTTATTCCCGGAAACTAAATTATTTATTGTGAGCGTGTACTAACAAAATATGGTTTTAACTTGTGTTTCACAAATAAGTATGAAGGAAGAAAATTTGTTCATAATTTTGCGACCACTTGTAATAACAATTTGATGTTAAAGTTTTGGTGGAGTCAGAATAACAGTCCGTGAGCTCTCAGAAGAACCTTCGGGTTTTAAAAGAGACGTCGGGTATCAATCAACAGTGACACGTGAAAAAGCAGAACAGCAATATTACCTTCGTGTGTCATCGCCGATTCCCGAAGATTCTTCTTAAGGCTCACGAAATAATAGCCAGTTATCTAGCAGAAAACTATGACTTTGAAGTTGCACGTCAAATCACAAAGCACGAGTTGTTACATTGACGATAAGTTGGGCTCTCGTTTTACAAAAATCCGAACCGAATGCATAGAAAAAAAAAGCAATAAAAGCGTTTTGTCGAAATAAAAACTGCACACACGTTTTACCGCACACGTGTGGTTGTAAAATTGTTAGACTCCAACGCAGACAACATTATTTCCATTCTGTACGGTTGCCACTTTAATCCAATCGCTTAGAGAATCTTGGCACAAGTAGAAGCGGGGAGGTTTAATCGCGATATTGCCATGTCGATAGATGCATTAGAAAAATTGCTTTAAATCAATAACTCTTGTGGTCCTTTGAGTTGAAACATGACGGGTGGTTCAAAGAGGGAAACGCGTTAAGCATATTGAGTAGGAGTGTTTATATCAAAAGATATCGAAGGTTACTTAAAGTTGATTAAATGCTGAACGTGAAACAGCATTTTAAGAAATTAAATATTGATTTTAATCATTTATCCGGAAATCTGGATGTGGTACATATTTGGCTAGTATTACCTTTAGAGTTTTCTAAGATAGATCGTTTTGAAAATTTGCAATCATTTTGTTATAGTTTCATTATTTTCAAACGTTGTGTATGGATATTGCGAAATAAAAAAATAAATTGAATTAAACATTTCAACAAGATAAAAAGGAATAAATGTGCCTATAAAATTGCTTATTAATTAAAATAAACCTAAAATTACCTATAAATCCCAAAGGAACAAGATGAGCTTTTAATAATCTTAGAACTGTCTTAATAAAGACACCATTCGACTTCACAATTTCCAAAATTAAAATGATACTTTCATCTTGAAGGGTTAAAAATGAGATATAATTTCAACAAAGAGGTGCCATTATCCCGGCCTTAAGATAGTCATCTACAAATGGCGTTTCATTTCAGGAACAAAGGTACAAATCAAAGCAAGCTTCTGCAAAGTTCTTTTAACTTTGAAATCTATTATTTTTAATTTTGCTTCAGTTGTATACAGAATTTAATGAAATGGCTTCTTAGTATGAATGTAATATTACAATTCTTTTGATCGTTCTTTTATAAGTGGCTTCTTTATCTAGTTGATCACAAATGGTAGCTTTCAATTCAAATCAATTAATGCCTAAGTAAAAATAGCCTAGGTGGTGTTTGTAAAATATTTTTATTACAGACTTTGATATTGAGTTCACAGATGTATTGCATTATAAGTATTATAACAACTAACAACTGATTTAATAAACTCCACGATTTTCGCTCAATATATAAATTAAGACGGAACTGGTTTATAAAATAATATATTGCATATATTTTAATTTGTACATGATTACCTATAGGTAAAAATAATAAGACCGCATAATGAAATAACAATCATCAACTACAAATAAAGAAACTATGTACATCAATATTAAATTATCCCCCAGGGATCTCCGCAATGACCGGCCATGGGCTACTCTAGTCAACGGCTACTTGTAGGGACTCTTCCCATCTGCCGCGCTTCCATTATCTTGGCTTGAAGTCTCTCTGCCGGCCGTCGCTTACATAGTGCAAGGCCTGAGTGGACGTTCGGAGCGGAGCGTTCAGCGGGGCGTGTAGCGTGCGTCCATACACTTTGTGCAGCGTCGACTCAGCACATCAGTAATGAGTTTCATTTGTTAAACATGCACACCGCACGCCCCGCCCCGCTGGACGCCCAACTCGAGCATCCACTCAGGCCTTGCACAATTTAGGGTGGATCGATTTTGATTTTTTTCCAATTTTGATTTTGGCAGGTATGAGAAAGTTGCTCCTTACAAAAACATTAAAATCTGTATAATTAAAATAACTGAAATATTTCAGGAAGTACTGCCCCAGGCCAACTGAAAAGTTAAGCAACCGCCGTTTTGGGGTATTAACTTAAATGCATGTGAATTTTTTTTAAAGATCCTATTTTTATGAATACTATGTTTTTTTCCATACTAAAGAATAATAGTTTATGAAAAACACAAAAACAACAATAATTCATGACAATTCATAGTTCTTTTGAAGTTGAAATTTTCTGGAGTCAATTAGAGGCATAGATTTTCGCGATCTTCTATGAACCCGTTTATAATATGTACGTACATGTGCTGAAAGTTTTTAGCAATGGTGGCTCCGTAATTGTTATACTGTCCCAAGGTATCCTGTCAACAAAATCCACAGAAGCAGAGTCGAATTGAAAAGAAATCGAGCCTGAATTTTATTGGCAGTGCCAAGCATTTTATTTCCTTTCTATCGATTCATTTTTTTTTCTTTTCTGTGCTTAGACCTTTTTTTATTAGCAAATACCAACTAAGACTTTTAAAAAAAACTAAGGGAAGACTTTCGCAGTCCTATTTATACAGAAATTTTCCTATAGGTCCTGCAAAACTGCGTGGTCCTGTCGTGGGACGGGACCGGCCTTCATCTTTTCTATGCGACCAATCATCATGTGTCTTTCTGACTTAGTGTACGTGGTTTAATTAAATTAGCATAAATGTTATCTACCTATGCGTCCAAAAACAAAAAAAAAGCAAAAAAAGCCTTTGCCATGTATGCGGTTACGTTACACTATGCGGCTATGGTATGCGGTTTATGAAAGATTCGACATTTTAACGAGACTTATAAGGTTGCAATGAACTGCAACATTTTCCATAATATTCTTTCACTTTTCTGAAGACAGAACGCGAAGGTAGTTGGAATGGATGCCGTTTGCCAGATTTTCATTTAGTTATTTCATATCTTCTTACATTGTGTCAGCAACTAATTACGATAAGTTCTGCTACTGCTTTTTCTTATAACGGCTCACTCATTAGTAACGCAGTATGATATTTATGTAAGCAGGTAGAACACTTTTTTCGTGGCTCTTAAATAACTTCGAAATGTGGACAACGACATTTTTAAAAATATTCATTTTCAACCAACATTTAAGAAGTAAACACGTAACCGTCTTAGATCGTAATAATGTAATTGTTTTGCGACAGAGAAGGGTACTTTGAACGCAGTTATAACTATCCTCTACATTAAAGGGTTAGATAAAAACGATATTATTAGACCATAATACGTTCATAAGTTTCAGTTATTTAGATTTATAGTCATTTTAAAAATACTTATTGTTAATAGAAATCACGGATCAAAATTCAATCTTAGCTTCAATTTCTCAAACTTTATGTGAGTTGGGGCAGTACTTTTTACCGTCCAATTTCATGAATATTTTATAATTTGAAGTTTTATGTATGTGTGCAACTTTTGACAAAAGCCCATAAAGATATACAAAAAAAAATTTTTTTCCATACAAGATCGATCCACCCTATGCACATAGACTTAACTGTTGGGTTTCACGCGGCGGCAAAGGTGCATCAGCTTGTCTAATTGTTAGCGGTTATACACGGAAAAAAATGAGCTTTGGCAAAGTACCAATTTGGCTCGGTTAAGATATTTTTAGTTGCATACAACCAAGACATAATATGTCTTGGTTGGTCATTAATAACACGGAAACACGGAATAAAGCTTTGTTAATGACAAACAAGCAATTATTGCTAAACGTTCTTAGTTATTTTCACCAAGCATTAATTTGAATCCAAATAAGTGTCCTAGTGAATATAACCGTTTCCTTATTCCCTAATTTATTTTTAACAAATTGAATGGTATAGTTTTACAAACATACGTAAGCCAAGTTGAATTCTTTGATTTGAGCAACGATCTTTGCAGGCTCCATGCGAAGCAAGTCACTGGGTTGTAAATAGCAAAAACTTGGTTATTTCTAGTTGTTTGTTTTTAGTGATATAGCCTTACAGTACCAGCAGTGTCACGTGTGGCTAAAAACTTGCACAATTGGAGGTCCTAAAAGTGTAGTCATGGAAAAAATACCAGCAGAGTTAATTAGGCAGACAGTACGTACTTATCCACTGTGAATCGAATGTCACCCGCAAAATTTAATTTAACATATTCCCCACGCAAGCTCAAATCACTTTGTAATTTAACGCGCCTAGATAATTATGACGTAGCTGTAATTATCTCCGGCCGTAAACCACACACGCTTGCTTTTAGCCAAATTATCTAAACATTATTTAAGCTAACCGGTAATGTGCATGTTAGTAAGAGTTAAGTAATTGGGCTTTAGTTTGTTTTTCATCCAATACGATCGATCTAAACTATGCGAGCAGTTTAAAGTGTGTTTAACATGTTTACCTCCTAGTTTAGCTGACAGCTACCGACTGCTACTGCTGAGCTAATTTTTTATATTTTGATATTCATAATTTTCCAATCAAAATGAATATAAAACAATCACCTTACCTGTATATTTATTAAGTCTCTTTGTACAAAAGAAAACTTCTCGTACAAAAGGCGGAATGTTTAGAGAGTGAAAGAGATTGCACAACCAAAAACATTGAAGGTACTGTAAAGGTTTACTACCTTTACAACCTCTCTTTTCGAACACTGTCTGGCACGGAACACAATCTTAAATTAACAATTCCCGCGTTCCAGGTCAGATGTACGATTCTAGAGAAAATAGGGCGCTGCTCCGCATGCAGGCCACAGAGGGCAATTTGTCTATGAGCTGTCAGGGGGCACCGCACCGTATCTTTTACAGCAGCGACGATCCTGGCTGCCGACCCTCCATGGGATCTTCAAGAGAGGAGAGCGGCAGCATAATTTCTAGACGGAGAAGGAGGCTTATTCGGGCATCAGCAAAAATTTCGCCGTTGGAGAGCTGAGCTCGATGCAGCTACATATGGGCAGGTGGCATTAGGTGCAATTAGAACGTTGCCACCTAGAACGTTGGGTGGATAGATAGCAAGGAACCTTGACGTTTCATATAGTGCAGATGCTTACTGCTCATGGATGCTTTGGTAACTATCTGCACCGAATAGGCAGAGAGGAATTCCCCATGTGTCACGATTGTGGTGTACCGGTGGACACAGTGCGCCACACATTGGCAGAGTGTGTCAGGCCAGCGGGCCACCCTTCAGGAAAAACTAGGTATCGTATTTCCTCGATATCTCATTAAACATTGATGTAGTATGTAGGTATTTATTTATTTATTTATTTATATGTGTATTTTATGTATATGGGTATATGTAGGTATGTATCTATTATTATTTTGTATCTATACGTGTATTTTTGCTTGAAATTAAGATGTTTGTGTTATTTTTCTTCCTTTTGTTGTTTGTGCACTACCACGTTCCTAGCTTTTATTATAAATCTCCTGCTACCCAAAGGTTGTCTGGTAGAGATCGCTTTTTAGCGATAAGACCGCCTGTTGCTACCTATGTAGATTCTAAACTTTTTATTACTGTACAATTTTATTTTTATTTTTGGTGCAATAAAGAATATTGTATTGTATTGTATTGTATTGTATTGATCCCAGCAAAAAAGTGTGAAAAATCTTTTTTGTTGAAAATATTTGTGGATTAATTAAGTAAAATAACATTGTTTCGTATGAGCCACCGCTACAGAGTTATTTAAGTACGAAAAACCAAAAAACAGAGAACCGACGGACACATACGGACGACCGTCAACAAACCTCATTTTATGCGCGAATCAGACATCCTTTTCAAAATCTTACCTTGAAAATCATGTACATAAAATATATTATGACGAATCAAAAACCCTCACGAAATTCACGCAAAGATTAGATCAATGAAAAACGGTTTACAGTCGAATAGCGTACTCTCGTGCCCATTCATCACCCCACAGACGCCTACTTGTAATCAATATGTGACACCGATAATACAGGCGTAGCGAGGACCGGCAAAGTGTGAGTCGGCTTCAGGCAAGGTGAGTTTCGTGCCATGTAACGTATACACCGTGAGCTGTTAATCCCGGACAGATTTTAACCACACATTTCTGAGACCAAAAGAGAGAGAAAATGTTATATGACTTCATTAACTCTGAAATTAGGCGTATCCCAGAAAAGTTTATTGGACATTTAGTGTCTAAATATGATCATGAATACACGGTGTATTTTTTTTAATTAGGTAAATTTAATTTCACCTACACTGTTCTCCAATATATCCATATCAGGTGCTTGACATAGGATAAAATAATTCCAAAAAGACTGCCCACGTAGTCAATGATATACCGACATGAGATAAATTTAAGAAAAAATATTATATACCTACAAGCTCGAAAAAAACGAAGGATTGAGCACTGCCAGTCGCGGGCACTCAGTAAAAAAGAAAAACATTTCTCCAAGTTGGTACGTTAATTATTTTCGCTTTCTCGGTTGTTTTAACATTACAGAATTAGTTATAGTAAGGTTTGTTATCGCACAAGTAGGCGTATAATAAACAAAGGCAAATTCAAGGCTTACCTGATTAGAAAATAATTTCCGTTTTCTCTATTTTTAGTTCAGTCATGCTGAAATGAATTCAAGTCTGTTTAGATTCCTTATAACTGTGGGAAGTATAATATATATACCCCCGTGTTGGCATGAAATGCAGGTGCCATATTCTACGTGATTATTTCCGTGTCGTTGGCACCCTTCAGTTACTGAACCCTTAAAATCTAACCAAACTCAATGTGGCCAATCCAGAGAGTGGCGAAGGCTTACCATAAATAACGTTTACTGCTCGGCGGAGAGGTGTTCAAATTGCTTCCACATGATATATCCCCCACCAAGCACGTTTAGCCATATTGAATTTTTAAGCAAAGATGTGATGTTGTGCGGGATCATTTGTAACACTCATGTGGAAGTTTTATTCGTAAAAAGTATGATATACAATAAAATAAAATAAAACATAAATATTGGAATTCAGTTCATATAATGATGACGTCGAATACTGTGTAAAAAAAGCTACACGTCGCGTAGATCAGATTACTTATTAAGTAAAATAATTTTCAACACACTTGCTCATAACGTAACGAGGTTCTTATTACATCGTTCTCGTAATCTTTTATGTCACTTGTAAATATTTGCAAGTTATATTTAAAGATAATTTAATGTATTTAAACGCGTACGTGACTGATTGTTCCTAGCCTTAACGTAGCACAACAGAAAATTAGAAATAAATTCATCACATTATAGAATTAGGGCCGCATCTGATTCAGTTCCATAATATTATATCCGTTACATAGCAAACTGGCCGAAAACAAACATCTGTTACTAAAGTAAACATGAAAACCACTGGAAATTCCTGTAATCCGTAAAAACCAGCTCTCTAATCGGAATATCCAATGGCCAATGGGCAATGGAATGGGATACTTTGATCTATTTCGGGTACTAACCAATATTGCTCTTTTTTAAGGAAAAGCTGGCAACACCGGTGCCCCAATAACATGGCCCATATTCGAGCTATAAACGAGCTAAAAACTGTGTCCAACCGCACGATTGTTAATTTCATTGTACCTACACACAAAAACCAAGTGTACAGAGAAACTACACTTTCTTTAAATTCTGTTATGTTTATATCTGAATGATAATATAGTTTTAAAATACAATACCAAACTTTTAATAAAGTAATCGTAAAAAGGAGCCTACAAGGTTTTACATGCTTTACCATATATTTCAGTAGCTATCTCAAAAAAATATGCCAGTCACTTATTCCCCTTTCAGGTATATCTGACACGTTTCTCTTGTACATTATGACATATACAATCCATCAGTTGGACGCGGGTCTACTTTTTGCGACGCTCGTAAAGCAACCCGGTTTCAAATTGAGATAGGTCGGGCCGTCAGGTGGCTTATGAAAATTTTACATCGCGGCCTGATGGCGGACCGGCCTGGAAGGTGATTATAATATAAAATATACAGTCGTCTAGCGAAAATGTAGCTTAGTATTTTATCAAACGTATAATTACTGAAGGACAAATGTAATTATTTTAATAAATATTTTGATTTGTTTTTTGTAAGTAGACACACTACTATATTTTAATTATAAACTTATGTAAATGTCATATACAAAGGAAAAAGTGACGTAAGTCTCCGGTGCCCAAGGCTGGGATCGAACCAGCGTCTTCTGCATTCGCAGCAGCCTTCTGCTTCGGCGGAGGCCTAGGTCACTTTTTCCTTTGTAAATGATATCTATATTAGTTTATAATTTAAACGTATATTAATTGTTATTTGTCAAAAACTGTGGTTGACCTTCTTTTGTACCCATCCACCGGCCGAAGCCAGCAACGCGGATTTTAAAATTTGTAGATAAAGTAATTATTAATATTGAATTGGCATTACATTAAAACTGAAGTTTCATAGCCGAAAAAAACGAGAAAATGTCCATTTTAAATACTAAAGGTAAAAGGTTGTTTTAAATCTAAAACAACATAATTGTATGCAATATTTAGCGATCTTTGTTACAGAGAATTCAAGTTGTAAATGGAGAATAGTTTAAATTAAAGATGGCTGCGGCGTCTTTAGAATAGTTTCCTGGTTTTTTGCTCATATACGTAGTTCAGTGTGTAAATATTAAGGGCTTATTGTGCGGTGGTCTAACGAACAAGTGTGCACCTAATGAAAAAATAATTTCAAAACGCGCGTAACCACACTTTAGTCGAACAAACGGTTATCCGGGGTCTCGGCCACCCACGTGTTTGTAGGGAAGCCTCCTCCTCGTCACCTTACAATCAGCAAAAAAACCTATACCGAAAAACGTTACCTATATTTATTTAAACTAATAAAATGTGACTAACGTCGACAACTAGACATTGGTAAAATTCCCATTGCTGTGTACAAAGGGAGAAAGCCATTTCTTAAAAAAAAGTTATCAATGAAATTTTTACTATTTCGGTATACTTACAACTGTCACATTTTCTTGTATTCAGGTCGCATCGCTTTACTTTTAGGTCGACCATCTAGTTTAACTTTCCACTATAATATGCAAGTCATAAAGAAGAAAGTAATAAACCCCCGTACATCTCAACTGACCTAAATAATTTATACCCGGCTTGCTTCAAAAAATGCAATGAATAAGTAAAAAGAAGGCCACGGGCGTGGGGTCACCAACAAAGGCGGGAATAACAAGCAAGTTTCCACCCTTGAGACAAAAGGAAACTCTTCGGCTAACGACGTACCTGGCACTAGAGGACGCAGTGCACTCGGGCTTTATTTAAAAAAAAAGTTCAAGCCAAAATATCAGAAATTCAGAATATCCACTTGACACTTAGAGGATTCAACCAACCGGAGTAGCCATTATAGCGGAAAATATATGACCAGTGGACACTTATTGTATGGACTGACGTTTATCTGACGTGACTATTTTGACGTTAGGTATAGATTTGCCGATCCGCTCCCCCGCAAAAATCGGCAGACTTTTTTTGTATTGAAAATGACATGCATGGCCACTCCGGTTGGTTGAAACCAACAGGACAGTATCACGATTTAAGTGAATCGTTAGGTTGTTCATGTTCATCACAAACATCACGGTTACCTGATGCTAACATTTTCAATCACAGAGAAATTAAACCAATTTCTATCAAATACAAAAGTTGATGAAAACATTTTATCATTATCAGAATATTTAAAAATGTATTGTAACATGTTGGGACGCGGGACACCACGTGTTTCGTATGAGGTTGACAAATAATTGTCATCGTCTGATTGTCATCGTTCTTAAGGTTAAGAAGGTCTCTCTGTTATTAGGCGGTTGTATGAAATTATTTAAATGTATTCGTATTAATTCAAATGTTAAATAACTAGCTGCCTCCCATAATTACCTAACTGTCAGTTCGATCCGACAATATTTTTTCCAAATATTGAATATACGGCTCCTATGTGCGGGCCGCGTTACACTGAGAGAAAATTACAAGTAACAATATTAATATTTAGTAAACTTTAGTGAATCCCAGGACAAGCGGAGATTATACTAACGGTTAAGGTTTTGTATTTCCTATACTATGGAATTAATAAAACTTCCTTGAAATTATTTAGTATAATTTTATATTGCCTAGAAAAAAAATGTAAAAATTAATAGACTTTCCATTTATTTCATTCAATAATAATTACTTAGTCCACAAATTTTCAAATCCGCATCGCAGGCTTCGTCAGGAGGATACAAAAATAGCTTCGTCACACAACAACCAATATTTACAAGAAGAAATCCGCCACAGGCTTTGTCAGTAGTAGCTACACACTAAACCTTAGTTACACGGACCACCCCGGACCGAAGCTGGCTCAAACGTCCCCATGACACTGGCCGCGTTGCCGCGCTGAACCGCATGCTTCTGCTTAGCCGCATATTCCGCAGCCGAGCCAGCAGCTCTAAGGGTGTGACCCAGATGGGACGGTGCAAAAGTGCTTACACACGTTGCGTCCCATAAGAGACACCGACCCTTCTGCCAAGGAACCAAAGTAAGACCATCTGGCCTTTTACCATCTGATCGGCACAGCCCCGGAGGCTCCAGAACACAAGGTACATTGGCGGAGACCAAAGCCCTGCGAATCACCTCATTAATGGCATGGTGACGCGAAAAACGCCCGGCGCACCTTTGACAACTAAGGCCATGGTGCCCATCCTCCTGAACCATGGCCCCACAAATGCACCGATGAACCTCGCAAACCTTGGATCCCAAACGTAAGGCAGCTGCAATCCTCAAAGAATCGTTATCCAGCAGCGTGCCTAGTTGGGGGGAGGGTAGTGCATGCAGCCAAGCTCCTGATTCGCTCTTAGATGCGGCCTTATAGCGCGCAATATCTGAGCCAACTGCCCCACTCAATAAATCTGCGAACACCTTCTTGCACAAAACATCGTCCCACCCTCTTTGAGTGGATGGATTGGTTGGCGGTTCCGCACCCTCACAAAAATTGGACCACTTCACCCATGCCTCGGCAGCAAGAGGTATTTGGAAATTGCCACCATCGTCGGATAATATACGAGTGACGAGTCCCAAAGTCCCATGAGCCGAGGCAAGGAAAGCAACCACGCCTACCTCCCGACACCGACGAATCCCTAGCCCACCGTGTCGTACTGGAAGGGCAGCCTGGGTCCACTGCGTCTCATTCAGCTGTACATTGAGTACAGATTCTAAAGCCAATTTCAGTGTCCCATCCAATTTCGCTATATCCTCTTCAAACATCCAGGTAGGAGATGTTCTTAAAATGTACATCATCCTGGGCATTGCAAGACAGTTGCGCAGCAGAACAAGCGAGACATGCGCAGATAAATTGCTGAGATGCTGCTGGGCCCTAACCAAAACCAACCTTTTCTCCTCTAGAGCAGAACTGACCCCATCCGGGAATATAGGAGCGCCCAAAAGAGAAAAGGCTGACTTCTGCAGGAAACGCACTCCTGGCAACACCGCCTCAATTGCAGACCGTGTGTCAACGTCCCCAGCATCGCAGCAAAAAAGCTCACACTTACTCGGGTTTATTTCTAAGCCAATCTCCTTCAAACCTGGCACGAGCTTGTTAATATCGCCCAGAACCGTCTGCGGGTCGCCCCCTATCGTCCCGTCATCCAAATACCAGACGTTCAAGGGCGAGTCCAGAGACGATATAACCTTTTGTACAGACCTTTTGTATAGACTTTGATTTTCCCGTCTTTTAGATATCAGGTTTTTAATTCGAACATTTTTTTTTTCTCCGTGTCGCCATCAGATACATCAGAGACATATATCGGAGCGGCCATGAACCATGCCTCTATTGCAAAGGTGGTAAAATGCAGATTCAGATATTTTTGAGTACCTTAGCCGCTCCGATGAATTTGATAACGACTGTACGTTGTACGTACTACATGCCTTTTTTTAATAACCTATGTAGTGTCCCACTGTTGGGCAAATGCCTCTCTTCTGCCACTCGTCATGGCTTGATGTATATTCCCGCCAGGCGCTACAAAAGGTATCTAAGTCATCCTGCCAACTTTTGTTCTGTCTGCCCCTGCTCCGACCGTCTAATACTACATATTAATATACGCAGCACCACAACGAAATCACGCAGCTTGCCGCCCCTGAGACAACTTCAAAGTAAACTTAAGCATCTTTAGTGCAAAGTATCCGGTTAAACATGCACGTTACTTCACTAACAAGCAGCAAACTTCAGGTCATCTCTGTCGTAGGCACTGATGGTGAAACTTCACCGTGCACCGGTCACCCGAGGCTTCCTAGTTGGCGTTCGTCCAAAGCTATGTTTTTACACGAACTAACAACTTCTGTGTCTATTACTTACTTATGCGCAACTGGAACTTATGGTCTAAGAGTTTCGCGGTTCGAGATTTATGTATACTTGACTTATGGCTCTGCACTGATTTTTATTACAGTTACAGTAAGCCGGCACCAACCACTTTTAACGGACTCATCAGCGTCGACCCGGCAGTTAGTATGAAAATTTTCATACAATAAAGTATAGCGAACGTTTTTACGGTTACACACGGTTTGGTGCAACCGAGCCTTATACTATAAAATAATTATAACGTTTACACTCACGTGTCTCTAGTCACGCGCGACATGAAAAAAACAGGTTAAAAAAAATTATCTGAAGTTAAGTCTAATTTATAGATTAATTGAGAAGTCTTCATCGCGTATCATAAATTTAACTAAACATGCATTTTAAAACTTCATTATATCCATTTTTCATACGTATCGAAAAATATTCTCAAAAACACGGCATTCGTATTTCACAGTACCTACCATTTATGATCGACCTACTCGTATGTTGCTCGCCAGTAACAGGACCCACGAATTGGCTTTGCCCAGTTTCCCAGTCTCGTGCCCCAGAAATGTCCAAAGCACTGTCTATGATTTACAGGGTTCATTTGGCTCCGGGCGCGTGGCTTACCTGGGATATCACATTGCTCTCTGACTCGGCCTAGACAGTACCAATAGCGAATTTTCGTAATTGGGTCATTTTGTACAGTCAGCATCAATAATATGTATACGAATTTGAGTCTTATCCCACAGACATAAGTGCCGAAATGTATACATATTTTTGATGCTGACTGTACATAGGTAAGGTAATAATAGGCATTGTAGGTAGGTAGAGCAGAGTTCATCAAACCTAGTTTTATTCCTAGTGAAATTATTTTTTATACTTATTAGAAAATCATAATTTTCAATAAAATTCTATTCATATTTAAAGATCATACTAAAAAATTAATAAAATATCTAAAACCCAATTATTATAATTTTCTTTACATAAGATTATAAAATACACATTCATACAAAGTTCTGTCTTCCTGAGCCTGTTTCCTAAACAGGGCTGCCACGCGATCGAAAGCTCCAGACCCTGTGTTCGTTTAGAACGCTATGCGAGTTTCCTTTTCTTGAACACGTAAGTATTTAATATTGTCTACGGTTGCCGCGATAGTTATTCATGAAATAAAACAACTTCAGCCCGTGACCACGAACGCTGTAAAGAGTTCAAAATGTCGGGATGTAACTTAAATTCAGTATACGCGATATAATCCGTTCAAAGTTGTTTTATTTCACGTAAGTATTTATTAAACAATTAAAAAAAATATACTTATAAGTAACCTATTCAATGTTTTATAATAACGCTTAATATACCTACGCCTATATACGTCCAACTGCTTTGCACAGCCCTCCTCTTATGCACAGAGGGATTGGGCTATAGTCCCTACACTGGCCCTAAGCGGATTGGAGACTTCACCTACCCAATATTTTTTTTGTGAATGCATGCATATTACCAGACGATGTTTTCTTTTGCCGAAAAGCGATTGACAAATATCAAAGAATAATTCGTATAAAGTCAATAAAGTCATTGGTATGGTTTGAACCCGAGACCTCAGGATTGAAAGTCTTACCGCCATACTACCGTTCTTACACGACGTTTGGCTATGGAAATAGTCTAATAGCTTAAAAACCGATTGAAGCAGCCATAGCCAAGCACCATATAAAATATATAGTGTGAAGAACTATTTGATCACTTTGGCTGTTACAATATATTTGATGCTAACTTTACGTGTACAGTGCACACCATAACTCTTGCCCGTATAAGTTGTCAACCCTGCCACGTCGGAGGTCTTATTACAACTGTAATTTGTCTCGTGTACGCTTCTAGGTATACTTGTAGTGAAAAATGTTTTTTCACAGGCCAGGCAAAAATCAATCTTAAGTCAATGGCATAAACACTGTCATGGAAAATATTTCTCTGTGTAATTAACCCTTACAGTGCACATGACTCGATATAGCGACAAAATTACTGTAGCAATTACTACGACTATACTTAAATAAATTAGCTATTTGGAGCTTTACCCAATAAAGAGAAATGTTTTAATATTAACGCAGCTTTTAATATCAAAATAATATTGTCCTGCAATAATTGTTAAATGAAAAACATTGAAAGACCGTTTCATTCAGCATCAATATTAATATTTCTTTTGCGGTAATTAAAATTCTTTTCAACACTGGAAAATGCGTTTATTTAAAAAATATGGTAATTGTTTAAATTTAAACAAGCAATCCCAGTGTGTACCGAACGAAGGCCTGGAATGGCGTTCCCTGGGAATGGGCTATTGCTTCTAAATGTAAGGAGTTTAAACAATGATTACAATCAGGATTTACACTAATTTGCATTGTAAATGTTAATGAAATCGGTTTACGAGTTTTGTCAAAGGTATGACCGGTGCGATACATAATTAAATTTAATAAATTTGATCTATACGACTTCCGGCGTTATTATTTTATAAGTATACATATAAGAGAGCTAATACACATACTCATACCAAATTGTGCTGACGGTGACTGAGCCAGACCGCGAACAGACGGATGGATGGACGGACATGGCGAAACTATAAGGTTGACTACGGAACCCTAAAAAAGATTTGATACTAAAACTGACTTTGATACTAAGTCCTAGTGCTTGACACGCTAATACCAAATAGTTGACACCCTGCTGTCGTCTTTATTACGAATGAGTTAAGTTTGAAGATACATAATTATACTGCATGTAACAGTGACGATTACCTTAGGTAGCTAATTTCTATAGCCCGAAATCAAAATGCAACGCTATTCAAATACCTAAATGATTCTATCGGAAAGCACCAATGATAGCAACTCAATCGAACCAATGCCGGGCTTCAGTTGCCTTTCATTTCCACCCATCTCAGCGGACGATCGGCTTAATCATTCACTTTTCGGTTTTACTCTCGAGGCTCGGAACCCGTTTAAAATATACCGATTTATACCGGGTTTGATTTATTCTAAAAGTTTCTTGAGAACATTAACGTTTTAGAAACTTCGTTTTTAACTAAAGTAACCATATTTTAATGAGGACTGCTATTCGCCATTCCAAACCGTGACACGTGGATTCACGCGAGATCACTACTTCTTTGACACATGTACAGTCAGCAGCAGAAGTAGCTAAGCGGGTAGAGTGTTCAAAATTCTACACACGCTCTTATTCTCTTAACAATAACTTTATTATAACGGCCTCCTAGCCTAGTTGGTAGTGACTCTGCCTATGAAGCAGGAGGTCCCGGGTTCGAATCCTGGTCAGGGCATTTATTTGTGTGCTAATCACAGATATTTGTTCCTGAGTTATGGATGTTTTCTATGTATTTAAGTATTTATCTATGTCTATCTATTATATATATCGTCGCCCAGTACCCACAACACAAGCCTTATTGAGCTTATCGTGGGACTAGGTTGATTTGTGTACTATTGTCCCGTAATATTTATTATTTATTATTTATTTTAAAATACTTCGTGTCCAGCTCATTTTGAACACCCTACCCACTTAGCTACTTTAGCTGCAGACTGTACGAGACTGCGTCACAGTAGTCTCACTAGCAACGGTCACTTTTCGATTGTCGAATTGGACCCCCAAAGAGAGGACGGCGGACTGATGTCTATATTTTCTATCTTAGATAACGTTTATTGGCCATGACCATTTTTAAAAAGAAAGAATTGTTGAAATTAACAAGTTTTACGCCGTCGTAATAACGGTTTGAACCGACGGTACAGAAAACGGTATTCGGGGTTTGTTACCTATTTTCCATTTCTATGAATTCAAATTCAAACAGAACTGGAGTGAACAATTTAAAAGAGTACTTAGTTTAAACCCGGAATCGAGGTACTCCAAGTATTAATTGCTTTTCGTGGCTCATTGTTATTCCGACGTGCGAGCGAGATGCAAATCGCGAAACTTTCCAACTGCTCCACTTTTCTAATAGAGGCGTTAGAAGTTTTGCAAAAAAACAAATGCTGCGGGTGAGTAAATATATAGGTACATATAAACTTAATGGGGGGGTGTAGAGTTGAATGGCATACATAAAGTCATCGGGTATGCTGATGACTTGAGATTATTGGCTCAGAACAAAAAGGACCTAGAGGCCATGGCGAGAATCGTTGAGCAAGAAGCAGAAAAGATCGGACTCAGAATTAATCACCAGAAAACTGAATATCTCCTAATGAAAAGGTATAAGAACATCAGAGTAAAAAGAGAAGACCTAGTAGTCGGAGCAATCACCTACAAAGGTGTGGATCGTTTTAAGTACCTCGGCTGCACAGTAACTGATACCAACCACAGGGAAGAGGAGATAGATGTTCGAGTCCAAAACGCCCTAAGATGCTCGGCAGCGCTTCATCGAGTTCTCGTGTCCAAGCTAATCAGTAGACCGACTAAGATTCGAGTATACAAGACAGTAATCAGACCAATCTTAATGTATGGGTGTGAAGCTTGGACATTGACACAGAAAGAAGAGAGCAAGCTCTTAGTGGCAGAGAGGAAAATCTGGCGTAAGATTCTGGGACCTATCAGGGGCGAAGATGGAAGCTGGAGGCGTAGGAAGAATAGGGAGCTAGAGGAGCTAGTCGCTATGCCCAATATAGTTGGCGAAATCAAAGCCACACGACTACGCTGGCTTGGACACCTGGAGAGGATGGGAGAGGATCGAGCTGTGAGAAGGGCGTATGTGGGGCACCCGGGGGGAAAGCGTCCGTCTGGACGCCCCAGATACCGCTGGAGCGACGAAGCCCTGAAAGATATATCCGCCCTTGGAGTACCGGACTGGCGTGAAGTGACGCAGAACAGGGCAGAGTGGCGTTCTCTTGTGTCAGAGGCCAAGATCCGTTTTGGGTCACTGAGCCAGTGAAGTAAGTAAGTATAAACTTAATTGATATGATTCGCGATGAGTTTTCGCTTTGATATTGGCAGTGTTCTGCCTGGATGAGCTTGCTTTGGCATAAGCGCTTACGCCGCTTACACGGTATCTAAATTTTAGTATATCTGCCTATTCGCCGAAAATTGTATTGACGAATTTTACTTGCCAACCAACTTTTCGCAGAAGTTTCATTTGGCCGAACAACTTTTACCAAATAATTATTTCGCAACCATTTCATTTCCCAACCTCATAGTTTGAGGTTGGGAAATGAAAATTACCTCCTAGGTTGGGTTAGGTTAGGTTGGATTATGTAAAGTTGGGAAATGAAATTCGGCCAAATGAAACTCTGCGAAACGTTGGTTGGCAAGTGAAATTCGGCAATACAATTTTCGGCGAAAGGGCAGAGAACCACTTAACTATACAAGTACACAATACAAGTTAGTCACTCATAGTATTCATTGGGTAGTTACCCAGCCACACCGGCTGCGTGTGCAACTGTGCATGCGTGTGACATCTCTATTGAGAATTCTATTTTAAAACGCAGTGGCAGACGTCACATTTACGCACACGGCCCACCCTTTACACTTGGAATTGGAACAGATATAGGAATATAACTTTGAGGTTGAGACTTGTAAGTGTTATTTTTAGGATTGTAGACGGTTTTTTATTATATAATGTAGAACGTAGGAGTTAAGAGTAGAACCAAAGTCAGGCAACGTTAAAAAAAGTTATTTTTAGTCAGGTTAGTGCTCATGTCGGTCTTTTATAGATATCCTTTCAGCAGAACGTCATCATAATATTGTTGACTTTGCTTTTGAGTAAATGTTGGATAATTATTATAATTGTTATCTTGTATATTATCGTTTCATAAACAGTAACCAATATAATGTGGATTTAAATTCTGAACATGGCCTTGCATAATAATATTATAGATCATAATAGATACATGGTGCTGATGAAACAGCCAATAATTTTAGGATAGGTTTACAATGAATTATAAAATTTTCGTGTTTTCAATGCATTTATGATATGAGTATTTAATTAGTTTAAACGTTTCAAATATTCGCACGTGTCTCGGGAGAATATGCCAATGCAATTGTTTTATGTGTTTCAACTTTCAAGATATATGTTAATCTAACACGATTAAGTAAGTTGTCAACTTTAGAAAATGTCTACTGGTTCTCAGAAGCCTACCATTATATAACAATGTTCTTCTACACTCCACGGAGTTCTCCATTCGAATTCTGTGACATTAATGTGGATACAACTTTATCAGCCGTAGTGACGCAGCACGTTCGAACGCAATGTTAATTAGTAAAATGCAACGCGTCGCATCCAGAATTGGTTTTGCGGGTGTCAGCCGTTTTCAATACAGCTAATGAGAACGTAAATATTTCAGTGAAATGACGATATTTTATTGATAACTAGCCGTGCGTAAGCTTCACACAGGGTAAATATAATTGGTCCTTATTGAGAAGTCTCAAGACTTTAAGACTCGTTTTGAAACTCTTGTTGGATGTATTCTAAAGAAAAATATATAACCTTCGATTTTTTAAACGAAAACAATTAGTTAATGCAATTATACTTTAAACTCTTATTTTATGTTCATTATTTTAGAAATTTTAATTGTGATGTAGTAAATGACAAATCAGTGAGCTACTAACTAGTAATATTATGTGTGCGCCTTATTGTTTCGATTAGCAAGAACTTACCTATCTATAGAACTAATATAAAATAGTTATTTGTTCAACAAGAGAGGAAAGTTGGTTTTTCTTGCGAGTGTTGATTTTGAGTCCCGAGTAAGCGAAAGAGTCTATAACTGAATCACGAGCAAAGCGAGTGATTCTAAGTTTGAATCTTGAGCGTAGTGAGGGATCTCAAGAACACGAGATGTAAAAAAACTTTCCTCTCGTGTGACACATACAACTATTCACCTCAGTAGTGAGAACATATTAAAGTTAAAAAAACACATTTATTTACATTCCTGAATGAAAGGCGTCATCATTATGACGAAAAGCTTCTAGAAACAAAATTTCACTCCCTGGAGTGATGAAAGTCGCACTTTCGTCACCCAGGGAGTGAGGAAAGTAGGCTTGTTCGAACTGCTGAGGTGAAAAATGTATTACTTGGTTTTTGCTCTATTCAATGCGGCGATTTATAGTCATTGGATTTTCTTATCAACTACAGGCTCATTTTGATTTGTAAAATAAATAAGTTTTCATATAAGAATTTTATCTCAGTGAAAACAAATTTTTATCATTTTTATACAAATAAGCCTCCTTGATATGAATAATATCAGCAAACTACCAGAATTAACAACTGACGTCATAGTATACTAAATATTCTTAAATTATGAGTGCTGTCTGCAAAATAAAAATGAAAACTAAAGTTTGTCTCTCACCGTTAATAAATATTATAGTGTATTAAAAAATATGAACATATTTTACAGTTATAGGTGTTGGAAATGAAGCTGTACTCACACAAACTTCTTTTTAAAGCCTAGATGAGACAAGGTAAATCCACGAAATGAAATACGGTAAGCCTTCCATTTGCAAAAGTTATTTCAAGAAAATTGATTATGCAGACGTCGCTTAGTCTCCCTTATGAAACAAAAACATTTCCACCCCCACAAACGGATCTTCCCGTTTTACGGGTCACAATCCCATAGCACGTTATTTAAAATATTTATTTTAATAATGCGCTAAAACTGTGGGGTGGAAAAGTGGTTTCGGTGAGGTACCATGAAAGAAGAAAAATTAAGCTTCGGAGAAATTTTATGTTTCAGTTTGTTTTAATATGTATTTACTAATATTATCTCAGGTAAGCTTAATCTAAGTATAGAGTCTGTAAAAACTATGTTACACACACACCAACACAATCGAACAGTAACATTATTCACTACATAACATCGATCGATTGTACTATTTAATACACTAGGTTTATTTTTATTGTATGTACTATTTTAATACCTTGAATTAAATATGTTATTTCAACATGTGTGATTTTCCTTTTACCTAAACAAAATGTACATATTATTCTCAGAATCACACTGTAAATATAGTTAAACATTCCCGAACCTTCTATGTATATTATGTTTCTATTGTACTTTTAACATACAATAACAAATATTGACTATGCAAATAAAACTGAAAACAATGCATGATTTTTTCTCCAATCCATTCATAAGAGCACATTGCGACAGTAATAATCCTTAAGGGTGATCGTCACGCATATAAAGTGATACGTACCTCAGTTGTTATGTGAAGAAATTGCTCGTTATCACGCCACTACGCTTGTTTTGTTAGACATACTCTATGGGACTAAGCTCTCCGTTAGCAAGATATGGATAAGACAAGATTCCTTTTTGGAGATACATATAACTTAGCGGTGTAAAAATACCCAGATACTAAAACGCTTCGACAAACTCTGTTCAATTAGGTTAGAACTGTTGTTTGTTTTGGGACCCGCAACAACATTACAAACTTTTTTTCTGTGGTGTGTAATTGACATATTTATTCGAAGAAATGTTTGGTGGTGATATCATGCGTCCTAATTTAAAACCATAAAAATCGATGTCCTGAAATAAGTTTATATATTCGATTCTTACAAAACAATATAATTTGTATGTAACACCAGACATTAGCCGTCATTATGGTTAATATTTATTTATTTATTATGTACCTACCTATAGGCAGTTAAAGAAACCTATTATCCAACGTATTTAATTTATTTACTTAAACTTTATTGCACAAAAGAAAAATACAATCTTACAACAGGTGCCCTTAATGCTAGACCATTTTTTACCAGTCAACCTTCGGGCAAAACAGATAAGTCGTAGGCGGTTCAACGTCATATCATATAGGTACCTACTTACATATGGAACAGAAAAAAGCATTATAAATAAAACACGTGTATATAAATTAACACAACTGGAATTACATTTACATACCTACTATATATAATTAACATTTTTCTACAAATATTGCACAGAATTATTTATTTTATCTCTTAGTAGATACTTAACTACAAATTTCGTATTTTCCAACGTATAGGTAGGTAACAACACATGTTATCATTATCACCAAGAAGTTATCACATCTACAGATAATAATGTTTTGTATGAACAGTGAACACTGCTCAGCATTATATTTACCCCCAATGCTAAATTACAATTTTAAACAGATAGTATATGATAAATGGAGGTGAATTCAAAAGTAACATTTTTTTTCTTTTTCAATGGCTAATCTGATAAAATAATTGCGCACCCTCTTTTTAGTTAAAAATCATTCACTAAATATGCAGACCTAAAGTATTTCGTGCTTAGCTTTAGCCTGGCATTATTAGCTAACTTAACTCCGGAATATTACTAATAACTTAACTACAAAATAAATAAACAAAATTTACGAAGCAAAAATGTGTGACTTCTTTGAATGCGATAGTAAGTTCATGAAACTTATTTGTGTCAATCACAATAATATTGCTTTCTACAATAATATGGGCTTCCGCAAACGCCTGATTCCATAACAACGTATTTGTGTATCAAATACAGTCCGTGAGCTCTAAAAAGAACTATCGGGTTTCAGAAAGAGACGTCAGGTATTAATCAACAGTGACACATGAAAAAGCAGAACAGCAATATTACCTTCGTGTGTCATCGCCGATTCCCGAAGGTTCTTCTTAAAGCTCATGGACTGTAGTTTCGATAAAAACAGGGATGGAATTATTTTATTTATATTTAATATACTTTGCGCTATGATTGTTTTTTATTAATTAATGTTTGTAACCCGACGACGAGTCGAAAATGCCTGGAAGAGCTTCTGGTCCATGAAGGCGCTATTGAAGGGCGATCTTCCACTGTGTCTCAAGCGCAAACTCATTGACATGTGTATCCTGCCCATCCTAACCTACGGCGCGCAAACCTGGTCATTAACTGAGGCTCTAAAATATAAACTCAAGCTTTGCCAGCGAGCTATGGAGCGTAGTATATTAGGTGTTCGTAGAACTGATCGAATCAGAAACACGGAACTACGCTCCAGAACTCGTGTTGTAGATGTAGGTGTCAAGACCGCTAAGCTGAAGTGGGACTGGGCTGGGCATGTCTGCCGCATGCACCCGGACAGGTGGGCGAACGTGATTACCCAGTGGGACCCACGACACACCATGGACGAACCGGGCCGGGGTGCAGGCAGACCGAAAAGGAGATGGCGGGACGACTTGGACGCATTCTACGAAGAATGGTGGCAAAATTAAAACGACCGGGTCGAGTGGAGGATAAAAGGGGAGGCCTTTGCCCAGCAGTGGGACACTAAACCAGGCTAAAAAAAAATGTTTGTATAAAGAAAAAAAATTACTAAAGATCAGCAGCAGAACCAAATTAATATTTCAAATGTTAGTCGCAGTAGCATTTTTTTATTCGTGCTAAATGCTTACACGTAATTGTGGATAGGTAATTGATTCGTCTATACAATTCTTACGTCCCAATGAAAAGCGGAACCCTCCGTCTCGTCCCCGTTCTGTTATCGCCTTATTAAAATAAATATTCCGCGGAGCTCTGATATTGTACCTCCTAACTCCCAGCAACTTCGCAACAACACTAAATCGCATTTGAAAAGGGAAAGATTTCCCTCACGGCGTCTTCAAAATGGTGATTATCTTAGGGGTACAATATCATAGGGTAGATTAAAAAATCGTGCAGAATAAGCTTATCAAATAAATAGATAAAGTTGCAGATGTATGACTCCAATAGAATTTAAATTATTTTGAAATCTACACATTTCTGAGTTATTATTTATTATATGTAACACACATTCTATGGTAGGAGGTCTGATTGTTGGTTCATGAAAATTACAGAAAACGCTGATTTATTCAAGGATTTCCTAAGCACACTATAAGTTTAGTTTATAATTTTGATAGGTTTATGTAGTAAATATGTTTTTTTATTAAATTACATACGCTAATCAGGTTGTTCTTAGTAAATGAAAACAATTCAATCATCGGCAGTGAAAACAATAAAATATATTTATATATTATTATCATAAAAATGCTTTAAATAAGAGTACTTTCATTCGAATCACAACTTCTTCTGACGTAAGGTACATCGCGTTACATAATATTTCAGTAGAGTTAACATAAAATGCAGTTTAAGAGAATGCTGGAATCCCCGTGATGCATCTACCCAAAATAAGTGCATGAATATCGTGGGTGCCTTCGTAGGTGTTCACTGCTTCCAAGTTCATTACGTGTCTTATGATATGATATTCATCAGAGACTCCATTACCACCGAGCATATCTCGCGCGACCCTCGCAATCTCAAGAGCTTTGCCGCAACTATTACGCTTTATAAGCGAAATCATTTCTGGCGCCGCTTTATCCTGGTCCTTCAAACGACCGACTTGAAGACAAGCTTGGTAACCGACAGCTATCTCTGTCAACATATCAGCCATCTTCTTTTGTATAAGCTGGTTTGCGGCAAGCGGCCTTCCAAATTGAATCCTATCTAATGTGTACTGCCGGGCGATTCGCAAACATGTCTCAGCCGCACCGAGGGCGCCCCAAGCGATCCCGTACCGAGCGTTATTGAGACATCCGAAAGGCCCCTTCAGGCCCTCTACGTTCGGTAATAAATTCTCCTCCGGTATAGCTACTTCGTCTAGCAATATCATGCCCGTTGTCGACGCTCGCAAAGAAAATTTACCGTTGATTTTAGGCGTGTCTAGACCCTTTTTGACTTGTGACCGCTCGACAATAAAGCCCTTGACTTTATTACTATCATCCTTCGCCCACACTACTAAGACGTCAGCTATTGGCGAGTTTGTAATCCAAGTTTTTGAACCGGTTAGTTTATATGTCTTAGTTTTCGCATCATACTTAGCCCTAGTTACTAATCCTCCTGCGTCGCTGCCGAAGTTGGGTTCTGTCAAACCAAAGCAGCCGACTAATTCTCCTTTGGCCATCCTGGGTAAGAATTTTTGTTTTTGTTCTTCAGTGCCGTAATTGTATATAGCTCCCATAGCCAAGCTGCTCTGAACACTTAAGGCTGATCTGTAGGCTGAATCAACAGCATCCAATTCCCTGGTGATCAATCCATAAGTAACATAGGATACACCGGCGCACCCGTAGCCCTTAATCGTGCAGCCGATTACACCTAACTCCCCCATTTCTTTGTAAATCTCTCTATGGAAAATTTCATTTCTGTTCGCCTCAACAACTCTTGGCAGTAGTTTTTCGTTACAATAGGCCTTGAACGAGTCCCGAACCGCCTTTTCATCGTCGTGTAATTGTGCATCTAAATTCAGTGGATCCTCCCAGTTAAAAATTGTCTTCGCATTGTTTGAGCTTGTTGACGACAGAGTACGAAAACTGCTCGTATATTTACATAAGATAGATAACAAGTTGGTAGTTCTTGATACTGCCATATTGAATATTTAGTAGGGCAATATACCTCACGAATTCACAATATACAAATGCATGGAACACTATGAATTATTGTTGTATATAAATACTTCACTTGTTTGCGACAAAATACTTTAAATTTCACGAATCTATTACGAACATAACCTCGCCAATGACCCAGTGACAGGCGAACTGAACAGCAGCTATATTCACACTACGGAGGTACGTAAACACAACGCCTGGTGTACAAGTATAGCAAATCCACTATAGTGTTGCTGACATTAAAGCTCTTATGGCCTTAGACTAAGATATAAAATTGCCTAACTTATGTTACTTGTTACTCTGCTCAATTTTTAAATACGCAACCAGTACGCTTGTGTGTGTAACAAATTATCTCATTTACATCATAGCGTACCTTGTGCAATTTAAATCTTTAAATCTTTACCATAGAGCTGCTTTTACAATGTATGTAATTTGTTTTGTAGTCAATCCATACATCCATATCAAATATGTCGTATTTATCTTTCTTATCAACTTAACTGTATTATAATATAACCAAATAATTGAGAATGTTTATTCCTTGATAGGTGTTGCCTTGGTACTAGCCATAGGTAAATTACCTACTTATCATTAAAATCTCGTTAATGGGTAGTAAGTAATTTAATTATAATTATACATTATAATTGTAACAAATAAAATTAGAATGACGATGAATTTAACTTTTTGTCCCATTGCTCTCCCTGTTTAAATGAATTGTCGAAGTATTTTTATTACGATTAACTATTAGAAAGGTCGCTTCGTACAGACGTACACATTGCGTCAACATAACGTCATATTCCAAGGATTTATACGCCCTTACCTCTTCGATCGACGTATGGCCGGCAACTTATGGCAACATACAGATTTATTTACACCCCGCCCCCGTCACGTGCCATGTGCACCTTAACTAAGAAAGTAGCTACACAATTTATAGAACAACATGATGTAATAAATGTGTACCCCATAAAAAATAAGCAACACTGTGCATTTTATTTGGGCTTCCAGCGAGCAATAAAAATATGCTTGTATAATCCTCGGCTTATTTTGTCACATTTCTCGCCACGAGGCAAGTATGAGGGCGGGAAAAGAGTTACAATACAACTGTGAAACTGGTGGTAAGCGGACAGTCGCAGAAGCAACGTAGCTGTATGCATAATGATTAGTTTAGA
Organism: Pammene fasciana; assembly: GCA_911728535.1. Taxonomy (NCBI): domain Eukaryota; kingdom Metazoa; phylum Arthropoda; class Insecta; order Lepidoptera; family Tortricidae; genus Pammene; species Pammene fasciana. The sequence continues at coordinate 10,559,754 of OU452282.1, read as the reverse complement.
TGGCCTATTAACTACTATCTAACTATATCCGGATTTTTAGCTAAAATCAATAATGGATACTGAAAATATTCCAAAAATTCTTAAATTATAGATCAAGAGTACTAACAAAATTCCCCAACTTTGGCTCAGGCTACCAGGTAAATACTAAAATACATAATATTTTATCGTGCATATACATAAGCCGAATTCTGGTACTCGATGAGGTAGGATTGCCTACGGCCTACTCTAGATCTATTATGTACTTATTACCGTGTCGAACGATAATAAAAATGAAAAAGTTTGACAAGGCTTTCATATTGTGGCATATACTTCATCCGGTATAATACAGATCCAGCAAAAGTGGCACTGGAAGGTGTTAAAACCAACATTAGACAGTGAAGACGTGATTTTAGACATAAAATCGTTAAACTTTGCATAACAAAAGCCAGGAATACCACAAATCGCGGACAACGAACTCGAATCCACTTAAATAACTTATAAATAACAATCACACCGTTCTATTACAAGTAAATGGGTTGGCTTCTATGTATGATCCGTACAATGTAGATCCTCATAATAGAGGAGGGATGAATCTTCTATAAATTATTCACTCTCTATTTGCATGACAAACGAGCAGGAAAGGTCTTAGACCTTTAATGGTCTCTTAACAGTACCCACTCCATCCTTTAACACTCCAGGGCCCAACACTCTTTAATGGGCCCATGATTTTTCCCAGTCATATGCAAATGTGTGATTAGCATATATTTTATTCGGTCTAAACGACAGCGTTCATGATATTATAAATTCCTTTTTCGTCTTGGCTTTTAGGGGTTGGTAATTAGTATGGTAACGAACTTAGTGTAATTATACTACTTAATTAGATATTTGTATTGGATTAAGTTAACATAAGTAAGTGCTTTTTTAGCTTATTTAGTACTTAGGTCTCGGTACTCTTGTTATTTTGACAAAAGACCAGTAGCGGCGCGTCCATAAAACTCGATTATGACCGGCTTGCCTAATATTCAGACAGTTGAGCAGTTTTTCTACAGTATTTTAAAGAAAAGAAAAGCTAAATTAGCCCCGGGTTGCCTATGTTTTTTTTTGACGCACTGCCACTGCAAAACACGTGACTTAATCGCGTCCACTTACTTTTATTATTTTCCTGACATTTAGAGCGTGTCCCGTTTTTGTCAAAATAATGAGTGAAAATCGTGTGAGTTTAAATCAGTACCTTCATTGGTACTCTTGGTTTATGGTGAACCAATTTTTTTGTTTCTATCGGTTTATTGATACCTAGTTATTCTACAGTATGGAACAAATATGCTGGTGATCCTTTTAATGACATAAAGGGCCAGGGCGGCTGGGACCATTGGTCCCATATCCATATTTCTTCCACTTTTTCTTACTCACAATATGATACCAATTATGCCCTTAAACGGATCACCAGTATTTTTGTCACATTCTGTATTAGTTAAGGCGATTATCACACTGGCACCGCAACTCTGCATGTTTATAGCGCTATCACGCTTGCACACCGTCGCCGCATGCGGAAAACACAGCAGTGTGAAAGCCGCCTAACCAGACAAGCCCGGCGGAGCGGCGGACAAATCCGTGCGTATATGGCTGGCTAATGTCTATAATGCTCGCGATTATCGACGTTATTACGAAGGTCACAAAACTCTAATTTTTATCGCACTATATGAAACTGACTATGCGGTTAATTTTGTCGAACCTACTAAAATTATCTGTGAATGCAAATATTGAGAAAATACTAAACCACTGAAAACTTCAAGGCAGAACTGTGAGTGATCAAAACTTATGTTTAAATATAAAACCATACCAGAAGCCGCTAATGCATTGTAAAATAACAGATCAACAGACAATCTCAAATTAGAATATCGGAAACGCAGCCGCGAATATAAATGGAATAGCCATGTAGATGGTGGAAATCTATCTCAAATAGGAGCAAACTATACCAGGTAGGCACCGCCGAGGATGCTACCTATTAAATATGTGGTCTTAGTGTAAGCGGGTGCAATTAGATATTGCTGTCTAAAACACGCAAATATATTATATCAAATCTAAGTAGCTTGAGGAAAATGTAACAAATGACTGCCTACTTAATTCTGTCAGATTTTAGACAACCTTTAAATAACCTCTTACCTATTTAAAAGTAATGGAAAAGATCAATCAATTTCTTATATTGCTATCGAGTAGTTTCAAAATAAAACTATTTAGTGAACAATATGGTTTTTATTCATGATGAGGCCGAGAACACTAGTTATGGGAGTAAGGTGATATATTATATTATTTGACTTATTATACAGCGTGTATTTTTGATAATTACCTCATACGCCAAGGGTAGTTAGTATAGACCCTAAGAAACATACTTCCATATGTTACGAGTTTTATTTTTCCATATAAAATATTTCAGCAAGCAATGTATCGCTACCTACATGATTACTTTGCCCTAAAATGTCACATTTGACGCTGTGTCAAATAAGTGTATACGCAATACATTGCGTACCGAAGAAATTTAAAAAATCAATTGCTCTATGTTAACTTAACCCCTTATTCATAAATAAAATAAAAATAAAAAGCCTTTTATTTCCCGTTAAATACACATGATTTCTTACTTTCTAATCGTTAATAAAGTATTTTTTTTTTGCTTAATACTAGTTTTTGAATTGAGAGTTTCTTAAAATATTTCTTATTAATATTTATTTATTTTTATTGCAATGGGAACCCCTCTCAGGTGAAGGCCTTATTCATAAACGGCCACTAAAGTTAAGAGGTCGTTGATAATCGTTTGTCCCTTTCCCTCATATAGGTGGGACGGAAAGGGACAAACGATTATCAGAGGCCTCTTAACTTTAGTACACGCTTATGAATAAGAGGGTAAGAGTTTACTCAATATTAATTACAATATCGATTTATAATTTCAAAACTTGCGTGTGGCTTCCATTTGAGGTAATATCAAACAAACACCCGGTATTTTGTAGTATTTATTAATTAAATATCCTGTGTTTAATATCTTATAAGTACTAAGGTACGCAAACGCCTGCACGGACACCGCACCATCGAAACTAAGGTATAATTAAATTTGCCTTAGTAATTAGGTTGCACTTAAAGCTTACCGAATTTAGTCTGATATTGATTGCGACGCAATACTACTTAACGTAACCTAGGTATTTAACGAGTAGGTATATTATTAATTATAATGTATATCATGAAACGTTCAGGTTGACACAGAAGACCCAAATTTATGTTGTACAGGTAATAACAGACACAGATAATTGCATGGCCAATTTATCAATGCATTCATTCATAAATAGCCTATGCATTTTTGAACCCGATGGTACATGTTGATGTCTATTTTAACCAGTCTCTCTCCATGGCGACGAGGACCATATCAATCTTTAAATATCGGAGGTAATTTTTATGTCTTAAGTGTTAACAATGATAATTTGATAACGATATCTCAGTGATTTTCCAAATGGCGCCTGACGTCAAACACCACGCACGCTACTCGAATCACAAGAATCGGACATGAGCCGGAAAGTATTATTTTCTTCGGGAATGTGAATCCAGATACAGAAAAAGTTCTTGAAGATGATCCGTTGAGCCAATTTTTTTTTTGTAAACATACGCCTTGTTTGCTAATAGGTTGTTGTTTTTTAACCGGCTGCTGAAAGAAACAAGGGTTTTCATTTTTTTGTTTCGTAGTAGGTCACGCTGGTAACTAGTGTAACTACAAGTTGGATTGTTGAAAAATCATTTTCATAAATTTTCTCGCGAGAGAAACGCACGGGCGAGTTTAACCAATTGGCAATCTCGTATGTCATCTCTTTATAAGGTTGATCACACCTCCTGTCCAACCTAAATTATTTACATTGTTGTATTTACTTTTTATTTAAATACAGAAATATATGAGTGGCCTTTCGTAATAATTAAGTTCACTCACAGTACCTAACAAAATGAGGCCAGGGCCCATTTCCTTAAATTACTCTGGTGGGTAATTCAAAAGTGCTCATTATTAAGATTTATTGACGGCAAGGACACGGGGTGCGAATATTTGGAACCTTAATTCGTTTGCCTGGGTTGGAGCTGATTTCTTATAAACTACGTCAAGCTACGGTCTCTTTATATTTATTTGCACACGATTAAAATAAAAAGTGTCCTCTCCTTGAATTTTTTTAATAAAGTCGTGATTTTCAGCTCCACTTGAACAAGTATAAAAATAAATACATCCCCAGTTAAACATAGTAATTTGTGTTTTAATTATTTGCTTTGCCGTATAGGTGAGAGTTCCTAACTGTATATCAATTCCTGTTTTTCGGAGAAACATTTTAAAGTAACGGTAATTTGTACAAGGCTAAGGCTCTGGGGGTACAATTGCAACAAGATTCTTAAAAATTAGTACATATATTCAGTATTTTGAATATAGGTCGAGCGCATCCCAGGCCCCTTAAAAATACAATCAGGAAATCAAAAATGGTTTTGGTTAAATCAACATTCGATATTCATTAGAGAAGAAAATAATACGACGAAGAATTATTTAATTAGCATTGTATAATCAGGAGCAATTAATTTTGCTGAAATAGCTTGAGCACGCTGAGTGCCTTTCTGAAATCGAGTTTATTGTGCTGATTTCTCAGTGTATTTTTTGTTCGAATAATGAAGAAAGTTGGCTATTTTAAACTATCATATAATGTATATAACGTAATCACTGTAGGTGCAAATTAGGACAATTATAAATAAAGTTTTGTGTTTACTATAGAAAACCTTATAATATATTTATGTATCACGAATTCAAAATGTTAGTGCCTGTTTTTTTGATACTACAAACACAATTAAGGACGAAATGGCTTAAAACTTTGACTAGGCGTTTAACAATCGTTGAAAGTATTCTGAAGTACGTAATTATATACCTATTTTATTTATATTTGTTTAAATTAGTTTGAAGGTAAGTCTTTCAATTTATTACTCAGGGAAACTAATTTAAGCTCCCACTTAATATTTTACTTTGTTAATCAAATCTTGAAAAATAATGAAACTTCCAGACTTTGACGGTTTAATACGAATTTAGCTCCTGTTATTAAGAAAGAAAAATCACTTCAAAAAATTAAATACTTATCTAAGCTTAATAATTTCTACCTTTCTACTTAATAATTATATTTTAAGTATTAAGTATGTAGTCAAATCAAAATGTAGGCTTATACTATTAACTATCTTTACTTCCTCTTGTTACCCATACTTATTGCATTATACAAAAAGCATATTGAGTTTAAATTATACACATTTAAATTATACAAGGTGTAATAAAAATTCTGGTGATCTCTTTAAATTGGTACCTATCGTATTCTAATTTAGAAAAACTAAGAAAGTTTTTTTCGCTCGAAAAAACAATTGGTTTTGTATGGAAGGTTGGCCGGCTAGGACCACGCGTCTCGTACAAAAAAAAATCGCGTCTAAAAAATTTTTCACCAATTTTTTTTGTTAGTCGCAATACGATACCAATTATTCCCTTAAACGGATCACCAGTATTTTTGTTACCCCTATGTAATTATTTTGTATTAAAACGGGACTTATTCGCATACACTTACTTTTGTCTGTCTGCGACCACGAGCGTTACGACACGCTCGAAACGTCACGAAAATAACAAAAGTAAGATTACGCGATTAAGTCCCGTTTTTGTCAAAATAATAAGTGAAAATCGTGTGAGTTTAAATCAGTACCTACCCTGTATCATGTTACTAACATACTTTTACCTAGTTACCTCCTTATTCATAAACGGCCACTAAAGTTAAGAGATCGCTGATAATCGTTTGTCCCTTTCCCTCATATAGGTTGGACGGAAAGGGACAAACGATTATCAGAGGTCTCTTAACTTTAGTAGACGTTTATGAATAAGGTGGTTAGTGTTCCCATTCAATTACACTGCATTCAGGTCAGAACCATAACCTAACACACTAGCAAAGGTTTTTGTCCCTGTTGAAAGCAAAAAGCCCGCTGACTGGCCGCTTATTTATGTTGTATGACACAATCATAGTCACAGTAAAACGTAATCCATTTCCGGGAATAGCATACACGCATACGACCTACTACTAAAACGCAGTAACTTTGTATAAGCCTTATCTTTATACTTGGTTAATGCATTTTCCGTAACACGAGCATAAAAGACTACTTTGATATTTTTATTTTCACAGTGAGTTTCGGAGTGCAGTTTTATAATCAGTGCTACCCCAAGATTGGTTTGTGTAATTTGCTTGCAATGATGTACGACCAATACGAGTACGCCGCACAGAAAAATGGCTTAAAACAAACCGATCGCCTAAGGGAAGTGACGACACACAAATTACAGTAATTAGTACTGTCGATACTGTCAAAAAAGAAGCAGTTAAAATATTCAGGTTAGTTAAGCCACTAGAAAATAACTTTACTTTGCATGTGACACATACTGCTATTTAGGTATACAACTTATAAGTAAAATACAACACAACAAAGACAGTCGTTGGCCAACTTCACTAGGTTTACCTCTACTACCGCCACCACACTGACATAATTACGAGTACCATAGAATAGGCTAGATGATTTTTTTTCATGCGTGGTATCATTCGATTCGTTTTGTTGTGAGGATCAAATGTCTATATGGGGCCAATCAACATAAAAGACAGAAAAGAGACTTAAAGTCTGTGTTTTGCTTTTGTTTCTCAAAACACTCCTAACAAAATGATATAAAGCTGTGACGTCATGGCTTCATAGTTGCCCTGTTTAAAGTATGGAAAAATTATGAAATTGCTAGTTTTACAGTGAAATATTGCGTTTATGTATATGGTTGCCATACAATTTATTTCACAGTAAAATGTTAGAAATCGAATGGTATCATTGGTTTATTTAAATTTTGTACTTTCAAAATTCGAAAAAAAAATGAAATTTTGAATTGAAATCTTTGCACCATTTCAATAGATTTTTAAATGTTTACTTTATTTGTATATTTTGATCATTTTGCATCCTATCAACTAAATTTCATTGCCTAATTCAACATGTGTCATCATCCCTATTCCGCAAAATTACCTCTGAATTAATCAAATCATATTAAATACGCAAGCCTTTTGGAAAACAAATGAACGTATCAACAAAATTAAAATCTCTGCTAAAATTATCCTTGTCCTAATGAAAGGTTATCCGAGTCTGATTGCTGATTGCCGAAAACTGAGGAAATTGGCGCAGTCGTTTGGACGATTCTCGCAGAGTGTTCGCGCGGCCCGATTTCCAAGTTTTAATTGCAAACTCTTAATGAGGTAGGAAACAAGCTCAAAATAGTATATGTCGCCAATGCGCTGCAGAAATTTCAGGCTAGTAATATATTAATCTTTCCGTTTATTACTGGAACCAAAGCTCTGTTATATTTGTAGGTGTTTATAATAATTTACAGGTTTAAAATAATCGGTAATATTTATAGATTAACAGAATTACCTTATATATTTTCCGTTTGTATTTGAAAAGACTTTCCGGTCCGAATTCCAGGACATGTTAAATAGGAAAAACTCGTTTTTTTTTGTTTTCAGTGTTATTCTGACCATACGAGTATGAATGCCAAGTACTTAAACAAAAATTTTATTTTGTATATTTGCTAATTAATAAAACTAAAACATGCATTTCTGCATTTAAATATGAATGTAATAACTCTATATAACTTAATAGTAAAATAATATTCCGCAAAATATAGGCATATTGTGAAAATTCTATTAGTGCTAGCGGTACACCCCGAAATTCGGTAAAATGCTGCAAATGGTGTTAAAAGTATGAAAATCGGAATGATTGATCTTTAGGCCATATGGATCAATTCGACCCGTAGCAGGAAAAAAAATAAAAAACCGAGAGGAGTTATGACGTCATCTTTTTTTTGTATGGGAAAAAAAATTATATCACACACGGTAGGTTTCAGAAGATTTTTTTTTTCCATATGGCCTAAAAACCAATCGTTCCAATTTTCATGCTTTTAACACCATTTGCAGCGTTTTTAGGCGTACCGCTAGGACTATATGACTTTCTCCAACAAACTAACTCGTTAATGAACAATTTATTCCAACGAATAGGTGTAGGTATTAATAGCATTTAATAAATTATAAGTTTTTATTATTTTAAATGTATTTTTTTTTTATATAAGCAAACGCCCAATTAACCCTTTCAGTCGTATTTATTTTAAAAAAAACACATTAAACCTGCATCAGTTATATCCTTTATGGAGCTGTTAAAATGCAAAAATATCAGCCAGACATCACAAGGCAAACACGCACTGTAAATAACGTAGGTACAGTCATCAGCAGAAGTTGCTAAGCGGGAAGGGTATTCAAAATGACCTACACACGCTCTTATTCTCATAATAATAAAGTCGTGTCAAGCTCATTTTGAACACCCTACCCGCTTAGCTACTTCTGCTGATGACTGTACGTAGTCTGCAAAGGGTGCGCAATTCAAGGCCTACACATTTCGAATTCATAAGTCTGATGTAGCCCGCACTTGGACAAAGGAGGCCCTGTGCTGTGCAAACGTCGACGTTTTGTTTCAATGTTTACCTTATCCAGTGGACGCAGTCAACACTGACGGGGGTTGGGTTTAAGGGCCTTTGCGTCCAAAATTTTGCTCTTTGTAAGTTTTGATAAACTTTCGTACTTACGTCTTCATATGTGTCACATTTATGTTTTTTGATTTAGCCATTCTTTCTAGATGTTACTAAGTAATAATTTTGTTTGTTTATACGAGTATCATAGAACAACAGTAGGTACCTACAACCTGTTTTTAATCTATATTCGCCTGCAAAACTGCTCTGTTTTTTTAGTTAGTAGTTACACAGCCTTTTTATACAAAAAATTTATTGATCATTTTTTATGTCTCAAAGGACTCCAAAGAAGTTAGGTAAGTGAAGGAAAAATATTTCATTTAATTTTTATATAGAATATAATATATACGCAATAATTCCATAGGAAGTGGCTTATAGTTTAACTGCGTTTCGATTTCTTTTTGACAGCTGTTTCTTTTGTAACACAATACTTAACTAGTTTAACAATAACAAAAATAAATACTGCAGCAATGGCCAAAAAGAAACCAAAAACATCAAGCATATGATATTGGACCAAGCTTAGATTACGAGCTGGATTCTTCATGAAATTGGCACCCTTGTTCCTGATTACATACTCGATCCAAAACATGGCCGTTTCCAAAGCGGTGAAAGGCCTATCTTGGAATCTAACAGATAATTCCTTCGCCTTTATTCTGTAAGAGTCATTTTCAAGAACATTTCGCAGGGCAGTTTCCAGGTTTTCTTCATTGATATCGTGGTATTGCAGGATTCTGCCCATGCCAGCATCCTGAGCCTGCAGAAGATTGTTGTATTGGTCCGCGTAAATGGGGACTCCGATGATTGGGACCCCGTGGAAGACTGCCTCTTGTGTCCCGATTAAACCACCGTGGGATATAAATACTTTGACATTTGGGTGAGCTGCAAGAAGTAATTAAGTATTTAGGCCCATTGAAGAATAAATGTTCATTAGAGTAAAAAAAATTGAATGGAAAAGTTATTTTCAAAAACGCAACTTAATTTTCGTAACATACCTACTTAGGGAATGTGTATAAGGCTGAGCATGTTTGGCAATGCTACAGCAGTTGACGGATTTTTTTTTAAATGCAGGCAAATACCTACCTACGGTACCTACCTAATCTTTATAAATTTATTTATCTCGAATTTTTTGTAAGCATTAGCCTAGGATACACGCACAGATCCCTCCGCCGGATCTGTCTGGAGAATGTGCCCGGGCAGATCCGTCAATGTATGGCGAGAATTTGACACGAGTGTGTCTGCGGACAGATCTGTACAGCGCCATATATTGACTTATCTGTCCATTAGGCATATTTACCAGACAGATCTGGAGGGAAGATCTGTACCTGTATCTAGGTTTCAAGACCTACTTATTTTTTTACATTAATTGCAATTTGAACTATGTATTTTTATAACCACTTGTTACCTAGAATCTCCTTTTGCGGCAACCATTTTCTGATAATCAGATTGTCAGGTTTGCCCTCTAGTTTTTCCTCTTCCCATTTCCACAGAATTGTGTACTTCGAACGGCGAAAAACGTTAAGGAAAGCTTTTTTCTTGTCGAGCGGTAATTCTGAACTATGAACATTGGACCCAAAACTCATGTAGATCACTCCTTGATTTGAATTATTCAAAATGTCAGCCAAATCCTGTAATACACGTATTACATTGATTATGTAGTCTTCAACTATCAGCTAAACTATAGCAGCTACAAAACTCTAAACTTAGCATGGCCATATAGCTCGATATGACTATATAATTGTTGTTGTATAGGCGATATCACACTGGCGCTGCAACCGCATGCGGCAAAGGTGTGCCAGAGTAACAACTCTATACAAATGCAGAGCGCTATCTCGCTCGCCCACGAGCACCGCATGTGGAAACGGCAGCAGTGTGAAAGCCGCCTAACCACGAGTGTTATGTCCCAGGCTTTTTCTTGGCACGTTAGCGACTGCAATATGAGCAATTCACCTCGTTCCGAAGGAATCCGTGAATTATGGTTCCTACTTTACTATAGAATTTATGGGTTGAAATATCCGAGGTGGTGGTTTTAGTTTTAAATACTTACTACAACGATATTTACATATTTTAAGTCATGCATAAGTAAAAAAGTATCAGATTTTCTCAGGAACTAATAAAAGCACTACATATATCCATTACTATATCACTATGACCATTCATAGAGATATGACCTTGGGCCGTATTCTAACTATAAAACACGCACAGACACGATCCAACTTCAATGCAAATCCAATACAATAACAACACAATACAGCTTACGACTACACGTCTGAATCAAAAATGACGGAATTTACTTGAAAATTACTGCGTTGCAACTACAATACTACTTCAATATTGGTTGATTATTGGTTGTTTGTTGGAGTTATGTTTAAGACAGATTGTGTTGCTAATGTATTGTTTATGCATTTTAAAATTAGAATATGGCACCTTGAACTTCGAACCTATTCATTATAGTCATGTCATGCTGTTGCTATGATTTGTCAACTAAAAATATACTTATACCAATGGATTTTATAAAATATTCATAAAGTAAAAAACTCTAATGTTTGGTGATTAAAAAAGAAACAATTAAAAATTAAAACATACGTTACCTTTGGGAGTGGCTCAAATTTATGCGTGAGGTGAATTCCTCCAATTTCAACTAAATTAGGTAAATACGCTGCAGGAGTATCAAAACTGAAATGACTGTTCATAAGGAATAGCGAAGCGTTCTTCTGCAGCTCTTCTAGACTTGGAACAGGTTCAGGCAAGTTCTTTATATACTTCTTCGCCAGTTCTTCCTGCTTCTTGATATACCAAACCTTGTACCAGAAATATTCATATGCAGCGAAGTAAAAGTTCCTTAGTCTTCCGAGAAAACTGTGAGGTTCTTTGATAACTACGAATTCATTTATAACAGTTGCTAATTGGAGTGGATTTCTCATTATAATATTGTTCCTCATGCAGTTACCAAATGTGGTCACTAGTGCCAACGGTGCGTTGTACTTGTGCGATAAAACATAAGTGGCTTCTTGGAAAAACATTTCGCTTATAACTAAGTCGAATTTATGGTCCTGCTTTAGAAATTCTTGTATCTGTTTCGAGCTGAGTGCTACCTCGGTAGACGCCAGACCACCACCCCATAGAATTTTCTCATAAAATGCTTCTTCTGATATGTCAACCATTGTGAAGACGTTAGGTCGACCACCATCTGGAATAAATATTGAATAAATATATTTTTTAAAAGTTATTTTAATGCTACTAGTTGTTACAAATATCGTTTATATTTAATCATTTTCTCCGTACCATTAACTGTAATAAATTGTAAACTAAAATCTAGAATTAATACATTTAGTCGGAAAAAATATCTAGTTTTCATTGGTAATACGACGCTAGTATATTACATGTGTATTTTTTTTAACTAAACGATTGATAATCTTGGAAGTAGGTACTATGTTTTATGGTTACTTTGATTGAACGATTATATTACATAGCTGTCATTTAGGATATTGGATTTTATAAATGATATTGGAAATCATACGACTAGTTTAGTTTAAATGAAATTACCAGTCTAACTAGATACCAACTGTACATTTGTACACCCTACCCTTCTTTATAAATAATAAAGATAACATTTATTTCTCTATTCTGTAATTGCATTAGGTACATTTATCAAATCAAAGTAATATTTAAAGTTATTTGTGTAATTACAAGACTAGCTGTCTGTCATTTTATTTAATGGAACTAACTACTAAAGCAAACTATTTTTTTTTGTCCTCGTCCATATAATTAGATGAGCAGACACATTACAGCAAAAAACGTCACACGAGTCGCTTTTTATTGCCTTTAATGTACCTTTGGAACCATAGTTAGGCATTATACTTTTGAAAAATAGCACTTGTTCTTTGAGTTCTGATTCATAAAAATTTAATAAACAATAAAATAGTGGAAAAAGTTCCATAATCCTAAAAAAATATTTACCCACCAATGTTTGCTTTTCACCGAATATTAAATCTAGTTTTAAATATTTATCCTAGTGATATTTATCAACAATCTGTCAATTATTTAATGCTAGATGTAAAATCGCTATCAGATAAATAGGAGCGGCCAAGGTGATCACAAATATCTGAACAACGCCTCTGTTGTCAGGGTGTTACAGAGCATGTTCAGATATTTTTGAGTGCCCTGACCGCTCCAATATCTTTGATGGCGACTTACCTGAAACATCCCAAATCTTTTTGTCATCAGCCATAACTTGGTGATAAGTCGGTGCGTGATCCGTCTCCTTGAAAGCGGTAAACACAGTGACATTGTGGCCTCTTCGGGCCAGCTCCAGACCAATCGGCCTTAGCATAATATAATGCGATTTTGAGGTAAAAGGTATCACATAAAGAATATTCGCGCACTGGCAGCATACCACACTTGCTAGTATTAACAAGAAAACAAAACTATCCTGAAATAAAAAAATATGAATAAACCATGAATCGATTGCAATCCTAAACGAAATCGAAGACGTTTGAAAAAGTACCGAACCATTATTCACGTGAATTTTTAAATAGAAGAAGTTTATTGAGCGACGAGCCGACTCGGACTGATTGTGAGTTAGAAGATGCGGTGTGTGAGTTCAACACAGAGGTTCATAATGTATGAGATGACATCACATGTTGATTATTAGATAGTCGTTTTTTGCGGTCGATTGTGATTGATAGCAAGATTTTATTTTTATTTTATCATCTAAAGACATTAATATTACGTTACGTAAATTAAATGTGTTGCTAAGATCAAATAGTATTGCGAACTACCTACATACTAAGCGAGCGTGTTGTAGGAAAGATAACTTTATGTTAGTCAGATACAGATTCAAATTTTATTGACTTAAAACAGCCCGCTACGGGCTACTCGAGGGATAACCTGGCCATAAAGTGGCTTTTTCCGCACGCTGCGCGTACGGGTAAAGACACTTTCTGGCCAAGTACACAACACGGGATGTAATAAAGAAAGCCCTCCATCGCATATTTACGTCCCTCGCTTGCAGCTCGGGCCGCAAACTTCTGCGATCTCGGCCTTTCTTTGTTTTACCACCCTAGTTGTGTAATGTACTATTAAATTGGTAGTCTGGCAAACGAAAATCTGCAGTAACGGTAGAAGTAAAAAGCTATACTTATCCTGTTTTTAGTGGTGATGCTGCCATCAGTATGCATAAGAATAATACAGTATGAGTAATTCTGTCCACGCGCTAATTTAAAAACTCTCTTGCCAAATTGTCAGGTATTTTTTTTGTCAGTTAGGTACTTACGTTAAATAAGTAATCTGGGCACCCAAGAGAAAAACATCCACCTCTTTCTAGTAAAATATCCTGTGCGGTAAAGATGGAATACGATCTCGTAGGTAGGCTAAGAGTCAGAACCTAAAATACTCGTAGGTACCTACAAATAAGTGAGTAATGTTGGATTAGCCCTGTCGATAATTACCATTATCGGTTTTATAAAATTCTAATGTAAAATTCATGGCGATCTCGTAGGTATTTAGGAGTCAGAACTCAAAATACTCGTCAGTAACGAACTTAAAGCACTCGAAAACCACTAATTATTGTAACAGGTTTCATGTGCCTGAAATTGATAGCAAGTTTAAATTATTCATTTCAAATAGGTGCAGTCAGCAGCAGAACTGCCTATCGTTGTGCATCTCGACACACCGCAGCGAATCGGCGCGAGACTTTATAAATAGGCATATAACACAGTTGAAATTGTCTTGTATTTTATTTTCTGTATAGTATTTTCTGGTCATGCAAGATTCTTTGGGAAACGCTATCAGAATTTTATTCATTTTGCTAAGAACCTTTTTCTTGTAATGAAAAGTATACGTTTTTATAATATATTGGTGACAAACAAGCATGTGGCCCGCCTGATGGAAAGCGGGTATACCTACCGTAGCCTTCAAATGCAAGTGACCCACAATACCGTTGTTGGCGACCCTTTAGATAATTTTACTTGTTTTTTGGGTTCACTAGTCAACTATAGGAACCCCTATAGTTGCGATGCCCGTCTGTCTGTCTGTCTGTCTGTCGGTCTGTCGGTCTGTCGGTCCGTCTGTCTGCCCGTCTGTCTGTCCGCAGCTTAGCTCAGTTGTGGTTAGCACTAGAAAGCTGAAATTTGGTATGAGTATGTGCATTAATTGCGCCGACAAAAAGGTAGAACAAAAACTAGAAAAATATTTTATTAGGGTACCTCCCGTATACATGAAGTGAGGAGGGTGATTTTTTTTTTTCATTCCAACCCTATTGTGTGGGGTATTGTTGAATAGGTCTTTTAAAAAGTAATAAGGGTCTTTTAAAACAGTTTTTGGATAAAACTAATACTTTCGTAATAGATCCGAAAGTCTAGCTTATGAACCGTGGGTCCAAAAAAAATCTAAAAGGCATAGAGAAAGTACGTAAGTGCCGCTTAGAAAAATGACGTAAGGATCGCAAAATATCATTTAAAAACAACCTTTTGAGTGGGTGTTTTGTGACGAGCTGGTAACTACGGAATCCTACATTGAGCATGGCCCGCCATGCTCTTGGCCAATTTTTTTAATAATCCCATAAAATTTGGTCCCTTGAGCAAACCCTTGCTCTCAAAAATCGATCTCTTTATTATTTTATCCATGAATTAGGTACCTATATATGTTGACGAGTTTAGTGCAAGGGACCACTTTGTCGATTTACAAGGACACTTTTTTCTTTCACTAATAGGTAGTGCATATTGCGTAGTTTTAGAAAGTACTAGTAACTCCATGTCGTCAAAGTGGTCCCTCTGTCCGTACACTGACACATATTCTTATTGTTGGAACTATTTTAAATCATTTGATATTTTTTATATAAGGCGCTAAATGCAGTCGGGCATCAGCATAAAATAACAGATAAAGAATAACTAGCAAATTTTTGGGGGCACTGACTGATAATAATCGCTAATCGCGTGATGTTAAATAAATTATAAACATACATTTTTTTATCATAGGTTAAAGATATCGGTAGGTAAACTTGTCAAAACACTTCGTTGTCACCATCTTTTTTTTTATTTTAAATATTGTTCACTTTAAAATGAACAGTAAAATAACTCAGTCGTATTTCAAGTTATTTTTTACCATTTTACTGATAATTTTCCGCAATAACAAAACACAGCACTAAAAACATAAAATGTACCTAAGTATTTAAAAAGTTTTTTTTATGTACCTACGCGGTATTACTTGTGCAATAAAGAATCCAACACGCCGCTTTCGGCCGATCATTTGTCGGCGGCGGCGGCGCGGCGTGTCAAAAAAACCCGGCGGCGTCGGCGCGCCGGCGCGGCGCACACGTCTAGTCTGGCGTAATTGGAAGCACGTCGGATCGGCAATCCGAAGGACGCGGGTTCGAATCCCGTGATGTTCCAGACTTTTTCACAGTTCACTTTTTCATTGTAATGGACATCTGTTTCCAATTTGTGGTGTTTATGTATTTGATGAAAAATACGTTTAAAAGGCATACTTAACTTAGGTGATTACCTTTATTTGCAAGTCAATTACATTTGCCCGCTTAAGATATACCCACCTTTGTCTAATTATCCCATTCATTCCTAGCTATAGTTACAGTGATTGGGTTAATACCCTATGTGAGAAAGACCATTGCAATAAACCAGCTAAAAATTTAATACCCGATTAAAGTATTACAACATTCTTAATACTAGCTCGTGCTTGTCATCATGACAAGAAAACAACAGTGTCAACATTATTTTAAGCGCCTGTCGTAAAAGTTTTTAACACGTTAGATAATGCAATGATAAAGGTAGGTATAAGGAGGCACTTTTTATTTCTCAGGGTTAAATGCGGGTAGAGAAGGGGGTAGGGAGGTTTATTTCTCAGTTGCTCCAAGGTTAGCTGGAAGAGATTCCGTAAAGGGTTTTTTATTAAATACAAATAAGTATTGCCTTGAAAATCGTCGTCATGGCACTCTCAACAAGACACACGCTGAGCGGAAACCACTTTGGTAATTGTCGTTATCTGTAAATATAATACTTTTTTTACACTAAATAATTCTTATTTATTAAAATTATCTCAAATATAAATCAATTTTCAGGGTTTAATTTCTAACTTACTTAGGCACAGCTTAACTAAGTGTGAACTCCAAGTGCGAAGTGTCCAAATTTGCTGCTTAGATCTTGGTTTCTCAGTTACCGCAAGTTTGAGATGGGACTCCGCTAACTTGCGACTAACTTATATGTACCCTATATGGTAGGTTCATTAATCTGTGGGCTTTAATGTTCTTACATTTAGCCTGCGTATTAGTCATCAATTTTTTTTTTACTAAGTATTTTTATAGACTTTGTCCGGAAAGAAATGTGCCGTTGTTTATATGGGAGCTGATACAAAGCGATACACACACAGATGTGCCCACTAGATTTGTCCGACGGATGTGCCCGGCGGACAAATGTATGGCGCGAATGACAGTGTATGGCGCGAATTGGACACGGATTTGTCTGCGGACACATCTGAATAGCGCCATACACGAACGGATCTGTCCGCCGGGCATATTCGTCGGACAAATCCGTCGGGCACATGTGTGCGTTTATCCCTAGCTATTCTATGGCACTTGTCTTTCCGAACAGATTCTAAAACAAGTAGGTGGGATTTGAAAAGTTACTTCTATTACCGTATCATCCCTTTCAAAAGGAAAAAAAAGGAAATTTAATGAATTCAATATGATTCTAGGAACAGACAAAATTATTTTATTTGCATTTTTCAAGTACATATTTATTTACCTATTATTTAAGACGCCGCCGGGTCAAACCCAGCCTCGGACATATGAGGACTTGGTCACTTTTTCTGAAGTATATGACATCTTTTTTAGTTTAGGCATAATTCAATATCGCTTTTTAAGAATGAAAACAAAAAAAAACGTGATTCTGATATTCGGTCAATACTTACGGCATTTTGTGTTTATGGAGTTACAGTTAGGTATCATTGGCCAAACAACTGAATCACGTAGTTTTTGTTTACATTATTTTAGAGCCCAAATTAAATAGACCGGTTAATTGAATAGACGTGCCTGTATCGCTCATCAAGGGCGATAAGGTGCAAACGCAGCCCATACATTTAGATATTTTGGATGTCGGTACTAGTTGCACTTCTTAGCACGGCACGAATCGTGCGATTTCAATATATCAATCAAGTCGCACCGATTGGAACAGATTTGTTCTACTCACAAATTGAGGATGTGGCGAACGACCATGAAAACAAGCTGAAAAGTCATCTCTGTTTGACGTCACTAGACGTGTTTTGTTATCTTCATTCATTGTCTACTTCTTTTATTGCATGATATTTAATTAATTGTCTCAAGAGTTTTCAAGTACGCCCCGCCCCAAGGTTCGGCTTTGTACTATTTGACTCACCCGCCATTTGTTCAAACAATAAAATACCATGGTTTAGTGCGTATTAACACGTTATATTTATTGATACATTTTTATTAAAAAATCTAATTTAATACTAAAATATGGACTTCGTTAAAAGTCATTTGTTATACGAAAATATATACACAAGTCAACAAAATTAAGTTTAGGTTCAATACAATAGACGGACTGCTTGAAAGCAAATGCAGTTGCAGGTGCAGGCGTTTTACGATCGACTTTATTATAATAACTTGTACAGTTTTGCTCGCGTATTTCTAGTCGATAAACGTGAAATGTTTCAGAGAGTTTGTTTCACGTTAGTTAAACTATGAAATTGTTACAATATTAATACCTATGACATGACTTACGAAAGGTCAATCTGGAAGACTTTGACGACATCATAATATTGACTCAACCCTTTACTGCAGTGCATATGAAGCCAGTTATAACTTTCAACTCTATTAATAATGTGTCAGAGCTCATTTTTTATTAAAACTGTAGAGGGTTAAAAGTTGTTGTTGCCATGGCTCGCATCGGTCGTAACAAAACTGCAATTTACTCTCTGCACTGCTTCAAGTATCCCGTTCATTGCGACCCTTAAAAATTTAAACCTGTTATTAAATGACAGCTCAATCCCTTTCAATATTACATTAGGGATTTTAGGTGGGTATGAGTAACGTTATATAAAATACAGATGTGAACCAGCCCTTAGCTGACATTGCAATTGTTAATATCTACGCACCACCTGACAAAAACATTTTAAATATTTTTATGGTCATAGCTTAATAAAAACAAGCTTCAGTTTTGAATTAGATAACTACGTCTACATATTTATTTATTTTAAAAATTCGTTACAGTGGACGGAATTAGACGTTTAAAAGTAATAACATTAGTAAAGCTATATAATATGACTTTTTACACGACACAGCTTACATACATACAGTTAACAGTTAATACAGTTAACATCGCTGATTAGAAACTTAACGAAAGCGTTTATTTATAGTCTCAGTCTGCGTTTGACTTTTGAATTCGTAAATAAAATGGCATGCATGAAAATTCAGTGTTTCTCCTAATAATCTCTAATTTTCTCCATTACTCTGTAGTTACTTCTTCTCCGTTCGGTCGTATAGCCATTCTTAGATTCATATCCGACCGGAGACGACCATATGCCATTCTCAATGTACTTGACGTTCGACAAAGGCTCACCTTTGTAACCACGGCTCTTCGTTACCGAGTTCACTTCCCGTGATTCGATAATCTCTTTCGCCCGACCGTCTCTTGAAGGCACGATTTTCTTACTTACTGTTTCTACTGTGTCTGTGATACTAGGTCGCTCGGGGTCACCTGTGCGCGTCGTATACCTGTAAGTTTCCGAATAGTTGTCACTGCTGTTGCTGCCCCGGCGAATGGCTGGGGACTTCAAGCGCGTTTCCAAACGAGACACGAATGGACTCGTTTCTCTGTTTAACGATTCTGTTTTAAATAGAGGTATTTTACGCTCTTCGGATATTCTTTCCTTATAATGCGGTGAAGGAGTGTAACGCGAAGAAAGCCTGCTGCCATCGGACTCGTCTTCAGCGTGTAATGTCTGGTACAAATCGGGCGCTCGCTCCCGAAGTCCTTTTAGAAATATTTTCTTTTTGTCCGTCTCGTCATATGATTTAGAGTAGCCATTGGTATGTCCATTAGTAACTGGAGTTGTTTTGCCATAGCGAGCGCCAAATAGACCATCCCGTCTACGTTCCGTTTCACGAGACACGGCATCAGCGAGATCACGTTGGCTCCTATTGATAATCGACACAATACCCGGACTCTTGAGTTGTTCAGGAGTTTCATCTAGCCGACTAAGGTGGGGGTTAGATTTATACATGGTTGAGTAGTTTCGGCTCATTCCAGATACGTAACGTGGGTGGGTCTCCTGTTCAGGAGCGCCCATAGCAAAACTCTTGCTCCTGTTTAACGCCTTATAGGTCCGAGCTGGTTTGGCTGGACCTGGCGGATAGCCGTTGACTTTGACGTCCGGGGAGGTGGTTACGTGGGAGACGTTGACTGCGCTATTGGACCTCTTGCTCGGCGTCAGTCGGTGCCAGTACTTGTTAGAACTGGGCTTTTCGACGGATTTCTCCTTGGGCTGGTGTAGCTTGCGCGGCAGCGTCTGCGCGCTGCGCGAGTAATCTTCCTCGGGCTCGCTGTTCGGATTCAGTCGACTAGTTGAATGACTGAATCGACCCAATGTGCTCGAGAATTGTACTCTGAAAACAAAAACGAGTTGCTCTATAAATCAAGTGTTTTTGCTTTTGTAAACCTTATAAAAACTGAGTCGGATTGTTGACAAGACGATCTGAACCCACGTACGATGTTTATTATCTCTCCTGTGTCGCAAAAACTCGCATGTTAATAATTGGATTTAATGGGGAATCTCCTCCTACGCGCCTAACGACCGTGCTTTGTTTAGATACCTACTTGGCTCAACACCGGTGTCGTTAAGCGGTGGTACCTACGCCCGTATCTGACCCAAAACAATTTACCATGCCGTCACGTACGTACTACCTTCAACTATACAACTTGATTGCAAATATTAGGGCCCATTAACGTAGTAAACGTGAACCACCATTGTGCAGGTAAAGCCGAGATAACCCTGCAATAAATACGCTTCACTAAATTCAATAGCGGGAGTATTATGTTATTGAGTATTTGTATGAAGTTAACCGCCGCGCTGCACATTGCATGATACAAATCACGTGTAGTTTGAATAATTGCATTGCAAACGACCACGTATTCTGTGTGTGGGGGTCTATCGGAAAATTTTATTAGTATCGTTAACAATAATTTACGACGTTATACTATTGTATATATGTTATATAACTGCACAATATACTAGTTTTAGGAGAATACTTGGTTCAATAAAGATTAGATTCAAAAGCGGTAGGTAAGAAACTAAATGAGTTACGTAAGTTGTGTAAACTAATTAAGTATTGGGCGTAACAAAGATTTCCAACACTTTAATATTTTAAGTACATATATAGATACTACTACGGCAGGTGCATAACAAGAAGTTGAATTTGAATTAATTATTTTATATTCCGCAAAGATAATTGTAGCAAAACTAATTTGCATGCGATCAGCCCACACCTATGCGGGTACGTATGGTACAGCTGTTGTTTACCGCGTACATTTCCTAGCCGTGAGTAAGATTGTCCCCGTCATTGCTCGTTTAAAGCGTTCTTAAGAAACCGCCTGAACTCACAGGCTAGTGAGTCAGCGTTCGTCAACTAAATAAGGGTTTCTTTGTAAATAAAATGCTCATTTGCCCTTACTTGGCTGTCCACGGGCGCGGATCGAAAAGGCAAGATATGCCGGAACGTCGGTGATTGAAATGACGCCGCGTTTTGATTGATTCAGAAGGTTGTTCTGTGCAATTATAATGGCGCTTGGATGTTTTAAATGTCACTCATTCTTTTGTTCTTAACGACTGATTAGTGTAGTACCTACTCGAAGAAGAATTAAAGTTACTTAATATTGATTCAGTTATAAACGGGTACCTATATTATGAAACGAGTGTCTATATATATATATATATATCGATTGCGTGGTACTAAATACTAAAGTTAAAGTAAAGTACCTATTTGCTAAAGGATGTCAAAGTACTGTTTATCACAATTTCGCCCTGATTCGGACAAAACTCGGGCGCAAAGTAATTAGTATGTAACTTGGTCAGCCACTTACACAATCTTTAAGAGATCCTTAGAAAGTTAGCAAATTCCCTTTTTCGGTGCGGACAGACGTAATACATACGAGTAGGTAGCTTAAGTTTTGCACACACAAATAGTTTCTAAAATAATACGCCTGGTTACTCTAAATCAGCTAAACAGGCTCGAAGTCTCTTAGACGTTATGATATTTGCTTTATGTAAAAAAAAAACAATAAAATTTGCTGTCTGCAGGATGCGACGTCGTTGGCAGACAAACTATTGTACTTTGTAGTGTTTTTAAACTAGAATATTTTGTAGGAATAGAGGATTCCATTAAGTACTTTGTACTTGGACATTTTTCTGTTTGTTAAATGTACCTTTGTGTAAAGTTTACTTTTCGTTTGTTTTCATAGTTACTTTGCATAGCAAATATATAATGATTATAAATTAACAAAAGTTATTGCCATTGATTATTCTCGTTAAATCTGGCTCGACCTTAAAATTCCACATTGATAAGTATAGAATTTGATTTAGAGATAATATTGGTTATAAACTGATATTCTATAAGTATTAGCTGGGCCCTAAAATTCGCCATAAGTGTATTCTAATGCGGAACATAAAGGCATCATAATTAAAGTTACACTGTGGGCGGCGTTATCGATAGGCGTCTGAACAAGCTTCTATTTAAGATTTAATTGATTTTTTGTTTGAATATCTTAGCTGTGATACTATTATAAATTATTTATTTGCCTACTTATAAGGAAAATTAAAAATATTTGCTTTGTTTTCTTTTTCGGTGAGTGGGTGTGGACTTACCGATCTCGTTGGTCACGGGTGTCGTTGTTGGCGGCGCGTCTCGTACTGCCCTCGTACTTGTGCTCGCGACCGTAGATGCTGGGCGCGAAGGGGTCCTCGCCGAGGTAGTACCGGTGCGGCGGCGCGGCGGGGGGCGCCAGTTCTCCGCCGTACTGCCGATACGTGCGCGAGGAGTGCTCCGGGGACGGCGTGCGCGAATTGCGCCACCGCGCGCGACGTTCTGCGGACGCCGATCGTATCTTCCCAACTAACTTCCTAATCGAGTTGCCGATCGCCGATCCGACTGATTTCCGCGCCGGCGAGGGGCGGCGGCTATTCTCAGCGAAACGGGTCTTTTGATTCTGCTTGCGCTCGTCTCGTTCCCGCCGTCTGGGAGGAGTGCGATCCCTGTCGGAACTTCCGCGTCGCTCCCTCGGCGGGGAGTAATCCGGCGGAGGCTCTGTGGTTCCTTCCTCGCGGCTGTCGCGCGATCTTCCTGAATTCTCATTGCGGGATGAACTTCTATAGCCACTATCATAGCGATTTTCTTCAGAAAGTCGCTGTTGCTGTTTCAAGTGCCGTTTTCTTTCGGGGGCTACTGGCGGCCGATAATCATCTTCGACGGAGGGTTCGCGGAATGTACGGTCGACTTCTAAAGGACGGAACGGCGAGCCGCGTGGCGGACTGTGCATGGTCGACGACGATACGTAGGCGGAATCGTCGCGCGAGGGCGGATGACGGCGGCCGATGGGCGACGTCCTTCCCTGGGGCATATCACGCTTCCCGTACACATGTCTTGGAGAAGATCCGTTTAACTGATCATCACTAGTATAAGGAGAACGCACTGCCGGCGGAGACGGGGATGAACTGCGTGGTTCAGGCATTATGGGTTTACTGGCCCGTCGTTGCGACCAGTCTGCTACACCCTTGAAATAACCGCCAGTTCTGTTCACCACGGGGGCTGGCCGTTCGTCTGAAGGCGTTGAGGACTTAGTTTTCCTCAAAACTCGGTCACCGTAAACGGGCGGTGGAGGTACAGCTGTCTTCCCGTAATATTCCTCGTCATCGGCCTTCTTTACGTAGTAGGGATCGGGTCGCCGTCCTATTTCTTCAGCGATGGAGTCGTGCGATGACCGGGACTCGCTCCCGAAGTGGCTTTCGAGCCACTTTGATGTTTCCTTTTTACGTGTTTCTTCCTCGACATCGAAGTCCAGGGGGCGTTTGTAGTCCTTGTCGTGATCTGGAAGCAAAGATCGCGGTGAGTGATCACGGCCAGTGAGATCGAGAGTGGGAGCGCGACGCGAGCGCTCGCGCACGGTGCCGCGGCAGAATGCCCGCTTAACCGCATCCTCACACATGCCAACCATGGCGTAATCGTTCAGTCAATATATTTGCCAAACTTGTGAAGGTCAATGCGATGCAAAGACTTTACTTAACCGGTATGAGACAGTACTAGTAAATTATTCACTGAATATTAATTTCTGGGTCACTATTTGTTTTGTGTTTACGGCGTTATGTAACAGTAGACTGTTAACAAGAAATGTTAATTGTACGAATATGAAATGAAAAGTGACATGACCTCATGAATAATTAAGTAGTAGCTACAATACAGAGTAAATACTGAAAAAGTGGACCACTTGCAACTATGAACATTTATTTGCCTTCATCGATTAGGTACAAAATAACAAATAAATAAATGAAATATACTTTGAACTGAACGACAACCATAATAAACTCATTCTGTGCCAAAGGGACAACGCTAAATTCATCACAAACATCTGTAACATGCCATACCTCCATTATGCGATGATAAATAGGTCTTAAAGCTTTGTTATTTGACGGACAAAGAGTCATGTTGGAAACATTTTGACACTGAACGATAATTCAAACCTGAAGCTCAGTATAAAACTACAAGTTACGGTAAAACTTGTTACCATTATATCCTGCAGTTTTCCAGAGACCTTTACAATCATTATTTATATGTGTAATGGGCATTTGTTTCCTATTTGTGATATTTTACAGTAACAGTCAGAAACAATTTAACCAGCTTTCAGTAGTTTAGGTGCTAGCTGTATTGCGTGGTTAATGCACTGGAGTTGTATTGAAGTTGGATCGTTTCTGAACGTGTTTTAAAATTAGAATACTATACGGCCCACAGTATGTTATGTCGACTTCTGGGTACTTTATCACGATAATGTACTTCTTAATACTCTACTTAAAATACGTGAGTCATCGCAATAGTCAACTTTGTCAATATTGACAAGAAAGAAAAAAAAACATTTTACTGAGTGTATTTAAATAAAGTAAAATATAATTAATATAACGTAAAAGCCATATCATAATGGTGTCATAATGGTATAATTAATGGTATGGTTAATGGTTTAACGGCCTCCTAGCCTAGTGGGTAGTGACCCTGCCTATGAAGCAGCAGGTCCCGGGTTCGAATCCTGGTCAGGGCATTTATTTGTGTGCTAATCACAGATATTTGTTCCTGAGTTATGGATGTTTTCTATGTATTTAAGTCTTTATCTACGTATATCTATCTATTATATATATCGTCGCCTAGTACCCACAACACAAGCCTTATTGAGCTTACCGTGGGACTAGGTTGATTTGTGTAAGATTGTCCCATAATATTTATTTATTTATTTAATTCTTACCTTTAGATAGGTACCTTTATTTAAAAACCTACGTTACATGATTGGCAGGGACCGGGGATTTCACCACTTTATTGCGTGCTTGTAACTGTATGTATAATATTTGAAAGAAATAACCATTAAAACTGATATGTATTTTATACTTATGAACTATTAGTATATTAACCGCCTTGGCATTTAAATTTGTGTGATAATAAAGCAACTATTAGTGAATGTGTAATTTTGTCACTTGCACAAGGTTACGATTTTCGTTTTTCGCTTCTCAAA
Organism: Pammene fasciana; assembly: GCA_911728535.1. NCBI lineage: Eukaryota > Metazoa > Arthropoda > Insecta > Lepidoptera > Tortricidae > Pammene > Pammene fasciana. The sequence continues at coordinate 10,534,359 of OU452282.1, read as the reverse complement.
TTGATTTCCCCATTGGGTGAAATAAAATGACATTTATTATTCCTGGCATCGGAACAAAAACAAAACACGTTTCAATTAAGTTTAAATTTATCGTTTAATCAAAACATCGATGCAAATAAAGTAAACTCTCGCACGTGACCTCAGTGTGCCATCGTGACCAAAAAAAGGCTTAAGTGCGTTGTTTTGCAAATGCTTATATGCTTTTTTGGATTATACTGGGAGCTGCGTAGGCCCAATGACTTGCCTTATGCGGCCAGCAGATGGACAAGTGGTTTAAATACCCACTTTGGTCCCGTCGAGCCTTGTCGCTTTATGCGCAGTGATTATGTGAAACAATGCGATTTTCACTGCTTGGAGAAGGAGAAATCCTTTAGGAGAAAGCGGAGTGTACTCGTAAATATATTTAAATTTGTACAGCCTCTACTACTGAAAAGCTAAGAAATTACTTTAACTAAATATAGCGAGCTTTGATTATTTAGCTTTTAGAACTGAAAGAACAAATCAAATTATTTTTTAATGAATATTTTTTTCCTTTTTATATGACATCTATACAAGTTTATAATTTATTTAGCTTTTGTTTATTTTTTTCGTTATAGTTTTGATAGAGAGAGAAGAAAATAAAATCATATCTACTCGTATCTCTATCTATCTCTCTATCTTTGGTGCTCAGTGACCAAGTACATGTAAGTTTAAACTAGGGCAGTAAATCTACGACTATTGGTTATTAACATGTCGAACACTGAAATATTTACCTAGATTATTGTGTAATCTTAGATTAGATACGATTTCCAAATATATGTCTCTTAAAAGCACTCCGTTATTTTAATCGATTGCACAAATATTCCAATTAACAAAATGGCATCTTCATCAAACCAGACTGGCCACTTGTATTCGACTGACAAGCAGCTTTTTCAATGTTGCAACTGTTAGGCAGATTAGAGAAGCAAATATTGACGTACCCACTCTACAATTGAGCACAATCATCGCTGGGTACATTTTTGGCGTAGGGATATTTTCGAAAAAGTAGACTGTATTTGACTTTACTAAATAGGTCAGAGCTTTAAATTTGTAATATGTATTTAGTAATACTAATAAAATATTTAAGTCAAAGTACCTAAAGGTCATCGGAGCTACTATGTCTTCATTGAGCTAGTACCTATTTCCCTTTGCGATATAACAATAAGTATAAATACCTATACTCGTATAAAGTTTGTATAGGTAATACGAGTATGTAAACAGTTACTACTGTCGATAATATCACAAATTATCATGGTCCAAGCAGGACATCACTCAAACTTTATGAATAAAATTATTTATAACCATCGATAACTTTAATCGATTTATAGAGCTAACTACAAAGAGCTGCACCGACTTTACCTTTAGTTAGAAACCGTTTGTTTGATTTCCACCCACCATCTATTTAATTAAACACCATACGCGGATCAATGCAATCTACTTAGACAAGCAATAAATTACGAAACCGTGGAACATATAAGTAAACATAAGCATACTTCCAACGCATTTTGGAGCGAGTATGTCCTGACGATCCGGCCAGATAGATCACAATTGCCATAGAAATCTTGCAAATTTAAGGCCATTCTATGCGGAATTGATAACATGTACTGACTGAATATGGACGTATATTTAAATGCGAGTTTGGACATTTAAGTATGTCATTTAAATTTAACTTATTTAATTATTAAGTATAAGACCACAAATTAATAATAATCGAACGAGCAGAGCGTAAGCGAAGCGAGTTTTTACAAACAACTTTTGGCTACTGTGACGTCGCGGCATTCAAATAGATTTTTGACTTTGAGAGTTTGTTCGACGATAACTTGAGTAGCGTTTTCTTAATCTTTATGATATTTGTTGAGGTTGTAGCAACGATACATATAATTTGAGAGATCGTATATGAGCAGGATCGATCAAGGGGTTATCGAGCTAGAAGGCGCGAAAAAATTATCACATGGGTCTTGTTATATTAATCAGTTTGTTTGCAAGTAAATTCTCAGTTCGAGGCGGACTACTAATAACTAAGTATTCGCCTGCATTAAGGAATCACTTAACAAGTCAGATACCAGTCAATGGACTTTTGTTTTTATTCATAAATCTGAAAAACGTTCTTAAATTGCCTTTTGCTGGGCGGGTACACAAGCAAAAAGTCACTATTATCAGGTCACGTTTGTACCAAGCGTTATATTGGATTCCAAAAGCAGATTGTTCTACACTCGCTCCAAAGTCGACATTTTGCTCACTGAACTGGCCATAGATAAACCTTACTATCGAATTCGGTTGACTAATTAACAATGAAAGTAGAATCTCGTTTAAAGGGGGAATAAAAGTTAAACACTTTTAAAGCCATGCGTCCACCATATTTGCATTTGATTTATGGCCGACGGACGGGCTTTTTCATTTCAATTAAAGAGAAATAAAGTTGCGCAGTGTTTAAATGAATATCCAGAAAAATGAATTAAAAACTTTGCTAGTAGATAAAACTAAATTACGCAGTATATTCATGTTATTCGTTAAAACTAGGTTTCTAAAATAAGTAAATAAAACGCCATTGCTCTCAGGTACTTTACTATCATGAAACAAAATTATAAGCAAATAAAAAGAATTTCATATTAGATATGTGGGTACGATTAAACATGAAATTAAATTAATTTTACGTTACATTTAGGCAGACATCTAAGAGGTCAGTAAAAATTGAAACCAACGTTAAGTACGCACAAGAATTATTTGCCGCAAGGTTTGAATTAACATTCACCAATTTAAAACAAAACCGTTATTAGTACAATCATAATGGGACTAAACTAAACTGACTTTCATTATGCTTACGTCAAATTGTCTATAGGTAGATTGACAGCTATCTCAATTCCATTCTAATCGCGCCTAAATAATAAATGAATACGTAATAGATACATTAGTATTATACGAACGACGCATAAGATTCCGCTCCTTTTTTGACGCCTCTGTCACATGTAAAACTTGCAATTCATCATACAAGTTGGCAATCGATCAACTTGTTACACTACTGGTCGGAACGGAAACTGTCGCGCCAAGGTCGGAATATGTAACATTGCCTTAATAGGATGCGCTTGCGCTCATTCAAAGGCAAGAGGCGGCAAATAGTTTAATCGCTGTATCTATTAATATTTAAGCATTTTAAATGGCGTATTATACTCAATCAAGATGTTTCACTAAACGATTTATTATCTTTCCGCATGATACACATTTGATAGTTATACTAGTTTATAGGTATGAATTGAGTCAGTATGTTTAAAAATAAACTGAGTTTTCTACCCAACGGTGTCATTAAAATAAGACAAAGATTCTTTGATGACAATTTATGTAAGTTTCACATAGGTTTTAGATACCTACATTAACGTGTTACTAAAATCTTAAAGAACTAAAAAGAAGTGTCATTTGCAATCAGGTAGTTATTTACACGCATGTGTAAACTGGGTTTCTTATTAGGTATTCATGGAATTTGACAATCAAGATCTGAAGTAATCTTCAATTTACAGTTCTCAAACATCAATGGCGAACTAAACGGAAGACTAATATCATGCCTTTGTCTTGTTAATTAATTCATTTGTCGAAATAACAATTGACAATCGCCATAACGTTTACAGGGCTAAATGCGAGGTGCCTAAGTTAGGATTTACCCAAAAGCGACCCATTTAAAGTCATTGAGTAACTTTAACTAGTTAAGGCAGTTCTTCGCTGCGTTACGAAAGGGCCTTCAAGGAAAATCCGTCACACATTTTATGCTAAAAGCTGTCGGACTTGTCGGAGATATTGCCTTGATATAAGGTCTTATTAATTTTAATTATAATAGATTTACAACGAAAAAGTTAATGTTTTTTATTTTGTATTCTAAAAACAGAGTGTAATCAACATTTTTATTTAGGTAGTTCAAAGCTATGATTTTTAACCCAATGATTTATTATTCAATTCCTTTGACGAACATCTGTATAATAAATATATAATAATTGTATTTTGTTAACAATGCAAAACACAACTAAGCTCTTCATTAAGGTATCGGTTATAAATAAAGTGGTTATAAATGGGCACACTATAAAATGCTTGTAAATTGTAACTACATAACTACCTAGTTACCATGAAGTACATTAGGTTTTTTGTTTTGTAGAGATTTACTGTCGACGGGAATACTATTATATAAAATTGAATTATTCAAGTAAGTTTACACGTCATTTACAGTATTGGTACCAAAGGTTTTTGAACTATATATTCTAAAAGCATAAAAGAAAAAGTTAAAACTAGTTTGATTTAGGCTGTAACTGTGTGGTTCCGATGTAAAGATGACTTTTAATTTATTTTATAAAATAAGATCGTAAATACTCTAATTTTCGATATGTGTACACAATAGATATGCATATTATATTTGGTAGGCCATAATCAATGATCGGACACCGGTAGCATTTTTCCGACGAAAGTATTGCATGGATATGATTTTATTTAATTTTGTACTGAATTTATATCCCTATTAATTTTTTTATTCAGTTTTATTATCGAGGTTTTTACATTTGTATTATTGTTATGAATAAAGTATAGGCCACTTATAAATTATCTATCGAACAAATGTGTCTGCGTCAACTCTCGTCTTGCACTTGTCTCATTGACGTTCCCATCATTATTTTATCCATCAATTGAACACGTAAAACGGAATAAATGAATTGTTTATTTCATTAGGTATATATCGGTATAATGTTTGGTGTAACGTAAAATATGCCTAACGAATTTATCATTCGTAAATGGTTACAAGATCAACCGGATCTTAAATACGACAAAACGAAAGGTTTAAGATGTTGTACAAAATGTGAAAAAAATTTGTTTGCTAAACGCAAAACAAATACTCAAAAACACCATCCGGGTGAAAAACGTAGAAAAATAGACCAAGAACAATTTAATTTTGATATATAACATTTTTTGATTCTATGTAATATTCAGTGGGATTGGCTGAAAAGAGATGAGACTGATAATTTACTATAACAAATTAAATTCAGTGAATCCATAAAAACATGTGATTTTATTTTGAATAACATAGGCTTATCCATATTAGTTACTACGTTGGAAGTCAAAATGACATAAAATGCTACCGCCGGCCGATCATTGGCCATAATGGTATAACTGTTTTTAAACTGTGTTTATAAAAACATAAAACTGTTTATAAATTGAAACTATACTTATTTATTCTTACTGCAATATGCATTGTAACTAGGTACATAAATTACGTGATTGAATGAGCACTAAAATCGCCCGTTTACAGACTTACCTTCGATCCAAAGGTGACTTATTAGAACCAATTAGCCTTGTGACCACTAACGCACAATGCGCAGATGCTTCGGTGAATGACTAGAGGCGAACTGCATTGTCGGAGCGGCAATCCTTTCCCGCTACATCGGATGTCCGAGCAATGCGGAAGTTTGTAGAAAAATTAAGGGCTATTTCAATTAATTTCTTGTTTTTGTTTTATGTGTCGATTGAATGCGAGTTTTTGTCTAGAGTTTTATATGATACGAAGTTTCCGAGTTAAAACTCTTTTATTACAGAACATGATTGTTACATTAGGCCCAGTCACACCAACCACTATTGACGGACTCATATCAGCGCCACCCGGCAGGTTACTAATAAAATGTCCATATAATATAATTTAGCTAAAGTTTTTGACAGTGACAGATGTTTGATGTAACCAAAACTTAGGGCCAAATGCACCAACTGCTTTTGACGGACTTCACGGACTCATCAGCGTCATCCGGCATTTCCATATTCCAATATAATTTAGCGAGCGAACGTTTGAACGATGACAGACTGTTTTGCAATCCACCCTTAGTGTCTAATTTTTAGGTCACAGGAATTCCTACTTAAAGAATAGAGATTGCACTGTAAAATAGGGAGTTACTTTTTTTGCATTATGAAACCTGTCGCGCCAAAGAAAGAAGAAGAAATGTTGCCCCCCCAATTTATTAAATTGGATCCGCAGCTGATTTAGATAACTAATGGTATGGAGAACCCAAAGTTCTTATGCCTAGTCATGTTTTACCATTTAAAAAATGATCATAGTATTGATATTGGAACTACAATATGTACTAGGTACCTAATGAATCTTAAACGACGACCATGTTCCGGCGGACGCCCATGATTACCGGCGCGGCCTGTGGCGCAGGAGTAACCGGATATCGGACGGACACGGTTGGTCGGCGGATAACATGCTGGTCTACCATTACACCTCTGTAATTAAATCATTGCTCGCTATGCCTCGAGTGGAGAAACTTGGGCCATTCTTGATATTTATTTATACCTTGTCAAATGGCCCGGAATCTGCAACTTTATTTCGAAACAAGACAAAAATGGCATTCGTTGGGTTTTTAAACAGTAGTCTCTGCCATTGAATCCGACATAATCGTCTCAGTGCTCCAGCGACATTCTCATTAGATTCTCCTCAAATATTGATTGCGGGTTTTAACAAGAAATTTAATGAAGCTGTTATCAGCCAAACATGCTTAAAACAAAACACGTTTATTTTACAGTTACATACACATAACATGGTTATTAATGATCTACAAGCGTATAGCGTGGACTTAAATATTTCGAATGTTTCCTGATAGTCGAAGATTATCGTTCAATTTACATTCTTGGATACAAATCCTCCGTCCAAGGTTAACTAGTATGGTGGACAAATCGAGGCCTATTAACATAATGGTAAGCTGGGTATAGCCTCTATAGCCTAACGTTTAACCAAATGTTTTTTGGAAGAACTAATTTGGGCACGCAAAAAACCTATCGGTGACACTTTAAAAGTGATTTTTCATATTCGTTTTGACCTTTAGTTATTAAAGCGTGAATTACATATTTGGAATTGATTGACTAAATGATTTTTGGTGGGTGTTGGTGCGTGAACCGGAATATAAGTATAGGTAGGTACCTATAATATAAGCATTCATGGAACAACTTCTGTTTTAGTTTTAATTGGGTTGTCAAAGGGAATTTTTATTTCAAATCATGAGGGGCATTAGGTTCGTGACATGTCAGTTGCTATCCAAAATTGAATAGATTATAAATTATTATAGACTAGCTAGACTAAAGAAGAGTACATTCAATAATTTTAATTAAGTAAGTATAGATAGATAAATCACCAAGTTAACCCTTTATCCCTGATTCGATTTTAATTTTATCGGATATCACTGAACTAACAATAAGAGATAACAATCAAATTAACGTACTTTGATTTATAAAGTTACTATGACATAGGAAAGCTCAAAATTAGTTTTCGCGTTACCTACAAACTGACCAGCAGCCGACCTATCATGATGGTTTTGGAACCTTGGAAATTTGAACAAATATTCCTCGAATGTCATGAAGAATTTTAAAAAAACCCAAACTCTAATAATGGACCAAAAAAGAGTTGAAAATTTTAACTAATAACGGAGGCAAGTTTTATTTTATATGTTTATGCACTGTACAGTCGCCACCACATATATCGGAGCGGTCGAGGCGGTCACAAATATCTGAACAACGCTTCGATTGTCAAGTCGATAAATTGCTTGTTCAGATAATTTTGGATACCTTAGTCCCTCCGATATATTTCGTGGCGACTGTACAATATAAATGAGCATCACGTCCTATATGCGGACCCTGTTCTCGTTAACTACATTACAATGAATTCGGGAAGGTTAAATGTCGTATGCCCGCAATAGATTACGGACGTCCCGATCCCACTAATCACTTGTAAAATTAACCGGCTATACAGAGTGGCACTCAGCCGCGGGGTAAGTATTGCGAAGGAATTAATCTGATCTGATATTCTATTTCTAACTAGCATTTTCCACTGATCCAAAAAAAATCATTTCAAGAAGTGAATCAAATGTTCTTCTGTATTGTATCGATGTAATTAGTCAATTTTATTTGCGTATTTTTTTAAGGATTTTATATTTCCGCGTGGAAATCTTCAAAAACTTTCGACATTTTTTTCCTCCCGGGTTTAATTTTCCTAAATCCTTTCTTGCTGGTGCACCCCCTTGAAGAATATTATATTACTTTCAAGATTCTACCTTCAACGGATTAAGTTATATGTCCATCTGTTTCTAAGTAACGCGACTATCCATACTAATGCGAACATGTGTCTGTCTGTCTGTTGCCTCTTCACGCTTAAACCATTGAACCGATTTAGATCAAATTTTGTACAAAGATAGTTTGAATCCCAGAGAAGGATATAGGATAGTTTGTATCCTAGAAATCATCCCATAAGTGGGTGAAAAGGAGGTGGGAGTTTGTAGGAGATCAATAACCACTCGACCAATTTAGATGAAATTTGGTACGGAGAATATATTTTATCCTCAGTATCATCCCTGAAGGAAGTAAAGTGGATTACTAATTCCACGCAGACGAAGTCGCGAGCTGTGCATATGTATACACTACAAAACCGTTAAAAACTTCAATAAACTAACTCTGCACCTGTGCCCAGAACAGAGGATTTTCCGAAGCCCAACCCTGTATACCGATACTCGCGCTTAATGACTTCTAATCATGTTTTGTGCCATAAGCCATTTAAGGCAGTCGACAACTTTGGTTTATAACTTAGCGGCCACTCCACAGTCTCAAAACTACTGGTCTTCAAGGGTTTAATACTACTTAATAATTCAACTCACATACGCCGTATTGGTTCTAACTAACCTGTAATTAACTCTTTAAGGTTTAGTCGTGTCTTGGTCAAGTCTATTAATATATTGTGCGACTTATTACAGTAGCCTTGTAAGTAAATATCAATAGTTTATCACAGTTTATGGGAAAATGACTTTGATTTTAAATTAAAACCTTAGGTACACAGACGGACAAATTTTATTTAGGCAATCTTCTTTTAAGACGATATTAAATTACATTACCTACTGTCTAGGTCATCTGTCTAGGACGCTTATTTTTTTTATCATCATCTAGCTCATTGTGTATTGGCTGGATACCTACCTAATTAAAATGATTTAAATAGTTAAAAAAATACACCTACTTTTTCAAAATCAAGACAAGATAAATGTGAATGTTATATAAATTTAACAGCATTATCATTATCAGCTTGAAAATCAAGTAAAGCTTCAGGGGGGTGATTTTTGAGATTCGAGCACGATGTGTTGTGTGCGATTATTTTCGAGCTTGAATTTTTTGAATTCGAGCGTCCGGTTGTCAAAAATCGGCCCCCAGTAATCAAAAACAATACGCAAGTAGAATTTAGCGAAAAAAAGTGGTTTTTGAATAAAGCGCCATCTATCACATATCTTCCGAACTATTTCAATCTCCATCGTCGTGCGCGAACAGCACCCTCTATGATCATACCAAGTAACTAGTTCCTTATGAAGTCCACATGCGCCATCTGTTGTCGAGTAGATAAACTTAATTTAGTGTCACTTCTTACCGGCTTGACGAAGGCGGCGCTGGCGTCGCATTCGAACGGATAAACTGTCCCAATCGTCATCCATATTTGGTTGCCCTTCCCGCTCCGCTGCAAAATAGTTTAGTTTTAAACCCTAGTAAGTACCTATTAATATGAGTACAGTTTTATATCGAAAATCTTGGCTGTCAAGGTTGTTATCTGCATTTTTGATGGTCTTGTGTGGAGATCCCTTTTAGGGATTAGCTCGCCTTTGTGCATATCTTTTTGTATTTTACTAATGTTTTAATGTTATACTTGTTTATGTGCAATAAAGTGATACATACATACATAAATACATACTTGTAAAAACACATACATACTTGTAAAACAGCGTTCATCAAATATTTTTCGTAACTTGCCGGTTTTTTTATTTACCTGCCTAAAATATATTTTGCTGCTAAACTTTTTCAGTAGCCGGTGTAAGTAACCATGATTTCTTTACCTTCTTCGGTGCGAGTCCTAGAGTGCACGTGTGTGGCGACCCTCCTGCCTCCCGCCATGAAGTCTGTGCTGCGCTCGAGGTCCTCTCGTTTCCTCCGCTCCGTGCCCCCTTTCTCATCTACCAAGCTGGCGTCGCTTGCTAGCGATCGTGCCTGAAAAAATAGACATGTTTAGACATTCACAAGTCATTATAAATCACGTCTGTGGTCACGAATTCTAATAAGCCATGTCAACGATAGATAGTATCCAGGTGTCGATAGTATCGGTAGGTAGGCGCGTCTGAATACGAATAGTCAACATAAGACTTAAATGTCGCTGATCTTATTCACTACACGTTGTGTTTAGTCACTATGCGCGACATGTTTCGGAGAGCTTAGGTCTAGCACTAAGACACGACGACTAACAACGGGTCGTGGCTCGATTCGCCTAGCACTCTTAGTGCTTGAGGATGGAGACCTAAGCTCTCCGAAACATGTCGCGCGTAGTGACTAAACACAGCCGCGTGTAGTAAGTGATAATAGAATGTGAAGAGAATGTAAAAATATAATATTGTTAGGTCAAAACCAACGATAGTTTTTAATTAAATATTAAATTGTGTTTCGGTGTCTTTTCTTGTACCAAGGCAGTTAACACATAGTTTGTTCACAAATTTATTTCATAGAACCGTCATAAACCGAGATTACTTCTAAGAATCATTAATACTTTCATCGACTTCGTGTGTCTTTCTGTTTAAGTACCTACTAACGCAAATAAAAATCAATGCTATGTACTATTAAACCGAATGTAATTCTTTTACTATTTTCAACATTTTATTAGAAATTTGCAGCGGGCCTCAAGTAATGCTAATGTCATATGATAAGAAGAAACCACCTCGTTCTTCGACAACTCCTCGTCGCAGAGTTGTTCTTGCTCCTTCGTGTGCCGCGTCTCCGTGACTATCGTGCCGTCAGGTCGCAGAGCCCGCAACTCCTCCTGAAACGTTGGACAAGGTCAGTACGTTGATTTAATTCTGACACTATTGAAAATTAAACATTTAGGAAAACTCCGAATCCGCTGGACCGATTTTCATAAAATATGTTTTAGATTTCGATAGAAAACTTGTTTTCAAATAAAAATACCGTTTTCAAATAGGTTCAACAGTTTTAGCGCCACAGTGCTATAGGTACATACAGAAAATAGCCGTCAAACTTATAACGCCCCTCTTTTTGTGTCGGGGGTTAAAAATTAAATTATTGACAATAGAAAAATACATTGGCATGTTTCAATAACTTAAGAAACTTCCGCTAGTATTGCAAACTTTCTTAAAATATATGTGTAGTCAACGCCAAAAATATGTAAGCCGATTTTGTACCTTATTACTAGGCGTTTGGCAAAAAATATAAGTAATTTTTTTTTCATAATACCAGAGACTATAGAGATATAGACGACCACAGCCTAACAAAACTAGCTACTAGCGTACTACTAGTACTCTATTTGTTACTAGGTGGAGTAGCAGCGCAGGTGACATTTCGCTTACATTTTCGGTATCTTTAGTCGGCTTTGACATAGATGGCGCAATTTACTTGAGCTCCAAAAAGTTCTTAGGCTGTGGTCGTCTATATCTCTATAGTCTCTGATAATACTTATTGCATTTTAAAGTAGGCCCTAACTTTTCCTAAAGTCACCACGTCTGTGGCTAATTAATAGGATTTTCTCACTTTTGACTACTGGAAGCACCTTAAGTAATGTCAGCATGTAAATGGGATAAACCAAAAGTTCATTACCGTGTCATCAGTGTTGACCGTGGTGTTATAGGTGGTAGTATCCCGCAGAACTTTGGGTCCTCGCGGCACCAGGGCCAGGTGGTGGTCTGTCTGAGCCTTCAGAGCATCGCGGATGTCCTCCTCGGGAGTCTCTTGAACTGCCGCTATTAAGGCCTGAAACAAACAAAAAGGAATATAAGTAAAAAAAACGATAATTCGTGCATAGTATTTAAGAGGTAAAATTGTAAAATTTTGTAATATGTAAAACATAACAGCTAGTTCTATTACAGAGAAGTAGAATTAAAATAATTAATTAAAAGAGGTTAAAAATCTAACTATTTAATAAAACTCTACTTATATCCCCAATATGATAAACACCTCTTCGGAACGAACTTTTTAGAATCTATAACGCCACGACTTTGACATTAACAATAAAAAATCCAACCTGTCATAACACCAAACCATGTCACAATCTGATTAATTTTATTATAATGTCTGAAAACGTTTTTTATACAAATGCCGCAAAATACTGGGCTAATGTCCCTGCCACGATAGACGGCGTTCTCGGTGGTTACGCGCATATCTCGGACATTGACATCGAGGGGTCCAAGGCCTTTCTAAACGACATACTAGCTCTCAAAAATGCCCCGGGTACTAAGCTGGCTCTCGATTGTGGAGCAGGCATCGGTAGAATCTCTCAGAACCTACTGATTCCCCTATTTGACCAGGTTGATTTAGTAGAACAAGACGAAAAATTCCTTTTATCTGCCAAAAAAAATATCGGTGAACACAATGAAAGACTTGGATCGCTTTACAATACGGGTTTGCAATATTTTACCCCCACGAAGAAATATGATGTTATCTGGTGCCAGTGGGTCCTTGGTCATCTAAAAGACTACGATTTAATTTCATTTCTTGGAAGATGTAAAAATGCACTCAACACGAATGGTGTTATAATCGTCAAAGAAAATATCACGTCGAGCGAAGAAATAGAGTATGATGAGGAAGATTCGTCAGTAGCCCGCCCGTACAAACTAATGGAAATAATATTCCAGGAAGCTAATTTAGAAGTGATCAAGGAAGATATCCAAAAAGGATTTCCACAAGATATTTATAAAGTTCACACATTTGCACTAGTACCGAATCCATTTCGGAAAAGGACAAATTTTCTAACTCTTTAAATAGCCCTGTACTTATAAAAAAAGTATAAGTTAATAAAGCATTCACAACCGTTAAGCGTCTTCATCCTTGCTAACATTTTGCGGAAATATCAGTGTGGCAACCGCAGCACTTGTACATATAGTCGACTTCAAATACATGTTTACACAATTGCATCTTATGTCTTTACATTAAGGTGAATATTGTATACATACTTTTGCGGTCGACAGTTCTGTTTACTAAGGCTTATCTGTGATGAAGTGGGGAATCGTGGGCTGAATTCGTGATAGTGACGTTTAATAAAGTTGGTTCGCAGACGAGCGGCCCAGCGACATTCGCAAGTGCATTCACCGTTTCGGTACAAAGTTACAAAATTATTGCATCACTGTTTCAATGCACTTTAAGGTATTTTCAATCGAAAGACAGAATTTATAAACTAAGAAAGCATGGATTTATTTACTTTTGTGTATAAGACTTTAGACTGTATTTTTTTTCTTTTTAATATTAGTAACAACATCTCTGTGGTTAGCCCCAAGGATGACTGGTTTCTAGGGAATGCCCTACGGTATTAAGTACACCTTTTTTACGTCAATAAATTAGATGTACGTAACATTTTATTTATTACAGTTATTTTATACAGGAGGACCTATACAGGAGGAACCAAAGACAATATTAATTTGCTTGGATCATTTTTGGTTTCTGTGAGGCACAACACAACGTGAACGCAGGAACCGTAGTACCATAATGGCGCAGATACACACTGATAATTAGTATGAGCGATTGATGTACCTACCATCAAGAACAGTTAGCGATGGATATCGCACTACGGTCTATTATTAGGGCCGCCAATCATGGAATGGAGTCAATGGAGAGGTAAAGCCATGCGAATTGACGTTTACAGTTACCTCGTGATTGACCTGGTATTCATTCCGAAATGATGGTGTTGGTGCAAATTTCGATGGCTTCAAGACCTCTAAGTGCTTGCACGGTACTGATTCGTATCTACTTCAATAGCAAATCCATTGTTCAAGTTATAGTCGAGACAAATCGGAATCGGGTAAAATATGGTTAGGATTTTAAATCTTTTTGCTGTTGTATGATCAATCAGTCAAATTTATTTTACGTCGAATTGTAATAAAATAATATTTTTAACCGTTCGAAATGTATGTTCGTAAGTAATAAAGGGATTTTAAAAACAAAGAACATTTAGATCTCGCCTTGTAGGTTACAATCAAGTGTAAAAATATGGTTCATTAATTCAATATCCATCGATTTTTATGTGTTCACTCAACGACAATAAAGAAACCCTTACAAGTTGACCCATTTAGTTGTTGAGTGTATAATATCAGATCTTATCTTCTGCTTGATAAATATAGGATCAAACAATATTAATTTTTAACATTTTATTTTTGTAATTCTATTGTGGATCAATAAAATTAGGCCGTATTTCGGCGCTCTGATCATTATTCCGCTCGGGTCTGGTCTGGAGCGGCCTTTTTGCTTGGAACTCATTATTTCCGTCGCTCGCAGAACTAGTTTTGACGCATAAAAAATTCGCCAAATCTCATAATTTTGTATAACTTAGGAAGTCAGCGAACTCTTAGCCTTAGTGAAACCACCGGGTTATTTCCAAAAGGCAGGTTTCAACCTGCTTTTTTCGCAATACCTAATTTTAGACTTGGGCATAATTTATGGAATCTATTCCAACACCAAAAACCATTATGACTAGACACAAAGACAAACTAAATGCTATAACAACAGTCGTACTTTCAGTTAATTATAATATGGGTTAAAAGTATGTACCTACATAACGTAAATTAACAGTTCCTAGCAAAATTAATTGGTTCTGTCATTATCAGCTTCTTTCATATTGTTGCCAGACTATTACATGCCAATCAAAAGTAACCGTACACGTTTATCCACATCAAATAAAAAATATAATTGATACGCTTAATTTATTAGTAGAAATACACAAAAACTGGACTTATTTAATTCGTTTGATTGTACATTAAGTAGAAAAACGTGACTTGGGGGTCATTGCTCCGCGAATTCGTTGGATACATTACTGTAGTCACGCTTAAAATTACTATTTACACGATGTATAAGTTTGAATGATTTCTGATAGACTGACAAAGTATCTTCCATCTCCCTTTCTACCCTTTTAACCGCCTATGCTAGTTACTTATATGAGATTGTGACAAAAACCTTCGTAAATTGAGCCAGAGCTCAAAACTTAAAGTTAAGTTTTAGACGTACTCACAGGGCGCTGCGGTTAAAACATTTACTCAAAATCGATATCAACTGTTTTTACTTAAAATTTCGATAATTAGTACATAACTATTAAAGATTAAATTATTACAACATAATTATATTATACAGTTTCCAATAAATAATAAGGCATTGAACGTGTACGAATAGAAAGCAGTTATCAATATGATACCGTTGAACGGCAGCATAGGCCTGAATTGCAATTTAATTTGTTGATTGCCTTCCACTATCAAACCGACAAGTTCGTTTACCCGCTAGACTGTATGATGTTAAAATCTAAGTCGCTTATACCTTTATCGAAGGAAAAACATTATATTAAATTACAAAATTTTAATAGCCCGCATTAATAAAGTAGACGACAATGAAAAGCTTCGAATATAATTTTCCATACAAGTTAACTTATTTTATGGTGCTTTAGCGTAGTTGATTGTTTTTAAGGTATTGTACTGCTATTCTTTACAACAAATGGAGAAATGTGAAGAAATTACGTAGCTTTAATAAAATTCATTGTTGATTCACGTTTATCGACTCGAACCGCATTCTAATTGATTTTCGCGCAGTTATTGTTTATAATTTGATATGCTAAGAGTTTATACAGATAGTTATAATATAAGCAAATATTTTTTTCAAACAATTATCTGTTACTTTCGTCATGTTTTTAAGTAATTCATGATCAGGAGTCGATCGGGTAATATAATCCTAAAAAGTAATCTTATTTTATTTAATAAAACATGTACTTATTTAAGTCAGTCCTAGTTGACAATAGTTAATAACTTTTCAGATGTTTTTTTTTCGTTAATTACGCCTCAATATTACGAAAGTCCGATTATTATTCTTATCGCATCAATCACCTGTCAGTTTGGACATAACCTCTTTATTTGGACTTCAAAAGTAAAAGTACCGAACCAGTCGGCGACAATTGCCCCTTCACTGGGCCGGCGTATTTTGATGGATTCCATGGAAAACAACCATATATAAAGGCTGAGATGAATATCTAAATGGTTGACAAGTTTTTGTAGATTTGTAGTATGTTGACATTATTATTAAAACAAATTTACGTCGGAGCTTACTTCGCCATATTTTGCTCCAATATTTTCTGTATTGAGTGGGAAAATAAAAGATTAAGATCCAAATAAATAAATAGAGGCCTCTGGTGATCAGAGGGCTGGCTACTATTTTGCGCAACGAATAGCGATCGCGATTCAGCGTGGCAATACGGCCAGCCTTCTGGGCACCCTGCCCGTTGACAGTGATCTGGGCCAAATTTTTTATCTCTAGTTTTAAGTAGTTTAGATTGTTAGGGTATATATGTTTATAATGTTTTTATTTAATTTACTTTTATAAAATAAAGCCCTCTTTCGAGTAAAAAAATAAATAAATAAATATATAAACTTATTATGGGACAATCTTACACAAATCAACCTAGTCCCACAGCAGTAAGCTCCATAAAGCTTGTGTTGTGAGTACTATAGGCGACGATATATATAATTGATAGATATATTATAGATAAATACACCAAAATACAAGAACAAATATCTGGAACAAATATCAGTGATAAACACGCAAATAAATGCCCTGATTGATGAAGTGACCATGATTCGAACCCGGGACCTCTAGCTTCATAGGCAGTGTCACGATAGACTAAGCTAGGACCGTACAATTTATTTACTTTTAATATTGTTCAACGACTACTAAGTTTATTATGGTATTTAATTAATTTGACTCTATATACAACTAGAAACTGCTTGTATTTGCCCTATGTTCCAATTATTTCGACATACCTTTTTTTACACATTTATATTTGTATTTAGAATACACCTGAGGAAAAGGTTTTCATATTACCAAACAGAAGAAAAAAGGAGCTCAGTAAAAAGCTCGGTTAGCGCTAGCTAAAAACTTACAGTTAAGTAATTAGAGGTTGACGAGTTTAGTGCAAGGGACCACTTTGTCGATTTACAAGGACACTTTTTTCTTTCACTAATAGATAGTGCATAATTATTGCGTAGTTTTAGAAAGTACTAGTAACTCTATATCGTCAAAGTGTTCCCTCTGTCCGTACACTGACACATATTGTTGGTTAATAACGGCACAAACTCATCCCCCTTTCGCTTTACGAGTAAACGACTATTTCGCATTTCACCATACCACATAGTGCTCGCACGTATTTCTCCGTCCCACAGGCCTCAAGTTCGCGACCTTACGAGATACGATTGCCATGCTAGCCTCCTTAATAATCTGAACTTTCATACCATCAAGGCCATGAAGGTAAACATGTTTAAATATAAAGTTAATCTTAAAGCTCGTAATGAGAATTTACTGCAATGTTAAAATTGTTGAAGCTTGTTAAAAAGGTTACCGAGCTATCTCAAGAATAAAATTGTAGTTACAGTCCGTGAGCTCTATAAATAACCTTCGGGTTTTAGAAAGAGACGTCGGGTATCAATCAACAGTGACACATGAAAAAGCAGAACAGCAGTATTAGCTTCGTGTGTCATCGCCGATTGCCGAAGGTTCTTCTTAAAGCTCACGGACTGTACCTACTTAAACGAGATACGTTACAAATAAGATAATTTGGATCCGAAATTAGTAACTTCTTAATCCCTCAGATAACTATTTATACTTAGCTTGTATTATGATCACAATATCAAAAAATGTAGTATGTGCCCATCCCAGAAAATAATTTGAGTAAAGGGTAAAGTTCAAGGAATTTTATTGACACGTTCAGCATCCGTGTTCGGATCACTTTGGCAATGAAGCTTAAGATTAAGACCCTCCCTATCTACGTTAGTCAAGTTCAAATTCGTATTTTATTACTTTCGGCCTTTTTTAACTCCCAAATGAACTAATTTATTTATATTATGCAGTTATATACTTCGTACTTATTGTAAATTTCATAGAATCTTAAGCCATAATCTTAGTACTGTTACTTTTAGTTAGGTTCATAACTTCTTAGATCATGTGTGGATAGGATTCTACAGAAAATGTACGGCTTGTTGATATTGTGAGTAATGATTATGAACGATAAAGCTCGTCGAAAGTGCGCCCGCGCCGGTGCGGCTCTCTCCTGTCATGGGGGACCACTTTTTACGGCTGTGATATATTTGCAGTAGTCATATTCAATCTAATGTTACCTGCACTGGACCTTGTTCAATTGAATGTAGTTGCAGATTCAATTAAAATTACGTCGTTGAAAGTTACGTGGAGTGGAGACTTGCCAGATAATGAGAATTATGAAACTTTAAGGCGGCTACTGACTATCATTCTGCCTGCAATCCGCCTAACGATCTCGGCCCGTCAGTTAGAACAAAAATTTGCCGGCTCCGAACAACTGACAGGCCGATATCGTGAGGCGGACTGCAGGCAGACTGATAGTCGGTGGCCGCCCCTATATTTCTTTGTTTGCCAAATATCTCTTTCTATAAGTAAAGACAAATAAGAAGGGATTTATAGTGTCTATATTATATTTGTGTGGTCAGGGAGTTTCACTAACAGCAGTGATAAAAAAATCCATAGAGTCATCGATATGTCTGTAGGTAAAATATGCGTACCTACATACAATTTCATAGATACTCCAAAATATATAAATAGCAACCAAATAAAAATACATAACATTCTTACTCTACGACAGTTGAAATAAACAAGCCGTCTAGAATAAGTTTCGCCTCACGGTAGGCATGAGACTTAACCAAAAAGACCAATAGATTTCTCACGTCAGTAATAGAACACCGCAAAATAAGAGTAACATCAAGTTAAAACGAAGACGATAAAGTACGCAGTGGGAGAGGACACGGCAAACCACTTAGTCGCTAGTCGCTTGTGACAACCTCATTGAATTAAGATCTTGGGCCGTGCCAACTTTGTAATCCTACTTGATGTTTAATTAACTTAGATTTATTGGCGCAACACGTTTACCTTCTCGTCTGTTACTTTTATTAATTTAGCTTGACGTGCAGGTAACTATTCCTGGCACTAAGCTCCATGATTAATTAAACTTCATTACACGTTTTCAACTTTATGTGCATATTGGAGGGGAAAATGTGGTTTGTGTCAATTTATGATTTCTTGTATTTTGGCTTTTCCTTTATTGGACAAAAGTGATTTAAAATTGAACATCAAGTTTAGATAATATGTTTGTGCTCGGCTGCTCTTCTTCATATTATAAATATATAGGTATATTCAAATAAAATTGGAACTAATTTTGATTACTGGATATTTACAATATCAGTGACATTATCAGCCTTAACAAAATTGGACAGCTCATCGATAATATCGTCAGTTTATAAAAAAAAGGATACTAGTCGCCATGTTATAAGCTGCTAAGAAAACGAGTTGAATTTACAGTATTTGCACCCGTCTTATTTGTCCTTATCGTTCTGCTAGACGTTTTGCTAATTTATGCTGCAATTTGTATAATTCTAGCGAAGTGCTAAATAACACTTACCTAATTATAATCCGCATAAAGAACAGTACGAGTATAATAGCCGGACGTAAACTGCGCTAGAAACAGCTAATGTCAACGTAAATTTAACATAACTAACTCTCCAAAGCAAATGAGACTGCATGAAACAAACTTAAGGGAATTTGTAAGCGATGACTCACGATACGTTTATTGCAACAGTAATCCAGTTGGGAGACGGCAATTAAATGAAAAACGTACAGCAATAAATAACTACCTGTACAGTTAGCCACGACCGTATCGAAATAGAAAAGTTTGAAGAGCAATTTGTTGTCTGAAGTGTACAATGGCGCAAGAGTTTTTGAAATGTTGATAATCATTTATTAGAGGTGTTTACGCCAATTAAAATCTAATTTGTAATGAACTATACTGATCTGTCCTCCTTGTCGGGAACTCATATATACGACCGGCAAGACTGAAAAAAGGAAGACAACTGTCATTGTGTCAATTGAGAAAAATACTGAAAGATCGATGCATAATATAATCTCGTAAAAATAACAAATAAATAAAGGGATCCCTCATAATAATAAACTAAGAAGTGAGAAAGCGACAAGGAAATGCCAGAACCAGTGAATCAAAGTTTCGGGTGAGTTTTTCGTCCCCATAAAATTGGCCTCCGAACCGATTAGTATGAAAATGAATTTCTTATCAAAAATTGTTGTTACCTTATTGCTCACTGAATAGCGGTATTATTAAATTATATATATTTCTATAGGTTCCCTTTAATGTCTTACCAAATGTTCCATACTTATATATAATCTCAAATTAAAGTTAGGTAGTACTAATTTATTGATATTACCTACCTGATATATTTGTTTATTTACGCGTAGCGTGTGGAAGTATTCATCGCGCTACCATTTCATAAAAACGTTACAAAATAATATTTCATATTGCGTAACTGTCAAAGTTCAAATGTTTTCACGGAACATAATTGCATCGCCATATTTTACTTACACAATTTCAATGTATTTTAAGTTCGAAGATACGCTGAAATAAATAATAATAAGTAAGTTATTCCTTAAAGCTTCAGTTCTTCTCAAACCGTAATTAACATAAGCTGTTTAGTTGATTACTTCGTAATTATTTCGCGAATGTGAACACTTGTATTAAGTTATTATACAAGCTGGACATGTTTTTCCTTTGATTTGTATTAAGGTATTATACGAGTTAAACATTTATAACTATTATTTTCGTGGTTTAGGTTGCGTCATTTGTATTTGTTAGAGTTTTAAGTTCTCAGCTAAACATGGCAACGCCAAGTAAATCGGCAGCGAGACTGAAGCTCGCGGAAGCAAGACGTGCTCAATGTTTCATGCGTTTACAAGGAATTTACGACATGATCCCAACATTAAGTAGTGACAGGAAGATTTTATCGCAATTCATAGCGCAAGCTCGATTAGTTGATCAACTAAGAACAGAATTTATAGAGTTGATGGATGACGTCAATCTTCTGAATTTGGAGTTGGACCCGGAGTACAACGTGAACTATGGTGCATTGAACGCCTTTGAAGATATCTATTGCGAAGTCAAGTTTCAAATTACAAAACTGGACGTACCCGCTCCGAGCGTCTCAACAGCTAGGGATTCGAGTCACACATGTAAGGACGAGTCCATAAAAATTCCACGGATTGATCTTCCTTCCTTTGATGGAGATATTCAGAACTTTCCGTTCTTTTATGAAACATTTAAGCGTGTCATACATGAAAATAAAAAACTTACTGATTCTGAGCGTGTTCATTACTTATTTAGTCACCTGACAGGCAAAGCAAAGTCGATCTGCTCGGGAGTTATACCTTCCGCAGAAAATTACTTGACAGTTTGGGAAGCATTGATCGCAAAGTATGATGATAAACGCGCCTTGGCCACTTCATATTTAAACCAACTGTTTTCAATGAAGCCTGCCAATTTAAATTCCAACGGTCCTTCGGCATCTAATTTAGAAAAAATAATTGATTCATTTGCTGGTACTATTTCAGCAATAAAGCAACTTAAACTCGAAAATTTAAGTGAATTTATTTTCATTCATTTGGGTCTTAAGTTATTGGACTCAGATACAACAAAGAATTTCGAAATGTCAATTCGTAATTCTTCGAGTATGCCCACATATGACGAATTC
The DNA here is from genome assembly GCA_911728535.1 of Pammene fasciana. Classification (NCBI taxonomy): domain Eukaryota; kingdom Metazoa; phylum Arthropoda; class Insecta; order Lepidoptera; family Tortricidae; genus Pammene; species Pammene fasciana. The sequence goes on along the minus strand of OU452282.1, from coordinate 10,512,730 downwards.
ATCTGTTTCGTTAGGGAACAAGTTAAGATCTTATATCGGACTTCACAGCGAACGCCAACTAAACCTGAAGGCAGCTCTACTGTCAACAGCAACTTGCGAGCCCCCCTGCCTCGCACGCCCCAAGCATATGTTAGCACACAAGGGCAAGAGTTGGGATATTCATGTGCTATGTGCAAGAGCAATGATCACTGGCAACTTTATAACTGTAATACTTTCATGAAACTGACACCTAACGAAAAATTTAATTTCGTTAAGGAAGCTCATGCGTGCACAAATTGTTTGAATACGCAGCACACGGCATCGAAATGCTCCTCAAAAAATACTTGTCGCAAGTGCAAAGGTAGACATCATACGGCGTTACACTTTGATAATCCGAAACCCGCAGCAAATAGAAAGGAATCTAAAGCTGAGGTTTCTACCACTCCTAACAAGTGTAAGTCCGCATCTAAGGATGATTGTGAAGCTAGCACCAGTTCATCTGCAATGGACAACGGTGCCTCTGTATGCACACTTTCGGCATCGGGGCAAACTGAGTCATCCTTGACGGAAATTCTCGCCACTGCTAAAGTATTAGCTACCGGGCGTAACGGCAAGGACAAGGTTTTGAGATGTCTGCTGGATCCAGGTTCACAGAAGCATTATGTAACGTTAAAATGCTGCAAGAATTTGGGCCTACCAGTACACACCAGCCCAGTAACTTCGATAAATGGGTTAGGTGGTACAGCAATAACAAAACCCGTCAGAGGAAATGTCAATTTAACATTTAGGTCAAGATATGATCATAAACGCCAATACACTATTAATGCACTCGTTTTAGACGAAATCACGCCTGATTTACCTACCTGTCATGTTGATATATCGGCGTCTGACCTGTTTGATAATATACATCTAGCAGATGAGACCTGGGCAACTCCAGGCGCGATTGACGTACTTCTCGGTGTTAAATTATTCACTGAATTGTTGATAATGTCAGATAAAATTGAAAACGATCCAGGTTTGCCTGATGCATTAAATACGACATTGGGATACATAATATTAGGTGATGCTCCCGTCGTTAATGCTCCCAGCTCAACAGTTGGATATTTTACTACTGTTGACGTAGGAAATATGATGCAGAAATTCTGGGAAATTGAAGATTTAGATGGAGGAGCAATTCATTGTCCAGACGATAAGAAAGCTGAAGATATATTCAAGTCGACAGTCAACCGTTTAGAAGATGGGCGTTACGAAGTAGCACTTCCATTTAAACTGAACCCAAGCAATTTAGGTGATTCTTACAAGACTGCTGAAAGAAGATTCTTAGCACTCGAAAGAAAATTTCGTACACAACCTGAATTGAAACCAGCGTATGATGACGTTATTCGTGAACATATTGATAAAAAATACTTATCAGAAGTTACTAATGATAGGACAAATGAGGCTTATCATATTCCACATCACGCGATTGTCCGTAATGACAGAATGACGACTAAGGTTCGAGTCGTTCTAGACGCTAGTGCTCAGACCACAAGCGGTCTGTCATTAAATGATATACTTCACGCAGGACCAAGTCTTCAAGCTGACTTGTTCTGCATTCTGCTGAACTTACGATTGTTTGCTGTAGCAATCACGTCAGATGTACGTCAAATGTATCTGTGTATTGACGTACGGGGGGAGGATCGTCCTTATCAGCGTATTCTCTATAGGTTTAGTCCTAAAGAAACTATAAAGGTGTTTCAATATAACAGAGTAGCTTTCGGTTTACGTAGCAGTCCTTTTCTGGCTCTACGAACTGTCAAGCAGTTAGTAGTTGACGAAGGTGAAAAATACCCACTTGCAAAGGAGATAGCTTCTCGTGATATTTATATGGACGATGTAGCCAGTTCAGTCATTGATGAAAACCAAGCTGTACAAGCGACTAAACAACTCCAAGAGCTCTTCTTGAAAGGCGGGTTCCAACTAGCAAAGTGGTCGTCAAACTCTACAGCTGTTTTGAAAACAATACCAAAGGAGCTACATTTATCTCAAAGTGTTACCTTCGATGATGACACAACGTTGAAGATTTTAGGACTACGTTGGTATCCTGGTGAAGATGTATTCAAGTTTCAAATTAGTTCCGACGATCGCCCGTGTACTAAGCGAAATATTCTTTCATCGGTAGCTCGTCTATTTGACGTTCTAGGCCTAGTTGCCCCTGTAATTGTGTTTGCTAAGCTTCTTATAAAGGAGTTATGGCTTTTGAAAATAGACTGGGACGAATTACCGCCTGATCATATTGTACGCCAATGGCAACAGTTCCAGAGTGAACTACCTTTACTCTCTAACATTAGTATTCCAAGACATATAAGTGTTTTTGAAAACTGTTCATTAACTATTGTCGGCTTCTCGGATGCTAGTGAAAAGGCATACCGTGGAATGGTTTATGCCTATGTAACCTTTAATAATAATGACCGAGGTATCATTTCTTTGATTTGCGCTAAATCAAAGGTGGCACCGTTGAAGGTTGTCAGCCTAGCAAGACTGGAATTGTGCGCAGCTTTGCTTTTATCTCAACTAATAAAAAGGGTGGTTGATACCTACTCAACTAGATACCCAATCGATTCTGTGTTGGCTTTCTCTGACTCAACTGTAACCCTCTGCTGGATTCACTCATCGCCACACAGATGGCAAACATTTGTAGCCAACCGGGTTACCAAGATTCAAGAGAACTTGTCAAATGGTAATTTTTACCATATTAAGGGAACAGAAAATCCTAGTGACTGTCTATCTAGGGGCTTAACTCCAGCTCAACTGGTGAACCATCCACTCTGGCTATTAGGTCCTCCATGGATGAAGCTCCCAAAGAACGAATGGCCCGTTCAAGCATTTATACCGAACGAAGTTAGCGTTCCTGAAGAGAAAACTATTTCTTTAATGACTTGTGACAATTCAAATGACAATGTAATTTATAATTTGTCTAAACGGTTCTCATCATGGAATAAATATGTACGCACAGTTGCATATATCTTGAAATTCGTTAAAAGGTTACCGAGAGGTCCCATTAATGCTGATGATTTAACAGCAGCGGAATTAGAGATTGTGCGAGCTCTACAAAATGTTTATTTCAGTCAACATATTATGGATATGACCTTGAAGAAGGGTTTTACACGAGCTTTAGCAAATTTAAAGCCTTTTATTGAAGATGGAATCCTTCGTGTTGGAGGACGTCTTAGTAATTCTAATGAAGATTATGATTATAAATATCCTTTATTATTGCCACGCCGTGATCACATTATTAACCTTCTGATTGATCACTACCATCAACGCCATTTACATGCAGGGCCTGAAACTCTAATGTCTATCTTGCGACATCGTTATTGGATAATTGCAGCTAGATGCATAATTCGTCATCGGATTCATTTATGCAATAACTGCTTTCGGACCAAACCAAAGGCTAATTACCCAATGATGGCAGATTTACCAGCGTTTAGGGTAAATCAAGTTGAGAAGGCGTTTATACATACTGGATGTGATTACGCTGGTCCTTTGTATTGCACACCTGTACGACGAAGAGGTGTAAAGAGTCAAAAGGTTTATATATGCTTGTTTACTTGTCTCACAACACGAGCAATTCATTTAGAACTTGCTACTGATTTAAGTACCGCAAGTTTTATGTTAGCATTTAAGCGATTTTTATCCAGACGTGGACCTGTTAAATACGTTTATTCTGATAATGGAACAAATTTTGTGGGAGCCAATACGTATTTGCAAGAACTCCACAACTTCCTTGCTAATGAATATCGGGATGCTTGGGAACATGAACTATCCGACAATAAAATAATTTGGCGGTTTATTCCTCCTAGTGCTCCACATTTTGGAGGTTGTTGGGAAAGTAATGTAAAATGCGTTAAGTCACATTTGTTTCGTACAATAGGTAAACAAATATTGTCATTTGATGAGCTTATGTCAGTTATCTGTCAAATTGAAGCTTTATTGAATTCTCGACCTCTATCCGTTTTAAGCTCTGATCCAGCTGAACCTTCTGCACTGACGCCAGCTCATTTTCTTAATGTCACTCCATTGAAATATCTCCCAGCTACGCCTGTTGCGGAGGTAACATCTGATCATCTTTTACAAAGATATCAATTATTAGATCGATTAACGCAATCATTTTGGAAGAGGTGGCGCGATGAGTACTTACACACGTTGCAAACTAGGCAAAAATGGAATACTCCTGCTCAACCTGTTAAGGAAGGGACAATTGTAGTTATTCTTCAAGAAAACATTATGCCTTTACATTGGCCATTAGGCCTTATAATTAAACTCATATCAGGCAAGGATGGTATTTCCAGGGTTGCTTTGGTTAAAACAAAGACTGGCATACTTAAAAGACCTTTAGTGAAGTTATGTCCTCTGCCTTCTCAATAATACTTGTATGTGTATATCTATTAATACTAATTTATATATCTTATGTCGTTAAGGCCTAATTAAGTTGGATTTATTTCATTTCTCTGAGCAATAAGGGCTCTATTATTTGAATTATTATTACTTTCTTCTTATCTTTTGAAAGCTGTTCCTTTCAAGGCCAGGGGAATGTTTACGCCAATTAAAATCTAATTTGTAATGAACTATACTGATCTGTCCTCCTTGTCGGGAACTCATATATACGACCGGCAAGACTGAAAAAAGGAAGACAACTGTCATTGTGTCAATTGAGAAAAATACTGAAAGATCGATGCATAATATAATCTCGTAAAAATAACAAATAAATAAAGGGATCCCTCATAATAATAAACTAAGAAGTGAGAAAGCGACAAGGAAATGCCAGAACCAGTGAATCAAAGTTTCGGGTGAGTTTTTCGTCCCCATAAAATTGGTTTACCTTCTCGTCTGTTACTTTTATTAATTTAGCTTGACGTGCAGGTAACTATTCCTGGCACTAAGCTCCATGATTAATTAAACTTCATTACACGTTTTCAACTTTATGTGCATATTGGAGGGGAAAATGTGGTTTGTGTCAATTTATGATTTCTTGTATTTTGGCTTTTCCTTTATTGGACAAAAGTGATTTAAAATTGAACATCAAGTTTAGATAATATGTTTGTGCTCGGCTGCTCTTCTTCATATTATAAATATATAGGTATATTCAAATAAAATTGGAACTAATTTTGATTACTGGATATTTACAATATCAGTGACATTATCAGCCTTAACAAAATTGGACAGCTCATCGATAATATCGTCAGTTTATAAAAAAAAGGATACTAGTCGCCATGTTATAAGCTGCTAAGAAAACGAGTTGAATTTACAGTATTTGCACCCGTCTTATTTGTCCTTATCGTTCTGCTAGACGTTTTGCTAATTTATGCTGCAATTTGTATAATTCTAGCGAAGTGCTAAATAACACTTACCTAATTATAATCCGCATAAAGAACAGTACGAGTATAATAGCCGGACGTAAACTGCGCTAGAAACAGCTAATGTCAACGTAAATTTAACATAACTAACTCTCCAAAGCAAATGAGACTGCATGAAACAAACTTAAGGGAATTTGTAAGCGATGACTCACGATACGTTTATTGCAACAGTAATCCAGTTGGGAGACGGCAATTAAATGAAAAACGTACAGCAATAAATAACTACCTGTACAGTTAGCCACGACCGTATCGAAATAGAAAAGTTTGAAGAGCAATTTGTTGTCTGAAGTGTACAATGGCGCAAGAGTTTTTGAAATGTTGATAATCATTTATTAGAGGAATATTCTGGGTGGACTGTATGTATAAGTGTGCGTCCAGCGGCATAATGTGACACGAGGGTACTTATCTATTAGTAAACTCTTTTGGATTGGTCACTGAAGACCTATTGAGTAAAATGTGGAAACATATATAATTTCTCAAATTCTTCGTACTTTCGTCTTTTAATTTTATATAAGTACGCTTGTACCTAAAGGTTCTAAAGGAAGTATTTATTTACCTCTCTGTCTATCATAATTCTTATAATGTGTTATTTCTTAAATATAATAAAGTCATTCTCCTGTGCTTGCATGCCTTTAGGTAATGTGTAAAATATGCCCCTTAAAGGATAAACGAAGCTGTGCCGTAATGATTGTAAAAATAACTTTCTAGGCATAATTTCACACCACTTACCTACGCAAAGCAATTCTATTAGCATAGGAATACTATAACAGTTACACTTAGTATTCATATAATGAAGTGTTTATCTTAAATCCATGCAATTTCACAATCAAAATATTAACTCAGGGAACCATTAAGAAAATGGCGGAAGGGAATTAAGGGCCATCGTATTTATACGGCCCACGCGGCTAGAACTTCATTCACATCCGCCGAGGCGAACCATTAGGCATCGCTAAATTGACCACCTGCTTAAGACTAATGCACATTACATGCCATTCATGAGTTTTCATTTGTTTGATTTTCTATAAGTAAACAGCTGTCTTTGTCGCAGTAGGAACTCGTTTAGTATTTAACAAGGAGCCAGTTATGACCATGGTACTGCGATTGGCAAACTTTTAGATGTAAATTACCTATCAGACTTAGCTTTGCGCGTTTAGAATCTAATTCCCATTCCTGATTAAATTTTCTGTCCTACTTATGTAGAGAAAATTAAGCATCTTGCTCGTATTTTACAATGTCTCATATAAAAAAACAAAACAAAAAACGTTGGGTTTCCAAAAAATGCGGTTCACGCTATTATAATAAAATCATTCCAGGATCAGTTTACAAGCAAGCTTGGTAGTGAGGTGAGTTTAATTTATCACTAACAATGTGCAAACTATGTATAGTCGGTTTCCTTGACTATAATATATATTAAGCTTTCAATCTTACTTAAGAGCTTTATAAGTCGATAACAAGCTTAATTTGTTGTAGGTATATGTACATCATAAAAGTACCTATATTTTGAAAAGCATATACACGAACAAAACGATTTTTTTGTTTTATTTTGTCTATAACGTATTGACTTTGGTACATAACAAAATCAATACGTTATAGACAAAATTATAGTTAATGATGTGATGACAATGGTACAAACACAATAAACTATACAAACTGGGCAATCGGGAATAGATTGTAAGGAATATTTTGCTATGGTAAACAAATCTTGGAATGGACTAGGTAGATTAAAGAAAAGTTAAAAATAAACTTGTATACGTGTACTGGCCCTAACAACTGACAAATTCGCAATTAATGGTATTCGACAGTGTCGCAGTTTATCTCTGATCAACATCAGGCTTTCTAGCGACATCTGCCACAGATCGCCGATACGATCAAGCGTAAAGTATGTACCATCTGTTCAGTGACTATTCTTAAACCTTATGTTAATGACGTAAAGTCTACAATTAGTCAGCTAAAAGTTGTTTTAAGTACGGGGAAATAATTTCACCATTACTAGAAAGGTTTTTGTGATGACTATCCTTTACTTTCAAATGATTGTGGCGATGAATGTGAGATTTCTAAAGCGATTGGCATTTGTTGACGTTGGAATTGTATTTTAACAAATACTCAATTACAAGGCATTATACCTGTAAGTATTAACATTAAATAATCTCAACTTTATTGCGACGTTTGAGATCTATAAGAGGAAACAAAAAAATTGAAACGTAAATCTAATAAGGGTTTCCACGATCGAATTTTTCACTAGATGGCACCACCAGACGACCAATCACCGCACAATAAGCTATCATCAGTATTACACACTGAACTACTTAAATGAGCAAAAAATAAAAAATGATTCCCAAGACGTCCAAGCTACCCTGCGTTACGAACAGAAGTCCCAAATAAAGATTTAATATGATTGGTGGGTTTTGACAGCTGCTGTCAAAAAGATCTCTCGCTACGGTGGTGCCATCTAGTGAAAATCTCGATCGCGGAAACCCTCAATAACGGAGTGTAGAGTCCGTGCGGAAAGATAATTTCCATGGAGTATATAGTTGTTACATATTATTATAATAATACTACTATGAGACTTCTCTTTTTGGCAGAAACTGTAAGGAGGTGGTATTATAATTAAGGGCCTTATCAGATTAATTAAGTAATTCTTGACTTATATTCCGCAATAAAATACTACAAATAAAAATGTTTTGAGCCCACACTTAAAATTGACGTTGTTTATACAAAAAATCCTTAATTGCCTTTTATAATTTTGTTCTCCCTTTTTCGATGTCTACAGCGATATGCTCTTTAGATTATGCGAGAAAAATGCCGTAAACAGTTTAAAATAAGACCAGGACCTTGCAAAATATAGACCAATCTTGACAGGGACCTTAAGTTGATGCAGTAAGGGCTATATTGGATTGGGCTAGTAATCATGTTACGTTAAACACGGTATAAACCGGTAGATAAATAGCATCGTGCACTAAAAAAAAGAATGCGCTTGCACATCAATGACCGACCTTCACGCGACCGCTGCAAGGCAGCGGCGGGTTTCATAGCGACTTTTTATCGATTTTATGGGATGAAATTTAAATAGAATAAGGAATTTTTTCTTTTTTAGGAGCTGATAAGGCGCAAATTGCAGAGTTGGTTTGTTATGACTTCATACTTTTCTACCTAAAGTGCACCACGGACTTGCTAATTTATAATATACATAGGTACTTAGATGGAGACATTAATAATTCCTTTAATAAATAAAAACAACCGACCTCTACCTCTAGATGCCTCGACCTCTTTGTCCAAGGCCCTAGATCCCGCGGCAGGCCTAAGATGCGCTGGCTGGACGTCGTGAAAGCGGACATGGCAGAAAACAAACTCACGCCTAAGGATGTCGAAGACCGGGCAAAGTGGAGAAGGTTAAGCAGGAAAGTGGACCCTGGCACTAGGCCGGGAAAACGCTAAGCCGAAGAAGAAGAAATAAAAACAACGTTCAAATTATTCGTAATTGAAGTGGCAACAACAAAACAGAGTAAACTGTAGATAATAATAATATTAATTAATTCACACGAGATTCGATAAAGAGGTCCTTTCTAAAATAGCAAATTTTCAATATTATGAGAATAATTTTGCTTTAAACTTTTAAACTTATTAAAACTCACCGCAGAACTATTTAACTTGTCATTTCCTTATCGATTTCTATAAATAAACGATTATATTCATCATAGTAAATCTAAAAAGGTCACATTACGTAACCCCTCTACATCCGTAGTGCTAAATCATGTATAGTATAAAGGCACAGGTGAGGCTGAACCTGCAGCGAATGCCGAGATATCTAACCCGTGCATCGGCCTTGAGAAAGCCGTCCGTTCGCCGCTGACCTTTTCTCTTATTTATGAGCGCTGTCTGCGGATAAATCTTCGGCAGCTGTGTCTTGTGCATCCGCGTTGCTTTATCTCGAAAATCGTACTCTAATTGCATAATATTATATCAATTTCGCGATGCTGAATGCTGATGGTAACGTGTCAAGGAATAGCGACTTAAATACATTGAGAAGATCATCTTTGTGATAAAATAAACTATTCTGCGTCAAGTGCGTCAGCCTTATTACTTGGGCAAGCTTCTTTGACTTAGGTACCTATTTACTTTATCTCCGACACTTCCATGATGTGGTGTTCATTTATCTTATTATGAATTAAGGCAAGCCGGTGGAAATCGAGTTTAAGTATGGCCCGCCAGTGTACGTAATTGTAACTTGTAGTTAATTTTATTGCCAATTGATGAAGTTTCTAGTTTTTATTTACTCCCCTTCTGAAACTTTGCCTCGAGTTCAAACGTTAAAAACTATTTTCATTCGAGTTAAAATTACTGCAAAAGGATTTTAATATTTTTTTTCGTACACCAAACATAGCTCGAGCCCACTTACCCAACATGCTTACAGCACAATGAAGGGTTCTACTGTACTATATAGACTCCACATATTTTAAACCAAATAAATGGTAGCACTGAATATGGAATTAACAACGATTGCGCCTTAAACCGTGCTGCTAGTCAATGTCATTAATCTGTTTACTAAAAGTCAAGGACCATAAAAACCTAGATGGACTCGCGTTCCACAAAAATTTTGGCTTATCTTTAAAATTGGAAAATTTTTTGTGCTTTTTACAGAATCACGGACTTTTTCGATCCTGATGCGAGAAAAGTATCTCAAGTTTTATTTTTCCGTTCCATTACCATTATTTATAGACTTCATATGGTGTAACGTAATTTAAAATTTTTTTCTCCTATTAGTATAGAAAGAGCTCCCGACTCTGAATAGAAAGCACATATAAATATTAAGTACCAAACTCTTAAAAAAGTTACCACTTTTATAAGTACAACTTTATATAAGTACAACTTTAAATAAATAGTCCCGGTGCGCCCCCCTACACCGCCATCAATTGAACGAATGTTGAGTCATTTTGACAGCATCGATTTAGCGAACAAAATGTTTAGAATAGTGCGTTTGTGTGGATTACGAGAAAGCGTTTTTGTATCGATAAATCGACATTGTCAGTCCAAGTATTATATAGTCAACGCTTCTAAAGTTCAGGCATTCCGCTGCGCCCGCGTTGGCCAACACCCACAGCGCACGTTACGCGTTGCTTAAAGCATTTATTAGGTATTCTGCAATGGAATTCAAAATAATTCAATATTAACTTTAGAATTTGCAATACCTGTTTTAGGTTTTATTTTACAGGTGAATAAATGATGTTACATCATGTACGATTGGCTTAAGTACTTCTTTACAATTATCTATTGTAGATAAACATTATAATGAAGGTTGTCGTGAAAGGTCTATGGATCCTAAGGGTGTACGGATGTAGGTTAACCAGATTTTTATGGGGCTCGGTTATCTTTAATAAGATCAACTGCATCGGCACAATAGGCTGCAAAAAGACTCAAAAATTCATGGAAAGCGCCCTTAAAAATGTCTATTACAAAAACTTGTCAAAGATGTAACAACACAAAGCCGCATTAAAGCGGTCGCAATAAATAATAACGAAAACACGTAGTTATTCTTATAACTGATATAGACCTGGATAAAAGCTTCATGCACTACATTGTTTCTCCATTGAAACGAGCGAGGACTTGTCCCGCGTTGTCCCTTGTCCCACCCTCTCTAGCTTCTCAAGATCCTATCAACTTTCAACTTTGTACCGCGCGCGACAGTACCAATGCTTATCAATGGCCTAACATTATTTATAAGGGGCCACATTGGCAGCTACAGGATTTATAAGGGCTGGACTGGGTAAGAGTTATGGGATGCGCTTGGTGCTTAGGTTTCCGAGGTTTTGTACTTAAAGGCTATAATGGAAGCACTGAGAAAATATCAGATATACTTAATATAAATTTTTGAGATCAACTTTGTTCTCCACTTTTATTTAGGTATAGATCACGCCTATTACTTCTTTACGCTCAACCGTAGAATCGAGTAACATTACTGAATTAAATGAATTCCAGGAATAGGTATATTACTCAAAACACTAATAGAGCAATACAGTAATACTGGAACTCCTTAGTTTTACATAAAATAATGGCTAAAAATATGCTGCATCATCGTCAGTTTTAAATTATTCAGTTATTTTTTTATTAAGCTCATAACAAACCGGTCCACCTAGAACCTAACGTCTTAACTCATGTTCTTTCGCGCACAATTTCTTCGGGAGAAACCGCTCATTACAAGTAACCTACATAAGTTACGAAGAAATGAAAATGCAATGGGTATAGTGGACAAACTTGAGAGAAATTACCCGATGGGGACAAGGTAAACGGGTCCGTGAAAGTTATTGGCTGACGGACGGTCAATCTAAGCCTGGTTATGGACGCAAACAACCATTCCTTACGAGATAAACAAGTGTAGTGGAAATTGTTATTTCTTGACACGGTTTTATAAGCTAGTTGAGATAATTGCAGGTGTTTTGTATAGTCAGCATAAGTGTTAAAAAGTTTATGACCAGTTTTTTAAACCTCGATTTTCAGAACTTCTATCTCTCATGGTCTAGAATACTGGATGAAAATTATAGACCAGATCCACAAATAATTATCATTCTGTTGATAGTGATATCAGGTAGATCAGTCTTGGACATATGATTTTAAGGTCACTTTAGAATTTACCACTACCACCACGACCAAATGGTAACAAATTCCTCCTGGGAAATAAGCAGTGGTAAACTGAGGAGGTAACAGTTCTATAATTAGAATCAAGAAAACCTAAACCGCATACTGTCACTCAAACCGCTCATTGTATAAGAGAGGCGGTTTCCCACGGGTTGACAAGTTTTGCAAAAAATTCAAGTGCAATTCAAGTCCTTGACAGTATTGGCTGCAATGCATGAAAACCGTAAGTGAACTATTACTCAACGTATTTACAGCTTTTTTGAATCAGAAATTTATCTTTTTGCTCTAATTGGAGTCCATTCAAGCGTTTTATTATCTAACGAATAGATTCAGTAAAAAACGCCATCGCTTCGCTACGTGCAGAATCTTTACAGGTTTTTACCTTGGCGGTGATTAATCATTTATGCTTTAGTTAGGCGTATTGTGTTATAAGATAAAAAAAAACATTTGGTAATGATACCAAAGTGCAAAAACGATAAAATCATATGAGATTCCGATTTAAAGCTTTTTAGTAGGTAGCCACTTTAAATAAGTATAAAAACCGAAACCGGTTAAGTCGTTTTAAATTTAATAGCTGTATAACTAATAGCTGTATTAGCCAATTTTTCTGCTTTAGGCTATAAAGGCTGAATTGACGGGCTTGGAGAACGTTATATCCTCAAAAAGGGCCCCAAATTATTTAGCTCAAAGTGTTGATATAGCTGCTTAACGGAAAATTCTACAGCTTTAAGTGTAAATCTAGCTGGTTAACAGCTGTATTATTGCTGAATAAGACAGTGAGGCTTAGGGACCTAACTAGCATAACTCACGTTAAACAAACAATGAATGAGCCCTTCTGACAAACTTCAACGTTTACTTACATGACAATGTGCGAGTAGGACACGCCTCTACGAGAGAAAGCAGTTAAGTAGCATATTGTTTAAATAAAACATGGATTACCTTATACAGTTTTCTTTCACTTGTCACAGCACCACTAATATATGATCTTAGTAATGGCGAGTGCTTAATGTTTATGGTAGGAAATTTGGTGCCGATGAAAATTACACTTTTATACATTTATAAAATGAATACTCTTAATTTTACCGTGTTTCATCTGATATACATTTTTAATTGCAACTAAAATACATAAAAGTTTTAAGTATAGCTTAAGAATTATGAGGTTCAAATTAAATGTTATTTTTAATAAATCTATTTTTACATACAATAAACCACTTTTTACATACAATGGCACGATGAATTTACATATACCATCGCGTATAAAGTGACATCAATGCGTTCTATTCTAGGTACCAAACAAAAAAACGTGCAAAGCACAAGTACAACCACTCATTCATTTCCCATGGCCTTCCTATACTTTAGTATTCACGACATATAAGTTATCGTACTCACGTTCGGTTCCATGAATCGCGGCGCTATCCTATGGGCCCATAAAATGGTATTCTGTACTATATTCAACATGGTTTACTGACCAATTGAGAACCTTGTTGTAACGGAATACGGTCTAGCTGTGGTAAGGTAAGTGCTGTTAGTATTCCTGTCCAAACATTCCGGCTCGCAGCGATTGTTCACGCAAAAATTAATGGCGAACATTCTTTGTAACAAACATGCACATTGTTTTTGTGATAAATGCAAAGTTATAAATAAAATATTGTTTTGCTTTGCAAATGAAATGATTAACTCACAGTTGTATGATTTAGGCGACGTATGGAATGGTTTTTTTTAACTGTGTTTTGTCTAAAATATGCAAAGTAACTGTTTTTCAATACAAGGGTTTCTCCTCAAATTAGCTGTATTTTGTGAATGTCTACAGTAGTGTAGTGTAGAAGTGTCGTTGTGTTTGAAAACCATTTCCATTAAAATAAACATTAAGCTTTATACCGTGAACCTCGCTTTTGTGGATTACTTGCTTAGTTAGTAGAAATGAAAAATCGTGATTTCCTTGGAATCACACTTTTTCTAAATAACTGAGGTTGTAGAGGAAGTAGGTTCTATAACTCATCATCATCATCATCTCAGCCATAAGACGTCCACTGTTGAACATAGGCCTCCCCTTTGGAGCTCCATAAGTATCGGTCGGAAGCGACTTGCATCCAGCGTCTTCCGGCGACCGACCTTTATAAGGTCGTCTATCCATCTTGTGAGTGGACGTTCTACGCTGCGCTTGCTAGTCCGTGATCTTCACTCGATCACGGATCGGATCGGTTCTATTACTATGAGTACATAATTGCCTATGCTATGATTTTAACGTGTATTTTCGTAATACTTGTTTTTGTTTATAGCTGTCAACAAGAATATCGGTAGATTCGGATGTTAAATTTTTCTCACTAAACTATCGAATACCACACAGAGTCAATTAATAAAATAAAATATTTGTTACTTGCCCAAACCTCAAGTCTTAAATACACTATAACAGTTAAAACCTAGCAAAAAAAGAAAAGCTTTAGGTAATGAAGCCGCTGAAAGAGTGTAATTAGTTGATTACGCTCATTTCCATCATTAGCGGCCATTCCTGCTCCATTCGGATGCAGGCGCAGGCGCCGCACCGTCGTGGCTAATTAGATTAAATGCTCTCCGCCACTTGATGATAAACCCGTCTTGAGGCTTAGGATATATTGGGTTATTTGAAAACCGAACGTTTAGTCCAGTACTATTCGACATAGGATCAACTGTGTCGAGAGATGCGACATGGCCTATAGTTTAGATCAAATAACTGGAACTTTTAAAAATTTTATTGTTGCCATACTATATTTCTTTTATACGATATTCTTAGGAAAGTACATAATAAAATCAAGGGTTTCGGGCTTAATGAAACTGTAGACTAATGACTAACGAGTATTTGTTGATTTCTATGTTGAATATGGCAATTTACGTGCTTGTTTTTGTACACATACATGTACTGGAAATCGAGGAGGGGGGTGTTCCATAACACGTAGGGACTTAGGGAGCTTAAATACCTCGTAGCCTCGAGGACACTGAAACTACGCATCATTGCTCTGAATATTATCCTTCACATATCAGTGCTCTTTCCGTCGCATGTGCGTAATAAAGAAGGAGCGAGAGCAATGTCGACGTCATTATTACAATTTTGCGCGTACCAATAAAGAGCTATAATTGCCGACTGTCTCGGCGCAGAACATTATAGCATTCACAGACGAAACCTGAGGGAATGTCAAGCTTGGTTTTTTACATAAGTAAACGAAGACAAGAAAAAGTAAAGTTTTAGATCGTCCTTTGAGTATTTCGTAGAATGAAATTACCTAAGTATAACACTTGAAAAAAACCATTGTTACAGAATTGTTTGAATATTAAGAAGGACATATACCATGTCGTCAGGTGACAACAAAAGCTCACATATTACAAAAAAAAATTTAATCGACAACAACAACAACCTTGTTATGTTACCAGTATGGTTCATTATGACTATGAACTTGGGGTAGTACTTATAGTGAGTTTGAGTTTTCACCCGACGATGTTATTTCTTTTTTGCCTATTTTAACCGACTTCAAAAAAGGAGGAGGTTCTCAATTCGACTGTTTTTTTTATTATTATTATTTTGTATGTATGTTACTCGGTATCTCCGTGAATCGTGAACAGATTTTCAATATTTTTTTTTATCGAACAGGTATAACCCCTAGATGGTCCCATTGTCACCAAGTCGGGGTCTGATAATAATAATAATAAAATACTCTTTATTGCACACCTCGATACATGAATTTTGACAGAAAAAATCTCTGGTCTGATGATGGGATACTGGAGAAATCGAGGGAACTCTTCAACTATTATATGCACACCTATAGTGATTTCACTATTTTTATAGCAACTCGGCCACTTCCTCTTGGAATAGCGGATCCTTAGTGAAGTCGGTTGTTTTTTGTTTAAAATGATGTTGGTCATATTGTTGGTGACACGTGACAGGAGAGCTAATACAGAACCCTACCCTGAGCACTGAGCCAAAATGCTCTAGACCGATTTTTATTAATTAAAATTATGTATCTTGAGCTGTATTTAAGGTTCGCAGAAATTCTCACATTACTTCATGCAGTTTTAGTTCATTTAAACGACACAGATAAAGTAATTGCGCCTACGCACAGAACACGAACTAGCGCTAAAGCGCAATCTTCCCCCATAACTTTCGATTAATCGATTTTGCGCTCTATTATAACGCAAAGTGCAAGAAATTACAGTTGTACGCAATAAACAGTAACGGTATAGGGCAGTTCACACGAATATCGTTCTCATTAATAAACAATGCAATAGTGGGAATTCGTGAGCAGCCATGATCATAGTTGAAGAAGGATCACCTCCTACAGATTCTGCATAAAAGCTAAGTACAAGGTTTGAGTGGACGCTCGGAGCGGAGCGTTCGGCGGGGCGTGCAGCGTGGCGGACGAGCATCCATACACTGTGCAGCGCCGACTCAGGACACCAGTATGAGTTTCATTTGTTTAACATGCACGCCGCACGGCCCGCTCCTCTGGACGCCCAACTCGAGCATCCACTCAGGTCTTACACTAAGGCTGGATTTACACTTGTTGTGTTTTGTTGTTTACTTACGTAAGTAGGGACGAAGCAATTGGCGAGAATGAGATGGAGATATTCGTATCTCATTCTAACCCATAGCTGCGTCTCTACTTACGTAAGCAAAACTTACAAGTGTAAATCAGGCCTAAGACAGAGGGTGCGAGGTTACATTGTCAACTACTCAATCAATCGATCAAATATTTTTCATGCAAGTTCTCGTCACGTTTATTATAACTCACTAAGACTCTTCATTTATAAGCGTCCTCCTAAGACCATTGCATCCTACATCATTTTGTGCTAAAATTACAAAATGTGTATATTGTAAGTCATTTCACATTGATATTTTTCTATTGGGTACACACCCACGTGCCATTATAGTAAACGCAACTGACATAAACGGTCGTGCTTCTTAAGGTAATAGTTTCCAATCATATTTTGCCATAACAAAAAAAATGACATAAAATCTAAAGTCATAATTTGTATATTTAAAAAAAAAACATAGGTCGCCTGTAGGGCTTTATTAAATCTCTGCGGTGTCGATTCCACCGAGAACTTCTGCTAAAGCCCTACGAAATACTCCATCTAATAGCTGGGTTATCTATGCAGCTTAAGGAAGCGCAATTATATTGTTTCCCGTTAAGCATAAACTGTTCGTCATTCTTGAGTTTATACTCGTAAATGCTGTAACTGTGAAAAGAATCCTAGATGTGTTATTAAGCGAGTGTAGTCGCTATGCTCATTGTTTTGCGGAAATGATGGAGTAAAGACCAGTGGCCTATTTAATAAAGCTACAATTGACAATTTACAAGCGGTAGTCTCTTTCTAATACATACGGTTAGAAAGAGACTTCCGCTTGTAAATGGTCACTTGTAGCTTTACTAAATAGGCCCTTGGTATACATACATTGACATATAAAAAAAACAATATACAAACGGAATATCTTGGGCTTAATTCGATAACTGAAAACAAAACAAACAAAATCGCATCGCATAAAAAATGTATGTTTAATGCAGGCATGGAATGCAGGTATTAGAGAGATATACAACTTTAACACATTTTCTGTGTCCTTACATTCGTTTGAAGACCAAAATACAAAATAAGTACTTAGTTTGATATTCAAATAATGACATTGGACAGGAAATGTGTTATAGTCCGTCTGCGATTCATATGTCTATTTATATGTCTCATCAGATCCAGATATATTAATAGTTAAACATTCTATAACTCACTATACGAGTACACGACCCACCAACATTTGACAAGCAGCACGTAAATTTTGGCACTCTTTTCGTATAAATCGTAAAACCCGAGTTTATAGGTACAGTTGCCATAAAATATATCGAAGTGGCAAAGGTACTCAAAATATCTGAACATGGATTTTATCGCCTTGACAATAGAGGCGTTGTTGAGATATTTGTGACCACCGTGGCCGCTCCGATATATCTGATGGCAACTGTATAAGTGCTTACACAAGTACCTTCACGTTTATACTAACCTCATTCGGGGTGATCAGTAAACAGCAAGCATTTCACATTTGTATTCAATAAGTCAATCCACCGGTTCCAGTTACCAGGACCACATATTATTGTCCGAACAATAAAACACAATGAAAAACTTAGATTAGACACAATGAAAAAAAGACTTATCATCTTGTTTGGAGTCATCGTATTTTTGACGCAAAAAAAAATGCACAACGGATAGGTATAGCCGTCCAAAGGGGGAACGCAGCCAGCATTATGGGAACTCTTCAGCAAGGGACGGACTCCGGTGACCTTACCTAGTTTATGGTTTTAGAATTATTAAGTTTCATAGGTAGATATTAAGTTTTCTTTTTATATACATTTTGCATAATATTGTAATTTTTAGATTGAAATAAACACCCCTTCTAATGACTCCCTAAAAGTGCAACGTAACTTGACAGAGACATGCATCAATGGGAAATTCACAAGCCACTTCCTAGCTAACAACATGAATGGAGCTCTTCCGAGCTTTTTCTGCTAGATAATTGTCTCGTCTGCATATTAGTTGGATGTCGGTGCTAATTTGTATGGAAGAGTATATCGTGTCGTGTGCCTAATGCAATAACTGAACAAGCTTTTTGTTGATTTAATATTAATTACTGGAAAAGATGATGAGATGAAAACCTGTGCTGTAACATATAAGATATTACCTAGTTATTACGTAATGAAATGTTAGAGTACTTATTTAAATTGTATGAACATTTAAAATTAAGTATTTGCAAAAGGGTTGTATTTAAAAAAATTTAGAAAGTGACATCGCACTCGCGTTCTACGCCTTTTATATATAAAGTTGGAAAAAACTGCAAAATTGTAAAAATGGCAAAAATATTAAAAATATTTATAACGGGTTACTCACGTAATTTTTGTCGATTTTTGCTCGACATGTTTCGATCAATTACGTGAGTAACCCGTTATAGTTAAAATGGCAAAAATAACAAAAAAAGTAACTATACTCCATTAAACGTCAAATTAATGAGGTACGAGAACTTAAAGTACTTGATTTATGGATCATCACTAATCAGTGTTAAATATACAGCAAAACATGGTGGTTTGATCAGGGGACATTATTCTTATCGTATCCATTAAAAATAATATCGAAAACATATTGAGAGCGTTCTCTCGTTTTCTTTGAAGTTATAGCACCATAAGAGCAATAGACTCCGACTGCACTTATTATGTTACTCTGTATTAATATTGAATTGGTCAGACACAATAGGCCGTCCAACCTCCGGCGCTTGCCAAACGAGCCTCACTTTAATATCCCAATAAATAACAACGAATATGGAAACAGGAGATGGAGTTCATATTTACCTAGTAGTCTAAACAGCTTTCCTAAAGAAATATTATAAAACATAGAAAGTAAGCCTAATAAAATAAAATATATAATAAGGAAGGAACTCAATAGCAAAATGTAATAATATTAAAATGCCAAGCATCAGAATATAACATATAAATATATAATTGTATGCATAGATACATAAACATACTATAATTATTGTATAAGCTAACACTGATCTCAATATCAACTTAGTAATAATAATCTTAAATGTTAAAGATTTTAACTAAGTTTCAATTAATTGTAAGTTACATAAGGTACTGAAATAAACAGATTTTAATTTTTTTTTTTTTATAAGACCGTTTAGTATAAAGCTGCCACAATTTCATAAGTCACAACAATCGTAAGCCAGTAATACATGTAAATATACCAGCTGATTAATGTCTTATAAGAGAATCTTCTTGGTCTCATCGAATTTGTGATATTATTGGCACTGGGTCTTTGTGTCTGAATACAGTCGCAGTTTTTCCAAAGCGCATTATGCATTTTGTCTTAACATTCCCATGTCAGCGACAATGGGATGCGCGAGGTTGCTCACCTCGCATTGTACTACGATATGCTATGCTAGAACAGACGCATGTATCATTTATGCGTTTGCAAGGGAAAAGTTCCCTTATATGCGGCTAGAAATATGCGATTACTAACGGTGCTCAATACATATACAAAGCTTGTCTCATAAGGTTCTTTTTTATGTAAATCGCAGATAGTCTCAAAATTACGACCTTTTCACCTGGTAGGGTTTTCTTCTGCGACGCCGTTCTGTTCTGTGCGCAGATTAACTGGATCCAAATTTGAATTGTGACAGTTGTAATTTCAAGTGAAGTACGTGTTCCGTTAGAACGATCGCATTATCCGGTGTTTCTCTAACTTTCAATGCACAATGCTCATAGAACTAATTTAAAAGTAATTTTGACGAGTAACAGGAGATGACCCTAAGATTTGTTTTGACCCAAAAGTTGTTGATTCTTTGATTTTGTCATAGCTGTTAACCACCAAACATGGCGCACAAAATTTGCTCTAGATATCACATCTAGTAGGTTCTACCTACATAATAAATCAATGTTTGACAAATTCTCATTAGGACTTGACATCGGAATTATATTGATCAATACTTCCTTTAGCAACTTAGTTTTTGATTTCACATAGATAATGCAATTTCCTGAAACGTGGTTTTTGGTGTACTTGGTGGTTGGTGGTGTGGCTATGTGTTATTATTTATGCGGTGTGTGTTGATTACTAAAAAACATAAACTTTGTGAGTTATTGAGCCTAAAGTTTTTTTTAATTACATTATAGTCACAGAATAGAAATCAATAACAATTTGACTTACTTTATGGATTTAAGGCGTATTTAGAGCAATTACAGTTATCATATCACACTTGCGATTTGCGAGCGAGTTTTGTATGGAAGCGAACACGCCGCGAGTTCGCCGCGTACGAGTTTTGTAAAGAAATCGCTTTCATATCGCTCAAGTGTGATAAAGGTCCTTAACTTTATCCAAATACAGTTAGTCGTACAACTCATGATCGTCATTTACGACACATAGAGGATGATAAGAGGGTAATTTGCAGAAAAAATGTACCTTTACTTTTTTTTTATTTGATATATATTTTGAGTCTATCCTATGCAGAATCATGAGCTCTATCGAGTCTGATAGATTAAAAAAAATGTCCCAACTGTTCCAAAATTTTCATACAAAAAAATATCAAATTAAAAAAAAAAGTAAAGGTACATTTTTTCTGCAAATTACCCGAGAGCTAAATTCCCTCCCTATCTTTTTCAGCGCGAGTGAAAGAGAAACACTGCGTTACGATTAGTATGATGAATTTAAAAAAATTGCATTCATTGAGAAATATAAGGCAACGAAGTTTTTAGTATTAGTGTGGTGGAATTTTGTCCTTAATTACAGACACATAAGCCAAGAAACTAAATACGTGCAATTGTTTAAAGCTAATTTTAAGATGTATCTTTGGAATTATTTTCTATCAAGCCGATTTCATCCAATCGTGTATTGGAATTAACGAAGTTCTTTTAAATATAATGAATATTAACATATATTTTTTATTACTTTTCCAAAACAAGTAGTTATGACTATAATATGACTGTTTAATTAAAGTCAATTTGAAGGTCATCGGGTGTTGCCAGCCTCTAAATATAAATGATTAAAGTGCAACTTCTGTAAATAAGCTGCGACGCTCCGCGGGTGGGATCTTACATCGCACGAGTGAATGAGTGATTGAATGAGAATGAGCATTCAAACCGTACCAACTGATTAATCGGTTCATTATGTAGTATACTAATTAATTAAAATGGCGATTGACAATAAACTTTCATAATGAAAGTAACGGGACCTTGTAAGTGACTTTATTTGGTATCATGATTTTGATAATATAATTTTTATTTAACACCTTTCACTTGCGAATAAAAACAGTAAATTGACAGTATAAATAGTGTATTTATAAAGCCATATTAGCTTGTTAGGTTTGTGACACAGGTTATTTGAGAACTTTTGTGAAAATGGCAAAGTCACCGGCCCGGCGAAATAAGAGTTAAATTATAATATTTAAAATTATTTGTGTATAATATAGAAGTAATTGAACCTCCCAGGTGAATTCTATAAAATTTTATTTACCATTCGTTAAATTAGCAAACTCTTATGTTTATATTGTATTTGTATGTATGCGTTGATAGATAATTGACTCTACTTATTAAACAATTGATTGGCAATGCATGAATTAGCCGTGACTCGCAAAAAGACAGATTTTATAGTAACTCATTAATACTTAGGCCTTTTCTTAAACGAGTGGCTCAATTAAAATCAGCATATCACATGTCCGCTCAAACTGCGTTACTAATGTCCCAGCTATCTGTTCATCGGAGCATACGCGATTCAAGCGATTTTCCGGTGAGTAACGCCGCGTGCGGCCGCCGCCGTGACCGACGAAAGTTGTTTATCTCGCGATAATTATTATCGAATTAGCACGTACGGTGTGAATTGGGATTATGGTAGGGCTTTGTGTACTTGTAAAGGCTTTTGGTTTCCCTTTATCAATGGAGAGAGAGGTATGAAAGTACATATGGCTTTTGAATAAGGTGCTTTCGGATTTTATAATGTTTTTTCAGATTTATATTTATAGGATCAAGTAATTAATGTCCCAATTTTTATCAAAACAAGTCTTGGAAAAAATAATTTGACGTTTTATTTTATACTAGGTTGGCCCTAGCTTCCTGCTTTGGATAGTGTAAAATAATCCACTAGTTCATAATTTTCATAAATTTGCACATGACTTAACGATGTAGATATTTAAATTGATAAGATATGATAAGATCTTGAATTGCTTGATTTATAATTGCATTTTGATAATTTTATAATCCAACTGAAAAAAACTGCCAAGCAAATCAACAATATTATAATTTACGCGTCTTTCATAATATCCCAAGCTTTGTCATAGCTTCGCTATCGTAATGCAATCTAACGATGCAATACGTCTTAAAGCGATCTCGTTATGCAAATGATCATTTACAATGCATAATGTCATTTAATTCCGATTTTAAATACAAAGCCGATAGGGGTTTGGCAATATGTACTCAATAGGGACTAAGTATATGTTTAACCTTGAATAAATCAGGAGACTATGGGAATTTGGGGTTACAGGCCACGGTAACCGATTTTGACTTTATTACGCTTGCCACCAACAGCATATAAAAAGATTATGGTAAAATTAGTTGACGTAACATAGTTTAGAAAATTTGGTTTGTGTTTAACGACTGAGTACCTACGATAAATGAAAAATTACTGTATAATAATTTTTATAACTTTTCTTAAGCCTTTAAAAAAGGTTAAAAACTTGTATTGACAAGCAAGTGCACAGTATTTTTATTAAACATATTCAATGTTATGTCCGCTTACTTAGGTATTTTTCTTCATCTAAAAAAGTATTCACACATTTTTGCGGAATTCATATTCAACAGTTTTTTTCTACTTTGAAACAACTATAAAAAGAGATACGTCATTCATGATCCATGTTAATTTTAATAAAATATTTGAAAATAAACATAGCATTGTGCTTAGTCATAGAATATTTTATTTGTCAGTTAAAATGCAGATGAGCTGACAAAACATAGAGGAATGTAAGGTTTTCATCAATATAATATAACTATAGCTACACATACAACATATACAGGGTGGCACTTTACTATGATATTTGCTGAAAGTATAGTGTTATCTAATTAATTTTCAATCAATTTATTATAACTTTAAAGCTAGGTTAAGTAAAACAAAAAGACATTGAACATTAAACTTTTTATTATAGGTGAAAACCCTGCCGTTATAAAGTTAATATTTTCATGACGTCACTGCTCGATCACCTTGCTAGGGTTGAAGCAGACGGATTTTTGCACTAAAGTTTAACAAGCTTTATCTCGTAAACGGTAAAGAATATTAACATAGTTCATTAGTTAAAAATAAATCTCTTAGGGTGAACAATTCCCCGTTTTTGTAAAAGCTCTTCGTTCTGTTCCACGCGATATATGTAGGTATCCTTAAATATTAAATTTTCATTCACAGGTGATTCTATGCTATTTTCACATAGTCCACTGTTGGGAAACTTTTTTAATCACCATAAATAATGGAAAGCATGTTAGTATGTACACAGATAAAAGGATATCTTAATCGAAGATATTAATTCTTGTATATAAGGAAAATCGATAATTTCTTAAATAAAGTAATAAATATCTTGAACCAAGTAAGTTCTATCTTGGATCAACAAAATCATACTTGGTTCAACAAAATCATACTTGGTTCAAGAAATTATCGATTTTCCTTACAATACAAGAATTAATATCTTCGATTAAGATATCTTTTTTTTTCTGTGTAATTTGTCATTATCATTAGACTACAGCACATGATCGCTCGTAAATCACTTGGTTCACAAAGATTTTAACTGTTTACCGAGTATAACGCTCATTTTAACCAAAACAACTACTAGTAAATGACTTTCAAAACACAAATATCGTGCCGTGCGAGTTTCTCCCGCTAGAGCCATACCTAAAGCTACTTTTTTATAGGAAGGTTTGATTGAACCTAAAAATAATAATATGAAATCCGACCTAGCCAATTTTTTATCTATGTAAGTGATGAAGAATATCACCAGACCAAAAATCCACCTTCTAAATGATAAAGAAGCCTATTGTGTCCAGCAATAAGAAATGAGCCATATGTTGACCTAGAAGGAGGATGTTTGTATCCAGCAGTGAGATTTATAGCCTGGTAATGTTGACGATAACATCACATCATGTCACTGGCTGGAGAACTTACCACCTACGTATTCGCGTTTTGTGTGCGATCGATGTTGCAAGAAATGCCGCTCAGGTATATGACTCTATAGCCACCAACGAAGACGCAGGAACCCATAAACCCACAAGCACCGCAACAAACATCTACAACAGATGCTGTGGCCAATGTGATGACTGTACGATGCAGGCAATGGGAGCACGAGGCAGACAACCTCGTAATTACGAGAACAATGCTCGCGCCTGAGAAGTGATGCTTTCCCCAGATCCACAGGTTATCTAATTTTATTATGTTCTATTAGAAGTCGGTCGGAGTTAATATTATAAATAATTGAAAGGAATTTATTTTAAGCATTAATATTATTGTTTTAAATGGTAGCAATTCTATATTGGTAATTTAAATGAGCATCATTGTTGGGAAGATACAAAGTATGTTGGTTTTAATTTGTATACCAATTGAACGCTAGCTTTAGCTGTAGAGCCCTGTGCCCAATTATGGGGCTTACAGATTGGTGATGATGATGAATTGCGTAATTTAAGCAAATTTAACGTTCAAAGTGGCCCATACGATTATTTTCCTCCGATGTTTTGTAAAAAACTATACAAACTAGACCTACGCTATGTAACAGCCGTATTATTGTGCAGTCGATGTCAAAGATATGTTTACACTTTTGCACTTTACTCCTTTGTGATAAGGTCCAAAAGTGTAAAGATATCTTTGACGTCGACTGTACACGAAACTTTATTTAAGTGATTTACTAAGACTAAGGATCTAAGACGACTCATTAATATTTTATTGTATTTTTGCATTTGTTTGTCTAGACCTAACAATAAAAATAATTTATAGCTACAACTATCGGCAAAAAACATTATATTTGCATCGAATGTCCATATTTAGATAATGTCAATGTCAAATTCATATAGATAATGTCAAAGAAATCTTAAATTAAAATTGCTTAAAATACGTACCTAATAGTTACATAGTTTTCGTTTCATTTTATACATTGATTTGTTACCAAAGTTGATGCAGGACCAATTTCTAACATTCAATCGTATAAATTAATTAAAATTTCCATGCATCAGACTACTTAAGTAATTAATTACATTACAATAGTCGATGATCTATGCAAATGAATATTTTTAACAAATCTTTTAGGTATTTGCAACGTTCTTTAAATGTCAGTTATCATTTTAAATCCATTATCTAATAGATCTAATAAATTAATATCCTATTAAATTCTAAAGAAGAAAAATACTTATTCAATCAAATCAAAGCTCAAACAATTAAAGTCCAATCAAAGTTACTTCAAGTAATACCGGCGTGTAAAATTTGATTGATACATAATAAATTACTAATATCGTAACTTCCTGCCTTCTTCCTGCGGTTATATGGAAATTCAAATTTGCAACGACACATAATATCCGTTACACACGTTCACTAAACATGTATAACTAGGGGCCGTATTCTAAATTTAAAACACATTTAGAAACGATACAACTCCAATGTATTAACAACGCAATACAACTAGCGCCGAAACGCTTTAATCAGAAATATCAGTATTTCTTTGAAAATTATTCCAATGCGACTCCAATACAACTTCAGTATTGGTTGATTATTTGGTGTGTGTTTGAGATGGATTGTGTTTTAATGTATTGTTTAAGTATATTAAAAATAGAATAAGGCACTTGGAGTTATGTTTGAGATGGATTGTGTTTTCAATTCAAAGATTTCGAAGGAGGATGTTATCAATTCGTCGGGATCTCTGTTTTTTTTTTGCTTGTTTTTTTTTATGTATGTTCACCGATTATTCGAAGACGGGTGAACCGATTTGGAAAATTCTTTTTTGTTTGAAATCACAGTTAGTCCCATTGTCACCAGGTCCAGATCTAATAACGGGATCCCGAAGAAATCGAGGGAACTCTGCAACTATGATAGGCACACCTATAGTTTCCTTCACTATTTTTTACAGCAATTCCTCTTGGAATAGCTGTCGGTTCTTTTTTTGGTAAAATTATTATTTAAACAATACATTAAATTTAAGTATTTTAAAATAAGAATACGGCACTAGTTGGATGAGCATAAAAAGATATTGATACGTTTTTTTATTGGTTGTGGTACTAGATGGGAGGGCTAAATTTTGAAAGATAGGGGTAGTTTCTTTGTTTCATATTATCTGATTTCAGTAATATGTTTGCTTGGATCTAGCTTCTACTCGTGACGGTCCGTAGAGTTCAGGGAATATTTAAATACGTCTAAGATTGTTAAATGCGTTTTTTTATTTGTAATTTACGAATATTCGTCCGGAAAGAACCAACTTCGTATTGACAGTGGGTTCATTAGAAACTACAATCGTTTCACTTAGTGACTGCAACGTAAAGATATTTGCATCTACTAATCGTCATCTCATGATTCTCATGTAAGTGATCTGACGATAAAAGCCACAACAATTAACGATTATCGTCGTCTACATTATCTTTTATGAGAGTCTCTTCGTCTAATAAAAGAAGTTAATTATAATCCAACAAGCTGCGTGCCTGTTAATAATTTTAATAAGCTACTTTGAATCACGATTTTTTTTATCACTTAATCCTAATAATTTACGAGTACTGTCAATAGTGTCAGTGCTTAAATTATAGTCGAACGAGCAGAGCGTAAGCGAAGCGAAGAACCTTGCAGTTCTTACAGACCACTTAGGACACAACGCAACGGAACTGTCAGCGGGCTAGCTACATAGACGTATTTGCATTTAGGAGCATTCCACGGAAAAGTCCACCGTTGTCCCGTACGAACAAGAATTTTCAGAAAATTGGTAGGTTTTGTAGATCCTTTATCTGCATCAATAGAGTCAAATTTTGGTCAGAAATATAATATTCCAATTAAAATAGCAAAGATAACTCTAATGACAGAGATACAGATGCGTTTGTACGGGACAGCTCGTGGAATGCCCCTTTAGATGGCTTTTTGATTGTGAATAGTTGTGCCGCGATTGCTTTAGGAACGTTTTTCTGAGCTTTATATTTGTTGGAGTTGTAGCAGAGATCAATATGAGTAGGATCGATCAAGAGGTTATGGAGTTGAAAAGCGCGTAACTATCTTCATAGGGATTAAGGGTCTTGTTATATTGATCTTTGTTTGTGAGTAAATCGCGAGTTCTCAGTTCGAGGTGGACTACTAGTAAAAAACGATTAAGGTTCTTGTTATATTGGTCCTTGTTTGTGAGCAAATCGCGAGTTCTCAGTTCGAGGTGGACTACTAGTAACTAACAATCAATATGCTATAAACATCTTTATCTTACTTTAAGATAACTTTTCAAGATCGTCGGTCGTAAAATGAAACTGGAATCTGATTGGTTCTGCTTTTACCAATAGGTATATGGTGATTAGTAGATTTCTCATAATAAAGAAAAGAAAGGAGATGGGTGCCTTTGATCATGGAACTTAAAATAAAATAGAATGATCGTTTTTATAACTGTTACTGTTTTGAGA
The DNA here is from genome assembly GCA_911728535.1 of Pammene fasciana. NCBI lineage: Eukaryota > Metazoa > Arthropoda > Insecta > Lepidoptera > Tortricidae > Pammene > Pammene fasciana. The sequence continues at coordinate 10,484,571 of OU452282.1, read as the reverse complement.
ACATATTAGGAACTTTATACCATCGCCCACACTTTTAACTGCCCATAAGTGGACCTTATGGGTTTGTAATAAGGTCCACCAAAGTACAGTTAATTTAAGAGTGTTACTGTTCGTACTATCATTACGTTAAAAAGTTGTAGGCAGTATACAGCCTACAACTTCGATCCTTTCTCTACATTTAGCGTGTGCATGACATGACGGATCAAAGGAAAGGAAATTTATGCAAAGTTCCTGGGATCCGCATCCAGATCCGGATAATTTCACACATTTAAAGCTCCATGGTTAGGAACTCCCGGTGCTTTGGTAAGTAGGAAATGTACACAACAGACCAGGATATTGATTTAGCAAGTAATAAACCTAGTTATGTATGTTAAAGCCATAATGTTTGGCCATAAACGGTACAATGCGATGTAGTACTTTAATTATGTATGTCGACAGTCATCTGCTTATTATGAGATGAGAAGCTTATGTTTCTACTATACAATTAACAATTATAAGTAATCATAATTTTCAATTCAGGCAAGTAAGGAACGTTCGGTGACAAACTTGCTAATTTAGAGCGTTATCACACTTGCGATTTGCGAGCGAGTTTTGTATGGAAATCGCATTCAAAATACAAAGTTCAAGCCTGAAGTATCGAATCTGCACTAAGATTCATAAAAGAACTAAGTAGAAATATTCAGATTACAAAAGATGACAAATTGTGTATAATCACATGAACTTTTTGCAACTTTATACTTATTCGGTGGTTAACATAATCTAACTTGTATCAGTGGCCATCTACGAGATGTTATTGAAATAAGTCGACTTTGTGTACACTTATAGCGGTACATTGTAGGCGAAACGAATTTCTTTCAGTTTACTTTAACCATTAGATGGATTTCTTGACTTAGCACAAAAATCCACTCACAAACCGGGTCGTGTGGCACTTACACTTTTTAGCTTCATTAAAATTTCCTACAGATATTTAATTCGGAATTATCCGATCCGAATTTGTTTTATCTATTCGAGACTACCCAGATACCCTTGAGGGGGGGGGGGGGGGTGAAAAAATATATAGACCAATGTGGGTCAGTTCGGTTTACACAGGGTGGTTCCACAACACGGAGCTTAAACCATCCGGTTGCCTTGCGGACACTGAAACTACGTGTCATTGCTCTGAACATAAGTAAGTAAGTCACTATTCTACATTCTACAGATGACATGACAATAATTCGTATTACTGATCAGTCCCGTATCTGGCTCTTAATTTTAATGACATACGAACTATTTTTGCGTCATGTATGTCAGCTTACTTATGACCAACAATTTATAGATGCCGTACGTAGCATCGACTGGAGCTCGATTTTTTAGACGTGTGAATTGAAGTTTGGAGAAAAAATTAAATATTTGAATACAGTTACTTTACAGTTTGTGTCTGCTGCTAGCTTATAACTGTTAGAGATGTATCGAATGACAAAGCGATATATTATTCAAACGGTATTAAAAAAGGGCGTCTGTTTAATGTGTAATGGACATACATGTATGCAAGGAAATATTTGAATAGGAAGCTTTTGATTCCAACAAAACCATGAATGAACCATGACAGCGTTTTGTGATGCATATTATTTTAGGGTTTCTTTTGTGTTTATTATTTATGATATAAATGAATTAAAAAACAATTTACTTACATATTCATATTTTTATGGGTAGTTTTAAAGATCATACGTTTTACAGGCAACTTCCGAAAATTGTATGCATCATTATAACCTTCTTCCTCCTTCCTTGTCCTTAGAATATGGTTTCTATTACCAATGTAAGTTCATGGCTTTATAATGGCAAGACGTTGTTACCGAAACTTTATCTTATCGTAGTTTAAACTAAAGGAGCAGAACAATAGCTGGTGAACTTTACTTCGGACAGTTAATTTTGAAATCCTGATATTGATATGTCCATGAACTTTGTTTTACTTTGCTCTTTAAAAAAATATTGTTTTTTTATTTACAATTGTGTTTAAAAAAACTTGGTATATTTCTTGTTGTTAAAATTAAAAACTAACAGTTTTAATACGCTACTGTTTGTCAATTTTACTAATTTACGGCATAATTATTCGAATTGTAGCCTTATACCTAATTCGTGATATTAATTTTGTATTAACTAAATAAACTAACTAAATCGCCGATATCTATGTTTATCACAAATATTTACACCAATATCCGTAAATAAACTAGTAATAAGTAGTGCAGTTCGTATGGTAGAGCTCAACTTTTCTTGCAATAGAAAGTGAATAAACAGTCTAAGAGCACCTACATTTTTTATGCACTCGTTATTGAAATGTTCGATCAACACGCTGTCGATACCCTATTTGGCCGAGAAATAATAATCAGATCGGATACAATTTATTGTACATGTGATCGGCCCGCGCATCGGGTTGCGCAAGGCACTTTCACTGGCGACTATTCTTTACACAAACTTCAATTAGCATGAAACGTTGTTTTAGTTTTACCAACATTACTGGTATGTAAAGAATAAGTAGGTCATGTTATGCAAGTATTGGCGAACATTTGTCTTATAACGGAGGTTGAGGTCGCGTTTGGGATCACTCGTGTATGTTAGTCATACTTAACATGTTTAATGAACTTGTAAGCCTACTAGTGATATTAATATTCAATTACTTACTCTCTAAAGATAAAGCGTTTACTTTTTGTTTTGAAACTTAATTTTATTCATGACAACAGTATAAATAAACAATACAAAAAAGTGCATGTATTATGAATTATGATGTATTTTACCCTTCCTTGTAGAATACTCAAAATTACATACATAACTAGATTTGCCTTGATATCCGATCTCCCGAAAATATGATACAAAATCCATCATAAATCAGAAACCGGACGCGGGCAGATAGTATTTCTGCAAATAATATCTACGAAAGTCAATGCCATTCACTGACCGAAAGCTTCATCATTGCTTCGAAATAGGTAGTCGCTCTATGATCTGCTTCAATCATTCGTTCATTCTTTCATTTTTTTTTCTCTGTGATTATTTTTTGCTCCTGTGGTTACCTCCCGCGTAGCTTTTTAAATTGCCACGTAGATTACTAAGCACGTAAACAACTAATTGTAGCGATCGTTGGACGGCATTAATTTTTTATGGTAAAATTGGTGTAGTTAATGATGTATTTATTGCAATTTAAATTGATTATTGTACGTGGCGTCCATTATACGAATCATTTACTTAGCTGCTCCGTAATTTGAAAATTCTCACGTATTTCCACAACTCAAACCACAGTTTAGCGGATTGTAGCATTTTCGCAGCCGCATCCACAGAAGATTTAAGTTTAAAGCGAGCTTATAAAGGACAATACACTACAGCGCTATAATTTAAACGTCTTTGTAACTACCGTACGATATTTTCAAGTCCAGCTGGAGGCTAGCAATGAACAAAGGCAATAAATAGCAGAGGAAGTATTCTTTGCCGAGCGCTTCGGGGCCTAATCAGCCGTGGCGGTTCGCGGTCGCAAGTTTTTATTTCGATAAGACAGCAACAAATAGAATACAATAGATAGTTCTCTGGGAAAAACAATGGAATTGTAATATAATTGTTGATGTAATATCATGGTAAATATTTTAGCGTTCTCTGTAATGGCATAGGTATAACTAGTGGTTTCGTATTTAAGCATGAACGTGGAGAATTTGTCAAATTAGCTATTGTTTTTCATAGCACAGTATTCATAGCACAGTATTCATAGCACTATGAGTTCGAGCATGGAAATTAAAATATTCAAGTTATGTATTTATGACGTTGTTATAACGAAATATAACCAATTGAAAGATTTATTCAAACATAAGTAATTATAAAAATTAAAAGCTAACAATTAAAAAATAAACTTAAGAATAAACTATAAGTAAAAAATTTGCCCCAAATCGCCGTCGATGGAAATATATATTACATATTTAATCACCTATAAGATAGGTAATTAACAGAGACGTTCGTCCATCTGCTCTATGGGTTAGCATTTGTATCATTCATTTTCAACTAAAAGGTACATCATTTTCGGTTGTCAATAAGGCGTAAGCGCCATAAAAAATAATTTAGAAATAAATACAATTAACAACCTACAATGATGTCTTGATCTCTTAACTGTTATTCTCTTTTTTTCCGTAAATTGCCATAAGTTCAAAAATAAATTAGATTAATGTCATTACATTTTGTTCAACAACAAAACGTTGATACCCGTTAGTTTGGCACTTTTCGCATTTCTCGGTAGCGCGAAGGCGAAGTCAACCGCAGCGAAGCCTACTTTAGAAGCGCACCGACGCCACCGACAGGTTAAAGACCCTTGATCGGTTCACGAGTATTTGTCACAATTATTAAATCACCAAAAAAATAGACTAAAACTTAACCTCTTAAGAACCTGTAAATTCAAGTCAGTTTAGGAAAATTATTGTAACACTGCAACTTAAAAAAAACGTGTTTCACAATGGGAAATATCACCAGAAATAAACTATACCTAAAGAATGGTTAATTCTCATCAAACTGTCTTCGAAAGCTGTAAAACTAGTCCGCCATAACTTTTACTCTTATCTACCTATATATCGTTAAAAGTTATATAAAGATGTAATTAACGTAGGTGTACCGGTAAACGATGAACTGCCTATAGTTAGTTGAACACCGTTAACTGAATCGTTGTTACGTAATATGAATGATTATACCTTCAGCGGTAACGCCCATTGATATAGTAAGTACAGTCAAACAAAAAAACTGCGAGAAAAATAATGTATGTATGATATATCTCTTTGACATCGACTTGTTAACGTTCTTTTTCCGACAACAGTAAAAACTACCAAATATTAACGGCTGTTACCTAATTACGCGATAATTAATAAAAGTAAATAAGGATAAACGCACAACGCAACGCAGAGATTTAATAAAATCGTTTTGTATAAATATGTCAAATCTATACACTATAACTAAATGTCTGCAATCATGTGTAAAATACAGTTGGAATCAATATTAGTCAGTAGTTTTTATTCTTATTTATGTAAGACAAGCATACGTACTCCATCCTATAAGTTAATTTACTACTCGAAGTATAGTATTATTTACTTTAAAACTAAACACTCTTTTGGAATGTTGATTCCTTCCGCCATGTCAGAATTCGTTGTCTGTAAACCTATAATCAAATCATCAACTTTTTGCACTGATCATACTTTTTTTCTGACCGTTACCAATAAGTTAAAAGGCATTATATGCCGACGCACGAATGTTTAAATGAACTTATTACACAACACATATATTTTGTGAACAGTGTACACATGTACAATGAACCATTTGAACACCTCTGACACCCACTAGATAACGATCTTCTTTCGTAACTTTTGACAAAGAATGCGCTTATCTTGTTACTTAATAACAACTAACAGGATGTCAGGGACGATGTTAAACGCATACAAATTAGATTTTTATCCAGGCGTGATAAAAGAAATGGTAAAGTACCTATACAAATTTAATCCTTCTGTCCAAGAACATTCTTCTTTAAAATCCTAGAGATTTAGGAGTACGTGTTCAGGTATAATTTACAGTCTGCAATATAACTACGCCAAACCACAAATCGTTCTATTTGAAATAATGGAGGTACCTAAAGATGGGTGAAGATTGCCCAGGCGCATAGTCCAAGGTTTTAGATTAGCACACGCACCTGTCCTACATTATATGTATCCGATAAATGTGTCCTATGTCCCCTAATTCTGATTCACTAATTATCTTGAATAATGAAAAGTTAAATTGTGAAATTTCATTCGCTTAAAAAATATCACATATATTACGAGGAAATGCTGCCAGCATCCTTGTTACAATGGTGCAAGGGCCTAGTTTAGATTTATGCTAGTTATTAATTTAGTTTAATATTTGTACTGTAGTGCCTCTGTATATTTAATTATGTAAATAAATGTTATTCAAAAATTTTACACAGATTATATACGAGTAGGTCGAATATTTATTATCGTCAATCTAAGTTCTACTAGCTAGTTCTGTTTTTTTTTCTAACATGAAGTTATATTATTTTTAGTACAATTGTTATAACAAGCGACAGTATTATGAACATCGATAATGCGTAACGCTTTATCGATCGGGGCAAGTCGGAGGCAGCCCATCAATATCCCGGCCCGGGGGTGTATCTGACGATATATCAGCCGATACCATCGGCCGGTGTCGCCTGCAACTAAATGCGGCAATTACCTTGTAATATACACACTACGGGAAAAATGTTTAGGAAAAGATTAAGACTGCGTCGACCGTACAGTGGCGGCCTCATTGGGCGGATTGTATTATCTAATAAACGAGTCAATTTCTGCATAAAATACGTCACAATAAATTATCATATCGTTTAACCACTCTCCCCTAACGTTCGATTAATTAGTCAGATCGCAAGATTTATTCACGCTAACAAGATAATTAAATGATCGGATTCATTTCATGATAACGAGGCACATAATTTACTCCATTTAATTACTTAATGAAACAGTAAGTATCAATAAAAATTCTCGGAAAAGAATTCATCCACTTTATAAATTTAATATAGGTACCGACAGAATATTGATGACCAAGATACAAAAAATATTTCTATGCCTTCCATTTTTTTGCTCCTCCAATGATTCTGAAATATTAGCCACGTACAAATCAAAATCAAATCTTAATCGAATACATCAGCACAGTACCTACAGGATGAACATTTTTTGCACATTTCTGATTTTAGTTGATACAATTTTTTTTTATGTAGACAGGGGGTAGAATTCGATATTTGCGTATATAATATATTATAAGTATCTACCTAATAAACAAAGTTAAAATATATAAGTATGCTAGGTAGCTTAGTTAACTTAATTACATTATATCTACAAAGTTTATGGCTATAAATTTTTATCTCAAAACTAATAAATAACAGTTTAGACACAGTAACTCGTAAAAAATGGTAATATTCGATGTTTAAGAAAAGGAATCTACAATGAATGTTCGTCATAACTATGATTTCACCCTGTATTACAATATAAATCGAGTATTGAATTTTTTGTCGAAACTTTTCGAATGGCCTATCGAAATAGAAATAGTAATCATAGAGCGGGTTTACATAATCATATTAGCCTTTCTCCGGCCGTTGACCAGCCAAGGCCACTAAACGGGTAATTAATAGAATTTCTATTAATATAAATATTGATTTGGAAATTAGAGAAGTTATTTATATCAAATTTAAGTTAAAAAAATTAAGTATGAATATTTATGTTATTGTTCATACATGTTTTAAAACATCGATACGATACAATTATTTATAATGCCAAAATCTGAAATAGCCGTAAGGCCTTATATTTTTTTATCCATTCTATTGTCCTTCAGAATATCAGGGAAATAAGAATTCAGCTCGTTTCTGCATGGCACTGGTATGCAACTTCTTTACTTACCTATATTTATATGCAACTATCAGTAGTATTTAATCATTCACATACCAGTCATGAACTGTCAGCTGGCTTTTCTCAAGCCCTTATTAACTAAACACAAATCTAACACACATAAAAACTTCCCATAAAAAGTGTACGTCATTTCTCCAAATACTGGAATCAGTGAAGCAATTCAATCGACTAACCGCGACGGTGTTTACGCCGGCTGCGTTTTTGCCGACGGTGACGTAACTGCGTCACGCCGCGTCAGCGGTCATTATCACATAGAAAACTGCTTCAAGGCAATCGGAACATGACTATCTAAGTGGACGTAATGATGGAATTAGTGGGAATGATTTGGGAATGTTTGATGGATGAGGACGTTGACCGAGACAGCGTTGTATTTTGGATGAGTAAATTGCAATCACGATTATTAACTATAAATAATATATATCCTTTTTGATTCGTATAGAGTTTATTTTTTCATAAACCTTTTCCAGGTCAAAACTCTATTAAATTTCCCTTTTTTACACATTAGATTTAGCGGGATGATTTACTGAAATCATGTTTTTGTAATAAACTATTTAAATATTTTTTTAAACATGAGTTTTTCCAGAACGTCGTAGATACCTAGACCTATTTTGAGTTATTAGCAGTAGCAGAACAATTAAAATTATTTCATATCAATTTTCATATTTCTATTGAGTTTTTAATGTAAACACCGCTTTTAACGGACATACAAGTCAAATCAGGGCTGTTAGCTGGTTGTCCCACTCTTTAATCTTGTGCATGCAAAGTCCGAACAGAGGCAGAGATAGCTTTAACAGTATTGTTGTCACAATTTGGTATTAATTTAGAGGCATAAGCAAGCATACAGTTACATGTTAAACCTAAATCTAAACGGCGCAACATCCGAAGGCAAATAATGACTTCGTGTGTTTCAAAATAATGCAATCATTACATCATGCTTTCTTCTCACAACATTTACCAAGCAGTTAAAGATTCAACAGAGCTTTCCTGCAAGCGTAGAGAAATCGCCCACGCCGCGCACGCGCGTTTCTGCGGATTTCTATGCAATTGTTGCATTTAACACCTGTCACTGTCAAACTTGCATATTCATGACAGCCGGTGCACCTCGTGCCCCTTTGAACCTAGTTTCACCGACGAATAAACGACAAAAACTAAAAAAATATCCACAATGTTTAGAACTGCATAAATAGTTTGTAACAACACTTTAGTGAGAATTCATGTTACTTATATTAAACAGTGCCATGAAATATACAATGCACGTAAATATAGCTTAGTACAGTCGCCATCAGATTGATCAGATATATCGAAGCGGCTAAGGTGGTCACAAAATATCTGAACAACGCATTTGTTGTCAAGGCGATAAAGTACTTGTTCAGATATTTTGAGTACTCTGGCCGCTCGGATATTTTTGATGGCAACTGTACAGTATAACACTATCTACTATAAGTCATCCTCCACAAAGTACCTCCTGGTATGAACTGCAATAAAGTGATATGTACAGACATATTAGCACAATTATTTACTATTTAATTACCTTTTTTTGCGAATTTGATTGGCATTACTAATTATAATTTGCAATTAGACAGTCATAAATGTCATAATGTTTGTACATCCTTAACAGGAGAAATTGACGCCGATAGCGTAGCGTGCTTACCGCATCAGTTGGGTTCAGCCAAGTTGATAGAGGTGGTGGTTAGTACGCTAGTAGACTTGTTAACTTAAGCGTAATTTTACGTTTTAAAAGATTAAGGTTATGAAGGTTTACTTAAGATATTTACATCTTTTAAAGTGTTTATTTTTAACGACTTCCAGTGGACCGGCCGTTGCATGCAATAAGTTTCAGTCCATCTCAGATGGGCAAATTATAGAATGCAATGAAAGAAAAAATGGAATAAGAAAATAAGTAAATGTTTTTCTATGTATGTACAATATGTCAAAATCGCATGCGTCATTGTTCCCAAAATAAAGCGTTTCTTTTAGTTTTTGTTATATTTCACCGTCCAATCTAACCATTATACTTAATTTTTTATATTTCAAACATTTGTTTGTTTATTGAACCACAACTAAAACTACTTAGAAATATACTTATATTAAAACTAAATTAAATTATACTTAATTTGTTTCTCGTTGTTCAAGAATTTTCTTCAGGTATTCAAGGGTTCTGCTTAAATTAGTCAGTATTAATACATGCAGCGCATCTGCTGTCTAATTCTAAGGCAGTTAGCGACATATAAACTTGCTGTCCTCTACATTAACATGGTAACAGAGTGGGACAACGGTGTCGAAGGATTACGATTTGTACGCAACCGGGTCCGAATCAAGAGGTTGTTCCCGGCCGGTTGAACGAGCTCCGATTGTGAATTCTTATTGCTTACCGAGCTCGAGAAAGTCAGGTACAGTTGCAAACCAGTGTTAGTATGACCTCTAGAATTGTAGCAGCAATGGGTAATCGGTAAGGGCAGTTATATTGGTTAGCATGAGCATTCGACGCGATGAGGTTTATGAATGAAACTCAAGAGATGCAAGAATGCAGGGCCAGCAAGTGGTTCGCTTTCGAAATGGCTCGCAACTTGGCGTTTTGTTCGTTTTAAGGTACTCATTAATATCCGAATGCAATCTGCATTATATTGTCAATTGAGCCGAAGGATGTCCTGCAGGAGTTACACTGTATGTTATCTGTTTGACGGATTGCTAGATGTTAAGTGTATTTAATCTCATGTCGGCGAAGCAAGAACGGCTTGTCGCAAATGCTCAATGAAATAGCATAACATAGAATATTTTTGCCGTTTTATTTTATTTCATTTTATTCTAGGCTTGTTTATTACTGTGAATTCATGAGTTAGTTATTTCTTAGTGTCTAAAGTAACCTTCAAAAATAAATAAGGAAATAAAATGTCTACACGGAATCACGCTTCTGTATACGTAAGTAGAAGAAGAGATGATTCAAGTAATATTTTCGTTAGTAAGAAACCTTGTATTCTTTTCAACTACTTATTTATGTTACTTAAGTACCAAAATTTTGCGCTAATCACCTTGACATAAAAAGAGATGAGGTGTATATCTTCTTCTGGTTACATGTTAGATGCACAAGTTTTCTATTTTGCATAGGTGCAGTTACCGTCAAATATATCGGATCGGCCAAGGTATTCATAAATATCTGAACACTTTATCGCCTTGACAAAAGAGGCGTTATTCAGATATTTGTGACCACCTTGGCCGCTCTCATATCTGATGGAAACTGTGCTAAAATGACACAACAGGTGTGACGGTACCGGTTGTTAGGCAGGTTGTTTGATAAGAACCGGTGCGAGTGTATGCTAATCTGGAGGGCAATTAAACCTACCTGAAACGCTGAAATGGTATTTTAGAAATAACAGCGATAGCTCTTTTAAACCATGGTTATTCAATCTATGCGTGCGATTATTTTCGACATGCATATATTTTCATAAGCATGCGGCACCCGATATAAATAAATTCGCTTTTTTTTGTGCTTTTATTAATTAGGTAATATTAGTTACTAGGTCCTTCTGTTTTTAAAGTGATAAATAAGGTACCAGTATACTTTTTTGTGTAATAAGTAATAATTTCCTTCATTAAATCACTTGGAAATCAGTATGTTTGTAGAAAACGCATCCTATTTCAGTAACTTCCTGGAAACCGGGCAATTGGAATTAATGAACTGGTATTTCCAGACCCATCCTGTCTCGGCGAGGCTATTTATTAGCGTGGAATTAGGTTTAATTAGGTATTACAATAGCTAATACATATCCATTACTTTTTAACTTATATATACACAGATATGTGTCATTATTATCACTTACGTCGCATGGATCTATTGTTTTTTTTTATCGCCTTAATTATGACATTAATATCACGGCAACCTACTGATAAATGTTATAATTATATAGAATCTTCTTAATGAGAATAAACATATTAGTATATATTTACAAACTCACCTTTAAAAGTTTGACGACACTCGATAGATTTTAAAAAAAGGTCACACTGATAATGTTCAAAATCAACACGAAAAATCCAAAAGAACTGGCACTATCACAAACTTTTAATATTTAACTTTGTTCTGTTAAAAAAAAAGTTCGTTTTGAATTTCGAACGTTCGAACGTTAAGCGCGTTTGAACGAACTCACCGCGCGCTTGCTCGCCGAGGACTGAGGTACTACGAGGCCGCATACTATCTCTTTCGACAACTTAAGGTCCATGATAACGCTCAAGTCATCCTTTTACTCCTTTTATAAAAGCTTAACTATGAATTTATAAGCTATGTTGGTAAAAAGAATGCGATAAAGCGATAAGAGACAATACAGATTCATATCGCGGGGTAAAGTTAATATTAATTTAATTTTTAGGAATTTTCTAGGGTCTAGTCTGGAATGGGGACTCTTGCAACTTTGTAAGGGACCTTTTACGTTGAAGCAAACCAAATATTATTGCAATAGTTTGGCTACCTAGGTACTATACCACTGTTCCATAGTACAATCAAATTTGATTTCAAATACTTAATATTAAGACCTAAAGACCGTCAGCTACATGAAACTTTAACTCATAAGTAAGTATCCAATCATCTAAATTCTTATTTACTTCGACGACCGTCCTTGAATATATTTTTTAAACTTTTTAAAAACGAAATCCACGTCTGCGACACTTGTCCTGGTCAAAAACCGTGTCAACTCCAAAATGCAGTAACAACCGCATAAAACCTTAACTCTTGACACATTTCTCCTTTTGGTGGTATAACAGGTTTTTCGGGAACTGATCATTATTTTGGGCCACATGCTGAGAATATCGCGTTCTGCTCGTACAAGTAAAAGTGGTTGTGTATTTGGTCCGTTTTCAACTGATATGGTTAACTTATTTACAATTACAATTACGTACCTACGTTTTCCTGTTCAGCGATTTAATCCCAGTAAAATAACGTTCAGTGATACAACCACGAAGATTTTTTAAGTTATTATTTCTATTTTCCATTTGTATTTGCGGTTAAAAATAATAAAATGTATGATACATCTCACCTCTATAATCTGCAGTGCAATTCTTAATGAGCATTTATGTGTAATATCACGCTTAATGTGGCGGCCAAAAGTACAGTTAGCAAAATATTCGACAGTAAAGACTATAAAAACCGCTCTTAAGATCTAAGCAACAGAGTATTTTTTAGAAATGTATGATACTTCGCCCGGTCGAGTTGGAGACTGTAAGGAGACCTTTATGATTGCGGCCACTCGGCCGATTGATACAATCATGGCTAAAACTAAATGGTGCTTAATAAACGACGCACCGCAAAAGCTCTAAGTTTAAGTTTTTATCGGGAGCTTTAAGCTCGGCGGTGAGTTATAAAGTGGCTTCTAAATATAAACGGCCTATCTCGAACTCGACACGCCATTGGCAGGTGTTGGATGTATCTTGTTCTAGGGTTCTCTCGACTGACCTAGGATTATGGCTGTACAAATAGTACTTCGTCCAAATGTATGCCCTTCTTTTTTGCTTACGCTGGTCTTATTTAAATCAAGCGCTTTGATGGTCCTTTTTGACTAGCAATATCCTTAGGATGTTCGGCAGTCGACGGCAAAAGTCAGCTTGACACTTTTATTGTGTGCTGATTCGATTTCTCGACATCTTGGTGTTTCAATGCTTGACAGTGACAATTCTCCGTTCTTCTTTAGTCTTTGTTTAGCACTTTTATAATACTAACTAAGTTTTCGGCGAATTTTGAGAGCCAGAGATAAATCATCGAGTTGGTAATCTTCATCAGGTGCATTCTAATATTCCTAAGTAATCCATATAATCCACTTGTTTACCCAATCACATGTGGATTAGCGCTAGTTTTTTTCATTTCAGTATGTGGATTCAAAACATTGAGGTTTCATAGAAATTTAATGACTTGACTACTGAGTCATTAAATTTATATGAAACCTTCCCGCATTTTAAATACCCGAAAACCAAGTAAGTTGTACCGTCTTAATTTCTATGATTTAGTTCCATGTTTTCAAAATAATATTGGATGCGAAGAAATTATATACTATCACCGTTTACGAATTACATTTTAATAAATCTAAACTACATATTGTGTAGATATGTGGCGTTTATAATAAATTATATATAATTTTACTGGTCATGTCATAATAAAGCAGGACCCTTATATAAACGAGCAATTTTACCTTAGCCAGGCTTTTTACTTGCTCTTCCATTTTTATGTTGTTTTATCGAAGGAGACAATTTTATAATTAAAGCCCGCATTCGTCGCTTCTCGGGAATTTGCCAGCCGCGGCTGATATCTGTATCTTTTAACTACAGTTTACACTGGCTTAGTTGCTTGTTCATATTTCCATAGAATCTATACTGTAGTCTGTATTTGCAATATTTTTATCAGCTACATAATTACTTTTCCCTTGGGCCAAGTCAATTCCACTCAAAATTATTTAAAACGTAACTAAGTGTAGGTATCTATTCGTATTTTTTTTGGTAAGATTTTAGATATTCCAAAATCACTCAGCATACTCATAAAATAACCAGTACTTTACTAGTGTAAACCTGACTTTTTTTAATCGGGGCGTTTTAACGAACCGATGTTATCAACTTTATATTTTGTTTATAATATTAAACTGTAAAGTTTATAGTTTGTTTATTTTAAGAATGCTGGTGCGTGCATATAAAATAAAAAGCTGTTCATCAGGTTCAATTTATTATCTATGAGACATATTGTTCTTTTACACTAGTGAAAAGTTATTAAAAAATTACGCCCACGTTCGGAAGTAATTTAAGTAGAAAACAAATGTAATAAAAAATCCGTGACTTGGAAATATAATAAATATAACAAATTACATAAGCTCTTTATATTATTTCACGTAATACTAGCATTACTTAGTTGATTAAAAGGTAATTTAAGAAATGTAATCACAACAATCAAATCATGACAGTAACAATAACGTTAACAATCTTTAACTTTAGAACTTTTGATCACGCGATATCTAAATTATTGTGAAATAACTAAATGCGCTACAACCTCTACAACTTCTAAAAATCACAGTTAATGTTATAAGGAAAATAAATGTTAAGGTTAAAGGGAAATAATTTACCAATTAGGTATCTTTTTCCGCATTGTGGTAAATAATCTAATTCATGCTAGCGACTTATAACCGGAAGTCGTTGGATCTAATCCTTACTTATATAAATAAACAACCCAAAACACAGTCATGAACTAAAACAATTTGACATTTAAGAAAGGACCTATGTGTTTCTCGAAAATTATAAAAGAAATATCATATATACCTATTGCTTTTCGGTCAAAGAATGTGAGGGTAAACCTATTTAAGAAAGGAAAGGCATAATTTACATACTTATTGCTAGGCTTTAGGCAATTACCTGGTACCTACCTATGAAAAAATAATTATAAATCTAAAATATTTAGTAAAAGTTTCCGACAACTATTATAGTAATAATCGGTGAATTCTCAATACAAATTGGGACTCCGATGGCTGCTTAAAAAGTGTGAGACTCCTTCGGCAGATGTCACTAGGCGTCACCCTAAGGAGCATATATAAATAAAGGATATAGCGGAAAAGTTCGCAGCCATCATATAAGTCTCAGTAGCTCAGTTGGTCAAACCGATGGGCATGTTTCCCAGAGTCGCGAGTTCGATTCTCGCCTGAGGCAGTGGATTTTTCTACTTTTCCTTTATTTCTAAACATAATTGCAGAGTAAGTCGTAATCTAATTGAATCAGCGAAGCAAACTTGAAGAAAGAAAGGCGATATCAAAGGAAAGCAGCGTGACAGTTTCCACGACACATCGGGGTCGGCCATTGTTGGCTTTGTCGTACTTAATTGTATACGATGCATTAAATTGGCACTAACTTGAACACCTTTGAGAATTTGAGAATTGTGAGAAACTTGGAACTATGATATTACGAGGTAGAAGAGACTAATTTTATTTAGTAGCATAAACATATTAGGTGTTATTAAACTTTTTAGTAAATGACCGCATCGAAAAGGTTGTCAATAAAGGAATTGTATTAACTTAATAATAACACCCAACATATATTATAGATAGAAGATGCTTCCAATTGGCGTTTTAATAGTTTTCTTCAAGAATTTGTGATAATTTTTGTATTCAATTTCATTTAATCTAGGAATAACGAGTTAGGAAAACAAGAAAATATAGTATAAAATGCTAACTGAACATACCAAGGCTAAGGATTTTGTGTTACAGAAAATACGTACCGTCAAGTCTGGCAACTTTGCCACTTTTCACAGGTGTTGAAAAGTCATAGTACATTTTTAACCAGAATTCATATGAAACCACTGAAGTATGAATGACGCGACACATAATATATTTATCAACGAGTGCATAAATAAGATGGTTTATAAATTAAATGACGGATAATAAGCTTTTACGAGTAAAAAAAAAACTGGCAAAGTTACCTATATCATGTGGCAACTTTGCCAACTGCATTTTTACGTTGTATAGTAATTTAGTTGTATTTACAATATTAGTAAAGAATATTCAGTATTTAGGATACAATAGTTTCGGAATTTGATCCTTAATGATATATTATTACAAAAAAAGATACAGCAAAAGTGGCAAAGTTGATCACCCATTTAAGAAAATTTCATAGAAAGTCAGTGAATGTGGTCAGGGTTGACACAAATGAAAAAATATTAATTATTTAAGTACTTATTTTTTTTTTTACATACGAGTAATCAGGTTACATAAGTACTCAGGAAAAACATAAAAGACACCTTAATTAAAATATTATCAAAAACGAAACATAGAAAACTCTTTAAGAGGCCTATCACAGGTCCACTCGTAAATAATTGTGATTACCTAGGTACCTATTTAAACTTGACGATAGATATTTAAAAAAGGGCTTCGTCACAAACTGCCTCGTCGCCTCTTAACAAAAGTATTATCGAAACAAAACACTTATATGTAGTAATTATTACCAATAAAATAAGTATGTCACAGTTAACTTTGTGTTTTTTTTACTTAAACAAATCATACACTGTATACAATTGTTAACAACAAAACCAATCACAAATAATTGTGATTCTAATGTTAAAATATAGGCCCTGTTCTCTATAAATGATACAATTTCAGCATCGCAAGGTCGTATCTGCCTAAGTTTGTAGTTTTTTGGAAATAACTCAAAAACGCCTATACCGATAATGCTCAAAATAATTTTGGTTGAAAGAATATTAAAAGGTGTATCTTCTTGATTTTTTTCATAATTTTTGGACTTACGGTTCAAAAGTTACAGGGGGAGGGGGACACAATTTTTATGACTTTCGGAGCGATTATTTCTGAAAATATCCACTTAATCAAAAAAATTTCAAAGAAACCTCAGTTATTTGAACATTGTTATTTTTATAGACCTATCGATTGATGTACAAAATAGCACTAATTACCTAATTAACATAAACCATAAATAATTAAGGCTATACCTACTTAGTTAAGATAATCTCAGAAATTAGAGATTGTAACTGAGTCCAGAACAATGTACTTACTAACCCTAAATTTAAAATAAACAGTTTAAATTTTAATTTTTTTTTTTTTATGTGCATCATGTTGATATTTGTCAAAAAAAATTTTTTTGATAATTACTTACACATATGGAGTGCCCCCCTAAAAATATTTTTTTAGCAATTTCTCTACAAAACTAAGTAGCTGCACACACAATACACTTTATGTAAAAATTTGATAATGATACGTCTTATAGTTTCCGAGTAAAATGGCTGTGACATACGGAGGGACAAACAGACATGACGAATCTATAAGGGTTCCGTTTTTTGCCATTTGGCTACGGAACCCTAAAAAGTATCTATCTTATGAAAAATGTAATTTAAATTTTATGCTTGTGTACCAACCCTAGGCCGCTACAAAACATGGCAAAGATGCCCTCCCATATTAGTCGGCGTGGTCTGGTAACTTTGCCAAAACAATTATGGGACTCAATTCAAACACTACGGCATTTATAAGGTAATCAATTCATTCCTTACCATTTAAATAACATAATATCTAAAATTTAAGTACCTGGATGCGATGTTTATACTCTAAACTTTTTAAAGTTCTTGAGCACTAACTTTTATGATTATGTGAGTGACGAATTTGGAACTGAAATGGTAAGAAAATGGTTGCCGTGGTGTTGTCTCATTCATAATAATTTTGCCAATTGATAACCATATTTTCTACTAAAAGTAGGCACAACACTAAAAAATATACGTTGTCGGTGGTATGAAAGGATTACCTTATGCACTCTGCTGGTGGCAAAGTTAGTAACCCTTGGCAAAGTCGCCAGACTTGACGGTATATAAATAACCACGGCAGCGCGTTAATGTCTTTTCTAAGACATTTTAGACAACTCAGTGCAAAATACACCTGTAGTTTATTGATCACATAATAGTGCAAAATGCTCTAAATGTATAATATGTACTTCAATTAAAGTTTTGTACTATTAAGACGTTTTCATATTTTTGTACTATTAAAAAAAACAAAGTAGATATTGAATAAGTAATTATTTCCTATCGTAAAATTAGCATCGCTTTAAGACTCTCTTATTCTCTAAAATTATGGTTGAGGTGACCTTAACGGTATGATTTGATTTTCAGATAGTTTATAACCCAATTTAATATTTTATACCTTGCCTTTACAGATATTTTATAGACAGACTTTTATGGATATTGCAAATGAACAATATGGGTGATTGAAGTCCAAGGATCGAGTACGGAGTTTTAATTAACTTTGAAACAATGAAATTAATGACCGTCTGATATTCTATGTGTCAGATTACGTGGAGATTGTTATTAATTGAAACTCAATTATTATTCTATTTTGATGGTTTGATTTTATACGTCTTATTAATTTTAAAATTAAAGTAGCTGACACAATAAACAAGAAGTTTGGCCTATCTATGAGCTATCCTAAAGAAGTACTCTTTCTAATGTAGGTATTTTCCAGAAATGACATTGTTTTGTTGTCAAGGAGAATGTTTAAATAGACGGGCACATCCCAAGAACTTTTTATGCTCCAAATTTCATAGCGATAATAGATGGTGTTGTATGCGGTAATTCTGGTTTGGTCTGGTTCAGATGGGGCCGTTTTAGAGTTACCGAATAATGTATGGGCCCGATACTATGGGGCCGTACATCGCCATCTAGTAAAGCTATCAAACTTCAAGCACAAAAATTCTTTACACTGTGCTCCTCTATTTATACATTCTCGTTGATGTAATATAACAATGTCATTACAGGACTTGTAAGTCCAGAGATTTTGATCATCAGTTCACGGTCGTCAACTGCCATTTAACAAATGAACAGAGCCATAGTCCTAAGCTCTATACCCCTCAGCATTCTAGATATGAAGCTACGTGATTGCTGCTGATCGACCGAGCCGCGATAAATAACGCAACTAATGACTGCTACCCGGCGAGCTATCGATCCTCTGCACGAGATTTATACCCGCTTATGATAGTAAATTATGTTGCTACCTTGCTGTGGGTGTTAGATGGCTAACTGGCTCGTTCGGCTTTTATACCAATCAATGAGGATCAGGGAGGTAAATATGTAAATCTCATTTGTTTATAGTTGATATCAAGATGATGAATAAGGAATAACGAAGCTTAGAGATATCTGTCGAAATTTTAACTCATAATTACTTTGCCTGATTACGAGTCTACGCCAATAAAGTTTAGTATAGTCAAAAGTTAGGTGCATCGAATTCAATTTTGACCATATGATGTACGGTCACACTGGGCATGGTAAAGAGTCTAGTTCTACATGTATTTGTGTTCAAGAATAAAAGGGAAGTTTGTAGGTTGAAGAGAGACGCTTGCCACAAGACAGTTTTGCACAAAAATATTCAGTATAGCTATCTGTACGTAATATTCAGTAACTAAGTCTATATTTGGTCACCTGACCATAACTCATACGTAACATTCTTCATTGATTTGACTATTTTTAATCGATTTGTAAACGAGCGCAATCAGTTTTTATGTTCGAATATTAATTTTCATTTTATGACTTATTTTCAAGTGCTACTCTTTGCTCTCATAAAACCATGCTCGCCTACTATGGTTGAACGTACAAAGTAGCTAGAAATATGCCTACTGTGTCATAAATTTACAAGTTATAATTGTGTAACACGTTTACGACCGGGGAAAACTGGGTTATAGTCGAAACACTCGAAACAATGAGTTTATAGACGCAGAGACGCGTAAATTTCTCGAAGCTTTATATAATTATAGTGCTCTTATGTCGACCAAAACAGTTGTTGTGCACCGTAAGAATAATAAAAGCAATGAAAGTATGAATTTTAAGGTTGACACATCACAGATTCAGACTTTGTACCTTAAGTACTTGGTTCGACAAAGAATCTAAATAGTATAGGCAAAATATATGATTTTAAGCTAACATGGTCATTAACATTACAAAAACTATTTAAAACGGGATATTTACCATGTGAGTTTTTTATTTTGAGCTTCCGATATTTCGGCACAGTTGCATGCGCCATTATCACGGAGTAACTGAAGTTGCTGCGAGTGTCAGTTGTGGTCTACCCACACACCATAGCGATCTACCCTCTTTCGGTAAAACAGTCTATTTCGGTAAACACCGCGCGAGTTGATACCGTAAGTGTAGTGTGTCGTAACCGTGATCGAGTTCCAAGTGAGAATGCGGACGGTAGTAGTAGCAGTGACAACGGACGAAAAAAGCGAACTCGAAAGAGGGTAGATCGCTATGGTGTGTGGGTAGACCACAACTGACACTCGCAGCAACTTCAGTTACTCCGTGATAATGGCGCATGCAACTGTGCCGAAATATCGGAAGCTCAAAATAAAAAACTCACATGGTAAATATCCCGTTTTAAATAGTTTTTGTAGTATAGGCAAAATCTAGCAAGAAAACGGAAATTTCACTAAACTTCTTCCTTCGTACTGATTTAAACTCACACGATTTTCACTCATTATTTTGGAAAAACGGGACTTAATCGCATATTTTTATTATTTTCCTGACGTTTCAAGCATGTCGTAACGCTCGTGGTCGCAGGCAGACAGGCAGGAGAGAGGGGATCTTTCTTCGTGCCTATAGGTACTATTAGTACAAACTAGTCAAAGATAGTTTAGAATCACTATTAAATTATATTCGGTTCTCTTACATTCCAATAAACTTACTAAATGCGAGTATAATTTGAACTCCTGACATCAACATTAAAAGTATCGCTCAGCTACCACAGCCCAACTTTTATACACATTTATCACTAGCAAAGGTTAGCCGACGTCCACAATTTGTTTTACACATTTGATAAGTAACAATAATAACTGGTGACCACCGTTCGTGGCTTATAAGTTACGTCATTCGTCGAAATGCCAAGGAAGCGGTTAATCTAACAATCACCAGCTTCGGGATTCTGCCAATTATAACTAATAGGAAGAAAACACGCAACAGATAACGAGCATGGGAGGTATCAGACGTTACTAAGAAAATTGATAAGGATCTGGATAGAAGAACATAAAGGATTTTTTCTAAACCGTAGTTATATTGGGCGCCCGCGATTTAGACAGCCCATACAAAATAATTTTATGTAGGTATGTTAAAAGTAAATATACTATATTTAGTAGTAACTTCTATTTCGCTGTATGCGCCGCTCTATTTCCAGATAAATACAAAACGCCAATTTCATGTTCTGTGGAAGACAAGGTCTTAAGCAGCTATGGTTGGATGATGTACGTCAGATCAGATACAGATAAATGGTATCATTTTCTTATTGGTATCTATCTTAGACCTCTTTCTACTTATTAGGTCAAATAATAAAAAAAAATTGGTGTAACTTTGCCAATTCTCGAAAAAGTGGCAAAATGACACCAATCGCTGTTCGTGAATAAAATTGGCTAAATTTACCCCCAAAAACTGCTCTTGTTTTAATGAGATATTTGACATTGAGATCTTATTAAATTTCTTGCCAATTCTGGATCTGATGGGTATACAAATACAAATGATTTATTGAGAATAGTACCTAACCTAACCTAACACCTATAGTACAGTGGTTTCTCTTACAGGCTAAGATTTTTTAACGACAACAGGTAGTTTACAATAGCTTGAACTGAAAATGTATTTGTCAATAAATATCGATGACTGACAATGTTAACATTTTAAACAAAATCCTTTCGCTTCAAACCCAGGTTAAACTTTTACACAGCGTTTTAACTCAATAAACTTGTTTGAAACATGTTTTAAGTGTGTGTTACATTTTTTGTTCCTTTGACAAAGCGCAAATCGTCTTCGCCGACACGTTAGACAAAAGCTCGTCGTCCCGGCCGGCTCCTAGCCCGATACGTCGTTATTTCCCTAGGCACCTACATGCGTACACGCATTGTGCATCTTCACTGTTTATACCCGCCGCACGCTTAGGGGGGCGTGGTGCTTCCATCTGCACAGGTGGGCATTTGGTATCAACATAATTCTATCAAGTTAATTTAAAATGAAGCAAATTCTGTGATATCGATTGGAAATATATCTTTGAAAGACTCCATTGATGCAATATTTAAGCATGAATTTTTGAAGAATCAGCTAAGACAGTCATAATCTATGATTGGATTTTAGAGTGCAACACAGTGGAATACCTACTCTTATCATGCGAATATAGTTGTTAAAACGTTAGAATGTTATTGGAATGCATTTGATGTAATTAAAGTAAACAACGTGAGTACTTAATCCCGAAGATTAACCACCGAAAAAAGACGTATTTCACTATTAAATCCGATCCCTGGTCATAATAGTAATATGTAATATAATGTTGACAACGAAAATTTTAATTTTTCTCGCAGTTCAGCTTTAGATTACTATTCCTAATTTATAAATGACTATAAACTAAGAGTGAGGTAGTATGTTGCACAAAATTTGTTAAACCTCACCATAATAACGAATGCAAAACATATGCAAAGTATAACCACGTTTTGAGTATTTAAACAAGCAAAACGTTCCTACTTTTGTATACAAAATTATGTTAGAAAGATGTTCTTGCAGTTGTTCAGTAAGTGCATTACTGTTAGCCCGGTTGTATGAACAAAAGAAACGCAAACACACCTCCAGCAGCATAACATGAAAAACCGTTTCCAATTAATGCTCAACCACACATCCCGCGAACTAGCACATTACTTCATGGATATTATGGTTATTGTTAAGGGGCGTAGCCTTACATAAAATCCTGTATTGGTGATTTGTTTATATATTAATAGTTATAAAATATTTTCTCAAACATGCAATGAAATATTGATGTTATGTTCCTTATAATAGGCTTCGAAGTATGACGTTTCAGGTGCGGTTAGGACAAACTAATCTTGCAGGTCTAGACCGGCAAAGTCCTCTTTTTTAATTTCCATTCCTTATGTTTGTGGCACAGGATCATGGCGTTCAGCCATTTAAGGCTATAAGCGATATTTACTTTTTGGTTCATTTGAATTCTGCCACTAATTACGCCTATTAAAAAAACAATGTGATATATTTTGCAATTCCGTTTATATATAAAATTGACATGAAAATAACAAATAAAAGATTATTAACAAATTCCTATAATTTTAAATTGTAAAGATGGAGGCAGATTATATCAACAGCTGTTTTTTTTTAATGTTTTTCGTGAAAGGTTGAATATCACTTATCAGGCTAAAATATTAGCAGCGAGGGTATTACACACGAACAGATATTAAGAATTCGAATCGGGATCTCTATAGTTACGAAATAAATTCGAAAGGTTTTGATTTTTATGAATATTTTCTAAAATAAAATAAATAAAGTATAAACAGAGACTATAGACAATATTTGTAACGTTCTGAATTTATTCAGTCACCATTATACATTTTTCTTCTTAATTTTAACTCGTGTAGAATGGCCTTAAGTTCAACCGCTCGAACAGCGCAGATACTGTGAAAAAAAAACTTTAGTGGGAAAATTTTAAAAACATTCTCAATATTTTATTATGTTGCCAATATTGTTGTGTATTATAATGTCGATTTGTTTTATTCTATAATAACTTGGCTATAGGTAATATATAAAGTGAAATATGTTTAGATGTTGTTCAAATGCAAGTGAACATTATACTTAAATGGCTAATGTACGTAGTAGTTACACATTTTTAAAAGCCGTTCAGTGACAATGGAATGCAAAGTCAGAATTAAGCAATCCAGATTTCATAACGTAATGTTTTTACGCATGTTTTTGATAACGTGGTAAGTCTAATTAATGTTTTTTTGGTTTGTTGATAGGATAACTCATTAATAACAATATGAACATATGTAATTAGTCGTAATAGTGAATAGGAATAGCCAATATTAGGAATGTTGGTTTAGCATGTTTCCTAGAAACTAATGCAAATGATGGTTGTACGTTTGTTGCTTATTTAACTTTATACATAAAAACCGAAGTATGAAGATGTTTGAAGTGCATACAACGTACAATATATTATTATTAATACAAGTTTACGAGTAGACTTTTGCCTCACGTATGTCGGAAAAAATTTGGATAAGTTTCATATTTATTTCATGGCATGT
Source organism: Pammene fasciana (assembly GCA_911728535.1). Lineage (NCBI taxonomy): Eukaryota > Metazoa > Arthropoda > Insecta > Lepidoptera > Tortricidae > Pammene > Pammene fasciana. Next base: position 10,460,578 of record OU452282.1, on the reverse strand, counting down.
TTGAGAAAAGCACTATACATACCTCGGCGGGAAAAGGGGTTGCCAGCCTCGTAACTATCCGGCCTCGCTACGCTCGGCCGTATATATGTACTCGACCGGCAACCCCCTACTTCCCGGCCTCTGTAGTAATGTACTATTATGTTAGACTTGCTTTCGACCTTAGAATCACACCGGGTCTATGCCAATTTCAGGTCCCTACTCATAATTGTGAGCAGAATAGGCTATTTGATTTTATTTTATATGTCTATTCTGGGTAAATTGCATTCAAGCTATACTAAAGTCACTGTATCATCATCCCTATCGATTCTACTAGGGCACAAAAAAGGGACCCATTTACATACCTATGTATTATGTATCTTCGACTACACTACTCATATTAGTCACGTTATTGTTGGGGTTGGCAGGAATCTGAACAACCTTTGGACTTCTAACGTTTTCTGAAAAGGCCCTTATAGCACAGTTTGCCCACTTAGACGTAATATTACACGTTCCTAATACGGGTCTGCGTTTGTAAGTCGGTGCCTATATTATTAAATAGACCATATCTTGCAATCTGTCGGCTCTGAATGGATAATAACGCAACCAGGCGGCTCGTCTATTGCGTATAGGAACCTCACTCCCGCCCCTGCAGCCAACAAGGAATTGAACCCGGCACTTAACTCTAATTGCCGGCATGTTTTTGCAATTCGCCTGAATTTACCCTTTAATAGGCCCGTTAAAGCTCGATTCCTGTTGCCTCCTCGCTATGGATGAATAAAAATTTGCCAAGCGTAAGTCGAACTCGCGCACCGAAAGCTTCATGAGTATTTAGGTATTGGTATTGTCAGTGATATAATATAATTTACATATAATAACTATATTACACACTGTAAAAAACATTTAGGTTTTTTTTTGTTACGTGTTTTGCTCAGTTTAGTTTTTGGATATACCTACCGTACTCAGTTTGCGTAAAGTTTGTAAATAAATGTATTTTAAAGTAGTTATTTATGTTTTACCTTTACAATATTTACATGATGAGGACGGGCGGTTAATGATTGAAAAGTTTGGAAACAATTGCCTGCCAAGCGACAATACTAATTGAACATTTAAAGCATGATTTTATTTTGACGTTTCTATTTTAAGTCACATTAATAATATTATTGTAATGATTTATATTAATGTCACAAACTTGTCATGTTTTAACTTTTTTTATTAAGTAAAACAACTGATACAATATTTAAAAATTGTAACCTCTTTTTAAATTCTGATACGAAATATACTTTAAAGGACGTTGAAGTCTAGAGTATTGACTCTCGTTGACAACCTTCGATTGGGGAACCCTAAACCCTGTTTATTATTGCAGCCCCTTAGTATAGATTTTATGGAAATAAGCGATTCAGTTTACATTTTATTTTGCTGTCTAACATTGCTTTACTTATTTATACAAACATGGATGTTGAAGCTTGTAAGGGCCACTCGATGTAATGAACTATTGATTCAATTGACGATGCCTTCTCAGTAAAGAGGCTCGGGCGGTGCTTGTAGTCATAAACGAATCTTATATCTTAAAGACAATTTGATAACATAAAAGGAAAATTTAATTGAAAGTGCGAGAGATGTTTGGTCAGATAAATTATAACAGAATGTAATATTCTTACGATAAAATCGATTGATTTATTAAATCAATCGATTTTATCGCAAAAATATTGTTGCTTTGCGAGCATAAATTGCTAAACACACGCAAAAAATCTAGATCAATATTTTTGACCAGGTTTTCGTTCATTCATAACTGCAGTCCGCGTTGCAGCTAGTTTATATTTTTTTAATAAAGTACTTAAACATCTTAGTGCTGAATAAATTTATACCCAACACACGTTTCTATAATTTATAATTAATAACTATAAGGATTAGGAGCTAATTGTTATGACACACTTGAACTGTTTAGCAGTTGGGCAAACGTGTTAAATAAGTACATTAAACGTTTATGGATACACATACTTAAAATACTGTTCTAACAAAAACCAACTAGCTATTTTAACGCACGTTACATACAAAAGGAAACAATTAACGAATTAAAATACGAAGTAATATCCGAAGAAAAATTTACAATCGCCGGGCAAAGACGGTCACGCCACGACCAATTAATTAACTTTTTCTAGGCATCACGAAATGACTTACATCCACATTTTTGTTAGAAATAAATTATTAATTCATTTATTACCTGATTGTTGACAGATTATGCAAGATTATTAAGTATTTTAGAATATACTACAGGCTTAAAAATGATACTTGTAAAATATGACCGTGTTTAGGTTTCTATGCTTATTTTAAGTCTAATGTGGGCTAAATCATTGTTATTGTTTCGTTGCCACCCCTGGTAGCTAAAAGGTTAAATTATGGGTTCTTTACTAAAAGTACGCATAAAATTATATATAAAATAAAATAAAAGTTTTTCTCTTTATTTCTATGTGGCCGGACTACCTAGACGATATACTTGTAAGTTATATAATGAATAATTTTAAACGGAAATCAGATTTGATGAAATTTAATTACAACAATGCGTGAGCTTAATAAAATGAGGCAATAAATATAGCACGATGGTCCAATTGTAGAGCTGTGGTCCAAATTATCGTTACGGGCGGAAAAGGGTAAATTTCAAACACCCTCTCTGATTTTAGGAAAAATGTATAAAAAGACCTATAAATTATAAATATTTATAATACACATCGTTTTTTTTTAAGTTTACTCGAACGTACTTTTCCAAAATCTAAATTAGCACACGAAAAATGAGAAATAGGCTAAACGAGACTTGCTAGTAAACGTTAATAGTACATTATGATACAAGTGTGCTAAATTGATCATTACATATGAGGCGCTATTGTGCGCACGAACGAAGTGAGTGTGCACAAGGAAGCCGAGCTATGTAATGATCAGGCACACGCGTTTCATACGACGTTTTTCAACACACTTGCGAGGAAAAAACAGAAAACTGTAAGTAATAACTTTTGATAAATACATTGATTTTCAGAATGCTTACAGGATAGCGGTACCTACTGACTTTGTTAATTAAATTAACTAACCTGTTTTTTGATGTTATTGACTGGATCTATTTCTCTGGAACTCTTTTTCGAAGCATTTCATAAAATCCAACACTTCACATTTATTGTCAAATAAGTTAGAATGTTTCCTTACATGTATTTCTCACTCGATTTTTATGACAACATTTTACTAGTCTGTAGGAATGACATTTTGAAAACATATCCGGACCCGGAGGTTAAATGAACACTAAAGTTGGTTTTTTACTCATTTAAAGTATAAATTGTTTAAATTAATAATAATAAAACACAACTAGAAAAATCTAACAAATAATAAACTGTAACTTCAAGTAAACTTTTAATATGGCGCCCATTTTTTTGCATTCACGCGCACCTTGAGGCAAAGGTTTATGACAAACAGCCAATACTAAAACATAATTTGTGTTTAAAACATAATCTATTGTGTATTATGAGATTTATGAGTAAAATAATTACTAGAAATGATTATTTTTCACAATTAGGATTTTATAATTTGTATTTTCTCGTAAATGTGTACTATTTTTACTTTTTTGCCATGCAAACTCCTAATCAGTTTAGAAAAAATAAAAATAATACCCGTCTAAATTTAATCGCCTCTGTCTGCGCACATAAGACTTGGTACTAGAATACCAACGTCACTTGATGGGATTTATTACATTATAGCACTAGTTATATAATTATCGTGAAAAGCACGCGTGTTTAATATCTAGGATTATGAGCCTAAAAGCGGTGGAATAAGTACCTCGTTACAAGCAAGTGTGTTGAAAAATAGATTTGTTTACTAAATTACACTGGTAAGAGTTATCACGACTAAATAACAGCCGTATAGTTTGTCCGGTATCATAAGAATGAATGCTCTATACTAATTAAACTATAACTTCCAGACATTTTGCTATTGAATTTATTATTGAAAAATTATGACAAATAATGTTTGTATCCATCGTTATCTTTGATTATTTTACAGTCTTCTTTGTATTAATATTTACTTGCTCTTTAGAGCGTGATTGTCAGCTGCGTCAGACGGATATCTCGGAGTCGCGAGTTCGATGCTTGTACTAAGTTTTTCCAATTGTCCTACATTTTAAACATCGGGGTTTCATTTGCAGACTGGGTTCTGGGTTTCATCTCAGCTGAGAAAACAGCGTTACGTAATTCATAATAAATGCACTTGTTTACGAGTGCATGAATATTAAAGAAATTGTAATTTGAGGCGCCACCGCTACTCACACTTGCGCCGGCGCGGGCGCCGCGCGCTCACTTGTAATTAACTTTAACGATTCATTGTAAAGGACTATCGCCACCATTTTGATTTATCTATAAAACAGCCATAAAACATACCCTTTTGTTCGCTAAGGTCAAGGCAATCCAACGCATGAAATAAATCGACGGCTCAAATAGAGAGCTATAAAAAATACCTACATTTCGACCATAGTTTATTTGAATCACGTTTTATGTTGCATCGGAACATGTCCAGCAGATGGACATAAACCATTCACGGGACACGATACAGCCGTCATAATAATGATCGAAACTGCTTCCTCTAAGCATTAACAACAGACCCGGTCTCATTTCAAATAAAATAATACCCACAAATGATCTCTTTATGCTATTCCCACAGGGTTTACAGCGCCGCGGGCTTATAAATATTAATGAACAAATACGGGACGCGCTTACACGCTACCCGGCTATGGGATTCATAATCTTTGACAATAAACAGGGCCTATAGTAGGAGATAATTTTTCGTAACATCACCTCGGCGAGGCTATATCTGAGATTGGATCTAAAGGTGATCACATGAATTCTTGTGCACACCGCGCAGGCTTGTAGATGTTATCTAAACATCTTAAATTATTGTCCCGAGAGCTACCCGGCTCATCTGGGCTAGCAAATAGGCCGCTGGATGAGGCACTCGCGAGATAAGTGCGAATAAAGTACGGCCAAGGGCCTAATTATGTGCGTCGTAAGACCTTTTCAACCCAATCAAGGAAACATTATTTTAGCGGTGATGAGAAAACAGTTTCGCTATTTATGTTGTCTTAGATGTTACTTACGATAGCTTTAAGGAGATAACTACCGAGAGGAATCGGATGGAGGAAAGTTTAATTTATACAGAATAAACGACTACGCTGCCTTCCTAATACAAAATCCCTTCAGCTACTCGTGTTTTATGACCATACTTGCGTTCTTCTTTTTGAACCACGCAGGCATTAAACATACAGAAACGTTAGCAATTCGTGACGAGTGCTGTAAAATGGCGTCAGTGATTTCACACACTTGCTACACGCAATTTTTGCTAAAGCACCGCGGAAATAAGAAATAACTGACGTCAATTCCGTTAAAGACATCGAAAATAATGACATTACATTACGTATACGAAAAGGTCATATCCACGCAAAACGAGTTGCTTGTAGCGAAACTTGGTTTTATTATAGCACGTTGAAAGCACGACGTACTAATGCCTGCTAAGGTCAAATTACTGGCCATGCGCACACTTAGATCGCCAGTGTTCAAATTGCTTGGAACAAAAAAGATATAGTGGGATTGCAAGTGTTTCCAATTGGCAAAGCCGCAGCCTATTACGCTGAAGTACAAAATAGGTGAGCTTGGGTGTTTAACTGATTTCAAAAGACTTGGTTTATGCGTGAAGATACGCGTAACATTGTGTTAGTGCTACGGTTTTGTTTTTATCCTTACTTTGTTGCAGAATAGGGTTCTATTCCATGCGTCAGAATAAAAAGTCGAGACGTAAACTTATAACATGTTTACGGGTAAGTAAAGTGAGGACAATGTGACGACCTGTCACATAGATAAGTCGTATAGGCCATCTGTTATCTTGTCTTGAAGAGTAAAGTACAGTCAGCAGCAGAAGTAGTTAGCTCTTATTCTCTTAACAATAAAGTCGTGTCCAGCTCATTTTGGACACCCTACCCTCTTAGCTACTTTTGCTGCTGATTGTAGTAAGTCAATACGTAATTCATATTGTTTGCGACTTTTATAGATCAAGAATAGGCCGTAGACGTAGACAACCCTAGCTCATCGAGTAGCATCTGGCTTATAGGTTACTAGCGGCCCGCCCCGGCTTTGCACGGGTGCAATTATACATATAAACCTTCCTCTTGAATCACTCTATCTATTAAAAAAACCGCATCAACATCCGTTGCGTAGTTTTAAAGATATAAGCATACATAGGGACAGACAGCAGGAAGCGACTTTGTTTTATACTATGTAGTGATGTAGGGCTACCAAATTAAAATACATAACTTTTCACCATGCATTGCTCTTCATAAGCCGAATTCTGCTACTCTATAGGGTAGGGTTGCCTACGGCTTACTCTCTATTAGTCACGATCTCGGGTATAAGTGCCTATAAAAGCTACGCAGGGTAGATGATTTGACGTAACGATGTTCACAGCTGCTTCTGATTATATTCTTTGAAACAGTCGCTAAAGACAGTCGTTTGGTAAGCGTTCGTAAAACTTAATGTAATTTAATTATAATACTTAAAGTTTCTTATGCAGTCAATATGATTAAATTACGTTTGTGTCTAGGTACCTGCAATTCCTTTATACGATAATACGTTAATTGATTATATTTGAAGTATGGTAGCTAACGTGCGTGTCCATAGAACATGATTCCCGGCAGCTTGCCTAATTTTCAGGTAGCGGATCAGTTTTTCTACAGCTCCTGAAGAAATTTTAAGCAAAATTAAACAAAACTCAAGCAAAAAAAATTCTCCGCCGCCACTGGTAGCTAATTACTAGCTATTCGCATAAAATACATACGTACTTGACAATGAAGTGTACAGAGTGAGTTAATAAAAGTAAAATTGTTTTCATAATCAATATGAAATCTACAGACTAATGCCTACTTTAGGTATAAAGCATCACAATTTCAAACGACAAAGACTTTCGATGACGACGATTACTCTGTCGCAATCGCCTCCGCTTAATTTATGCCACGCTTAGGGAAAATATATAGATTATAGGTACCATAGACTTAAATATATAGTAGACGGCCATAGCCTAAGAACTTTTTGAGGCTCCGAGTATTTAGCGCCATCTAGTTCAGAGACTTCAGAGCCACCTAAACAGAGCCGCTGGTTCCAATTGTATTTTTTGTTTTGGAACCTTCTACACGTTTACAGGCTTGATTTAATTTAACATGATACAACTACCCAAACTATCCAATTGTATATTATTTAAATTCTGTGTATCTAAAAATAAAATTATGTATATGCAGGTGCTAAAGCTACCTTATATACTTATATACTTACTTACCTTATAATTACCTTATATACTTACTTCAAACCGGCTCAATTATTGAAAAATTTACAAGCTCAAACACGCTAAGCATTTGTTGTATCTAAATTGGACAATTATTCACAAATGATACGAATAATTATTCAATTTATTTGATTAGTGTAACAACGCGCCTGGCGCGAGTGCTCAGGGCGTTTGCATTACTCTCTTTTCAAATTTAAAAGGTCTTATGACCGTAGAATTCTCTTTAACTTAAGCCTTTTAAATCTAAGGGTACAATATCTACCTACTCGTAGCTGGAACGTTACAATAGCCTATTTTTTACACGCCGTAGCTTGGACTTACGTCATTTTAGTCGCGATGTTATTATTGTTGGTTGCAAGCATTATGGAACGATTTACTAAATATCGCTTTGGCTTAAAGCGCTGAAGCCGCTGAATTTACGAGTTCCCCGACACCAATAAACTTGGAATATTACGACTTTAAAGTTTAAATTACCATCTTATTTTAACGTAACTCAATTTGCGCTTTAGTTTGCCCTTAAACAGTTGACTGCAGTGCCTACTAATATATATTCCCTACATATATTATAAGGAATACATTTTCTAACAACTCGTTCCCTTGTTTTATGGATATTCGCTGCACGTGTTTACTGAACTATTTATAAGATTATTAATACAACGTATAACTATATTTTTAGTACATTTAAAGCCTTCAACAAAGTAAATAATCTACACACTATCTACACTAATCTATACACCTTATGCGTGCGGACCCAAAACTTACCCCACTGCAATAAATTGACTTCAAAAACTGCAATAATCTTTTGTTTTACAATAAGCGGTAAAGCGCTTGCATTCTACAGTGCACAGTGTTTTATAAGAGCATGCTTTTAGAATTTAAAGATATTTATACAGCCTACGTAGCATTTTATTATTCTAATACTTATTTCGTTTTGACAATCACATAGAAATACTTAAGCAGTTTTGTGTAGGTATTTTACAACGATTTTTTACAATTGAATTATATCATTTGCAGTCCTGAAAAAAATTTGCTCGTCGGTATGCGAAAATGCAGTAAAATGTAAATTAGTAATCATATTATTATTAAGCTACGATACAAATTTACTAATTAGAAATAAAATGTGTTTGACCCATTATTTAAAACTTTTAAGCCGATGGTTGATTTTTGTAGTCAAATATAAGAATGAAAGTATTTAAAAATAATACAATTATGTAGTTTCCGTTACTCTTATGCTTATTTTATCCTCGTACAACAACTACAAATGAAATAATGATCCAGTGTCCTAAAATACAGGACATTATAGTTTGAATTTTCCACTTCTGGAACAATCTAATTTTGACTAAAAAGTTGACTTCGTGGGCCATTATGATTATATTTGGTAGTCAGCATTTTAAACGAGGTTAAAATAATTTTTTTAGCTGCTTGTCCCTTATAGATATAGTATAGAACCACTGTGCAGCGGCGTGGGCGCAGCCCCGCGGCGAACTGTCTCGGTGAACAAATTATAATTTCAAAATCCCCGTCGATTTATGCGAACACTCATCTGAATAAACTGCTGCTCCATTTTGCATTTGGACTGGAACTTTTGTTTCTCGATTATTTTGTAAAAACACGCGAGCATCGTGTTTTAGTCAGCTTGAAACACACTTGTACTTTTTGTTCAAATAATAAGGCTAAGTATGTAGGCGCCATCCGACAACTACACGTACCTAATTTTTCAAACTCTCTGTAATAATCAAATATGCTTTAGTCCTCTCAAGATCGCATCATAACAACCAGATCACATTTGATTATTAAAATTGGCCTCCTAGTGAATTAGTAAAGTAAAGAGCCCATTATATCGTAACACCTACTTATGTCTAAACGGTACCTTTAGAGCGTGGCAAATAATGGTCAAAGAATAGTACCTACAATACCTACATATATGCGAGCTTTAGAATGTATACTTATCTTACGTTTCTCACTTTAGAAAGAGCTCGTCTGCTAACCCTTTGCAAAATGCCAACAAGTTTGCTTTCATCTAAAAGGTTATAGCACAATTATCAACTCCATATCGAGCCGCGTCATGTCACGTAGGTACAACTTGGATAAGACACAGGGCGGGCGTTAACCGAATGCAAACTCCTAACAAACCGTGCAGAGTTTATCGTCCGCGCTGGCGCCAGTAGTAGTAAGGTGACACCGCGCTTACGATGAGATGACTGGAGCATTCCAAGAAAAATTCCACCGTTGTCCCATAGAAAAAAGAATTTTCACAAAATTGGTAGGGTTTAGAGTTTCTTTTTCTGCGACAATAGAGTCAAATTATGGTCAAAATTATAATATTCCAATTAGAATTTCAAAGATAACTCTAATGACAGATATACACCTGCATTTGTACGGGACAGCTCATTTCTTGAAAATTTATTTGCTACGTAAATTGTGATATATTTTCCTCATGCTTATCATAAAAACACAAACTGCAAGGATCGGTTAGATTCGACGTAGATCGCGTTCCGCGTTGACATGTAAGCCGTAACCTTTACGAGAGCGCGGAAATCACGCAATATATGGCTTACATCTTAGCGCACATACAGGCTTATTAAAGCAACGCAGTAAGTAAGTATAAGCTTCATGTATTGATACTTCATTAGTTGCCTAAGGACTCCATCGGCCTACATTAGCAAACATTTAGTTAATTAATCTTATCTATCATTAACTTGTTGAGATCTTATCGATCAATTTTGTTGGCGGCGGCTGAGGTTTTAATCGAGGAATGCATTATTGTAACACTTTGGTAAGCAAATTAAATGTGAATTCAAACCATAGAGAAATAATAAGCCTTATAGAGTTCTCACTCCATACAACTGGTTATTAGCCCGCAAGCTTGACATTTTGAAGGCTAGACGACTAAGGGGTTGAGGGAGGAGCGGACAAGAGGTGTGATTAGGGCACCCGTTGTAAAACCTTGGTATTCACGCCCCCTGCCCGCTCCTCCCTCAACCCCTTAGTCGTAACCTAGTTATCAAAGACACTTGAGTATACATTTTTTAAGCTAAATCTGTAGCAAACGAATAATCAAGCTTTTAAGATGAAGCAAATAATATCAATGGAGCCGCCAGCTAAGTAGTTAGTAATTCTGATTGTACCCACAAAGTAAAGAAACTACATTTTAGCAAAACGTCAATAAATTTACTCAGCTATTTATTTCTAAAACCGCTTGCAAAAAAAGTAAAAAACTGCCAACATTGGTGGCAGCACCTATTCCCAGGCGTCCATTAGCATCTATCAAATGATATCTTCACTATTTATTTTCGTAAACTCGTATCTAAGGCAATCGCTTCATAGTAATATAAGTTTTATTCCACGTGAAACAAGAGTGCTTTTTCGATTTACGACGAGTAAAATACAGGGTTTTCAAAGCGAAGTCGATCATCTCACTAGCCTGGACATCGAACCTTGACACCCTTCAATGTCCCGCATCTTATGGGCGAGATAAACCCGTCATCCAGCAGTAATGGCACTAAAAGCATTTGTGAATTGCAATCAAGTTTGCGAAATTCATATTTTATTTTGGATAGATTAACTGGACTGGATAAATTGTGAACTTTGTACAGATAAGTAGCTTTATGTATGTAAGAGCTTTAACGCTCTAGAAAACTACAATTTTCTTTTATATGCGTGGAATTATTTTACAAGGAAAGGATTGCCTACCAGTAATTGATGATTTTGGGTTTGTTACTCATCAGATTTGTAAAAAAAAACACATTTGGGCATACCTACAGAGTTTTAAATCAATCAGATCGTTAATCGCCAATATTTAGAAATACATTTTAATTGGGGGGTCTATTATCGGCGTCGCTAAAACCATTTATAGTTCTCTTAATGTATATTCTCATCTTAAAATGGCACTCCGACATCCAATTTCCAAAATCGCTGTCCGTATCCTAAGTATTGATAGTAACTTAAGCGTCAAATCTAACCCGCTAAACTCCGATTTATATTTTCGGATTAGAGACAAAAGATACACAGAGTTCTATAAGGAAACTTAAACTACATACCTCTATAATCCAATCAATCATACATAACTACATATTATGTATTTACTCATTTTACTCTGATCAAAATGTTGTGTAAAAAGTCCAAAAAACCAGTTGAACTTAGCACCAAAAGCTTGAGTAAAGATTATTGCATCAGACCACATTATATCCCAGCATTAAAGTGAAACTTTATATAGTTATATCCTGTTGCATGTTAACAACGCAATAGCGTTTGCACCAATTAAAGGTTTCCTTATTTAAGTAATTAATTATTTATTTGTTTAATTAAGTATAGTAATTCCGTTTTCTCTTGTATGTATTTAATTACAGCCTATAATTTAGTTACTCTAATCTGCAATTTGTTTATAACAAGAGTAAAGAAACAACTCCTAGAGACGAGTTTGCTCGCCCAGAAAAAAAGTGTTGTTATTTATTTAACAACAAACTTATTATCATTATCACATTTGCAACAGAAACTAGTTAAACTTCTGTGGCCAATTCCACGAGACTGTAACGTCAGTTACCAATTCTTTCGTGTATTTTTTGATTGATTAAGCAAATTTAAATGTCAATTTATCTACCTGTAGGCATAGGGAAGATATATAAAAAAGTACATTTGCTGAATTAATCAAAGAACACACGAAAGAATTGGTAACTGACGTTACAGTCTCGTGGAATTACCCCTGTAGGTATTCCACATTAAATAAATAAAAAATGTTTGCCTCTGGACTCCTCCACTTGGGTCTCGCAACAAAATTGCCAGCCCCGTTGTTCAAGAATAAACATTTTGCCGCCTTCAAAAGAGCACATGAATTTGTCGCCCGAGGGCCGAGGCCTTGATCCTCGACGCTACGCCATTGCTATAGATGATGGTGATAGTGGAGATATTGAGGCTCTGCTGAAATATTATATTTCGCTCCGTAAATAATAAAACTTACGTCATGCGTAGTATCTCCCCTGTGGAACTTCTCCTCAGTCTCCTTGACTCGCTCGACGACGTTTCTGGTGAGGACCCGGCGATCCTTGCTCTCTCGCACCTTTCCGTCGGGGTTGGCCACCACTCGGGACGAAACCAGGACCTTTGCGTCGGCTGGTGCCAGCTCGTTGGAGAAGCCTGTCAATTCTGCAAAAAAATCGGGCAGTCTTGCTTATCACGTGGGTAAAGGTATTATTTACATATAAAATTTTGTTAAATAGGCTACTCGAGGCGGCTTACCCGAGGCAAATTGAATCGCTGGACGAAAGTGATTAAGTTAAGAATTTTGGTCAAATTCATGATTCGCCTCAGTTCATCCTCTCCATCTCCATCCCATCCTCATATATCCAACACAGGAGCCACAGCAGAAATACGAACGCTCCAGCCGCTGCCTATTCCCAGAACAGGAGCAGCGGATAACACAACTACTATCAATAAATCCCATAATCTAACCTAACATATTTATTATAATTATCGACAAAATAGCATTCAACAATGTTCAATGTTTGGTAATTTAGATGTTGCTTGACAAAATTCATTCTTGGAAGGAATCATCAAATGCTCATAAATACCTGTGACAAATAAAGTCAACAAATGGTTGTTCAGTTCATTTAATCGCGAATCACTTAAGAACTGCTATAGAAGAAAATAATTACCGCCAGTTGCTGCTCCGATGGCACCATCCACGTGATCGCCAAGCGCAGCCTGTTCTTCACCATTTTGATCTTCAGGTATTCGGTGCTGTAACATAATAAATACATTTTCTCAAACATGCTCGGAAATGCCCGCATTTTATTCCTAAATTTTCATACATTTATTTTACTCCTAGGAGTAAAATGAATGTATGAAATTCCATTTTTTTCCGCTGCGTTAAACTTTTAAAATTCTCATATTTGCATATAAATCTAATGGGCCAAGGCAAAAACGGATTCAGCCAAGCAAAATAATTCATTTAAACAGCCGTGTGTAGAGGGCTTCACAAAGTGCGCGCGCGAATACGCATGCGCGTACTGTGTCGGGCTATCTTGTCTATGGTTTATTAAAAATAAATTTAAAAAGCGGAAAAGTTAGTTGGTTATGGTAATTTACTTCGTTACGTTGTTTATTTACTTTATAGTACAAAATAAACTTAAATAATGATTTTCAGGAATGAATGTAGTGCTGAAATTGATAGCGCTCTACCTAATTTGAAAGAATAATAGTGGATTACTTGCTTCCTGCTAAGTCAAGAGACAAAGGGTTTATGTTTATGACGTATGTATGAATTCGAAGATGAGCATAAATGCTAATATCTTTTCTGAAAATGTGTTTTACATTATTTCAGTTATCAAAAAACAAGAAGCCAACTATGGTGTGGTTTATTTATGCTATGCTTAAAAGTACCTCCGTATTACCTATTATAAAACACAGTATCAACACAACTTTTCCAATATAAAATACTTGTAGATTTTCCTAAATTCTTTGTTTATTTCCTCACATATTTGAGAAAAGCACTATGTATACCTCAGCGGAAACAGGAATTTTCTGACTCGGAACTAGTGCCAGACCTCGGCAAGCCTCGCCCTGGCACCCAAGTACCTCGTCAGAAAATTCCTTTCTTTCCGTACCTCGGCAACAATGTACTATTTCATTAAGTGTGAGTAGGTACTTCTCAAATGATTTGACATCATTGTAACTGCACTAGTTTTTTCTGCTCTCGCTTCTAACTAGCCAAGGAAATTAAGTGGCAAGCTTTATATCAAATAAGCAAATAGGGTGCAATGGAAGGCGCTCGAGACAAATCAAACCGAATCCCGATTAGGAAAACGGGGTCTTGAAAAATATAACTTAATTTTGTTTTGCCACAAGAAACACTGTAAAATTACTGGAAAAACGCCATTTACCTCAGTTTACAGGTAGTTAGTAGTGTGCATGTCCTCGTTGACGGAGGTAGATATCTTGGGTCCTGAGTCCTTCAGGATCCGACCGTCTTCCAGCACCAGCTCTCGCTTGACCCTCGTCGCCACTTACCTCCGTTTGCTGGTAGTTAGTAGTGTGCGTGTCCTCGTTGACGGAGGTAGATATCTTGGGTCCTGAGTCCTTCAGGATCCGACCGTCTTCCAGCACGAGCTCTCGCTTGACCCTCGTCGCAATCTGCCGTGTTGTAGTCACTTCGCTCTTTTTGCGGGTCACCCATTCTTCTGCAATGTACAAACTTATTGTTATTTGTCTGCTTATAACATTCACTACGGGATAATTTAAAAAAATGCTTTTAATTTAACATATTTATTTTAAAAAAGACACTTTTTTCATCTCTACACGAGTTTATTAAATTAAATATAAAACAAAATGCTAAATATTATTATTTTTTAGTGGTGATACAAAACTAAAGTTGTGTTCAGCAGATGTAAATTTACTCGAAGCATATTTGATTTACGAGTTTGATACTTTCAAGAATGATTTACGACTATATGGCCGAGGGATTTGTAGATGGAAAACACAATTGGCTACAATTTCCTCGATACTTTTATTTTTCAAAGTCAGGTCTTCTTTTACCCTAAAACTGATTTTGTTGCTCAATTATAAAGAATATAAGGATATAATTGGAGTATGATAAAGCCATTAACTAGTTTTAGGGAATTGTAGATTGACAATTTAATTCGTTGCTTACTTTTACCTCGAGATGGCATAATGTGAAATGACGCTTACGACATTTCATAAACGCGCTTCCAGACTAGCTCGCGCTCCTTCCCGGCGACACGAATTACCTTAGCGCTATCCTTTACTACATTTGATCAGTCTGTCAGCGGCCACTGCCAACGACGGGTTCTTGTTTGTCGGCGTCAGCGCTTATTTTGACGAAAATAAGGTGCCTTTAATTATTTTTTAGTTTTATTACACTCTATTTGTAGATCTGGTTACAAAAATGTTTTTTGCGTTCATCGAGCTTGTACCTCCATACAAAAATACTCGTGTAATATTTATTTTAGTTATAGACTAGTCGTTTCAACAACAGAGTAAACATCAGTAAGTTCACTTCCACTATACTTGCGCACACGGCGAGACACGCCAGTTTTGTAGGTACTAATCAAATAGGTACCATTTGGCGGTCAGTGCTTACGTCGTATATCTTGTACCGATTTAATATTGTATTCAAGCAATAATGCAATGAATGCGTAATAAGCGCCGACCGCCTAATGGTACAGTCGACGTTAAAAATATGTTTACACTTTTGAACTTTATTACAAAGGAGTAAGGTGCAAAAGTGTAAACATATTTTTGACGTCGACTGTACCTTTGCCAAAATAATGTCAGAAATAGTATTAATTACAAGATGATTATTTGCGTAATGGACAACTTTTTTGACGCGAGTTAAGTTTCTATAGGTAAGTAGGTACAATTATACCTAAGAAGCTGTCACGCTTGCACACCGTAGCCGCAGGCGGTTCTCTTCCTCTATCTACCCACTAGTTACTCAAAGCAAGTAGGTAGGTATAATTGAAACTCGTATTTGCCCAGACACAGACAACACGCAACGCGACTAATTTTAAAATACGTTCCAGTCAGTGATCGGAATAGGTAGCGTATATTATTTACCTAAACTTTGGGGTCGTCCAGAAATCATGTGATCGTATTTGGCCTATTTTTGACCACCATCTAGAATTGAAACCCGATACTTGAGGATATTTAGGGCCTCTTATTACGAATCTGAAGTAAAAAAATTAAGAATCGGGCGCGATCTTGAGTTTGTTTATTTTTGATCCGATCATGTTGAAAATCGATATCTAAGGATCCGCCAGGCCCTTTAATATGAATCTGAAGTCAAAATTCTAAAAAAAGGGCGCCATCTTGACTTTCTTCACTTTTTATCCGATCGATTTGAAACCCGATACTTGAGGACATTTAGGGCTTCTTATTACGAACCTGATTTTTTTTTAAATTGGGCGCCATCTTGAGTTTATTCATTTTTGATCCGATCATGTTGAAAATCGATATCTAAGGATATG
Source organism: Pammene fasciana (assembly GCA_911728535.1). Lineage (NCBI taxonomy): Eukaryota > Metazoa > Arthropoda > Insecta > Lepidoptera > Tortricidae > Pammene > Pammene fasciana. Next base: position 10,444,262 of record OU452282.1, on the reverse strand, counting down.
CCAGGCCCCTTAATATGAATCTGAAGACAAAATTTAAAAAAATGGGCGCCATCTTGATTTTCTTCATTTTTTATCCGATCGGTTTGAAACTCGGTATCAGAGGATCCTTAAGGCCCCTTAATACGAATCTGAAGTCAATATTGCAAAAACGAACCGCCATCTTGAATTTCGTTATTTTCGATCCGTTCGTGATGAAAATCGATATCTGATGACCTTAAAGGCCTCTCAATACAAAACTGAAGTCAAAATTGCAAAAATGGGCGCCATCTTGATTTTCTTCACTTTTGATCCGATCGATTTGAAACTCGATGTCTGAAGATCTATAATAGGCCTCTTAATACGAAGTTTCGTATTAAAGGGCCTGGCGGATCCTCAGATATCGATTTATAACTTGATCTGATCAAAAATAAAGAAATTCAAGATGGCAACCGTTTTTTCTTATTTTGACTTCAGTTTATATTAAGGGGCCTTAAAGATTCTCAAATATCGAGTTTAAAACCGATCAGGCAAAAAATCAATAAAATGAAGAAAAGGGGCCCTAAAGATCCTCAGATATCAAGTTCCAACAAGAACGGATCGAAAAGAAATAAATTCAAGATGGCTGCCAGTTTTTTCAGATTCGTATTACGGGGCCTGGCGAATCCTCAGATATTGGATTCAAGCTTGATCGCATCAAGAATAAATAAATTTAAAATGGCGCCTATTTTCATATTTTGACTTCTGTTTCGTGTCAAGGGGCCTTATAGATCCTCATATATCGAGTTTTAAACCGATCGGATAAAAATAATAATATTTAATAGCCTCCTAGCCCAGTTGGTAGTGACCCTGCCTACGAAGCAGGAGATCCCGGGTTCGAATCCTGGTAAGGGCATTTATTTGTGTGTTTATCACGAATATTTGTTCCTGAGTTATGGGTGTTTTCTATGTATCTAAGTATACAGGGTGCTCGCGAGGAAACCGCATAATTTTTCCAGCGTATTCCTGAGGTCATAAGAAGTAATAAATGTTATATGAACTTATGTCGAATTTACCAAAAAAAATTTTTTTGTGCTTTTTTTTAGATTTTTTGAATGCTTTTGAACATAAAAAAATATGTTATTGGTAAAACTATTGACTAAAATAAATTGGTGCATTTTTATCCGTAAAAAATGGTTTACGCAAACTATTCTTTGGCATTTTGATATCTGACAATATGAATGTCTAGTAGACCCCATAAAGAGAGAAATCACCATCAAAAAAACTTTTTGCACTGAGTTACAATAAAAAATGTTTTTTTTATTTAGTTGGTAATAACTCTGAAACTAGGCGAATTCCAGAAAAGTTTGTACGACATTTTAGTCTCCAATTACGATCAAGAATACACTGTTAAAATCTCTCGCAATCCTCACGAGCACCGTGTATATTTATCTATATAAGTAGGTATATCATCGCCTAGTACCTATAGTACAAGCTTAGCTTAGTATAAGTTGATTTGTGTAAGATTGTCCCCAAATATTTATTTATTTAAATGAAAAAAAAAGCAAGGTGGCCATTTTTGCAATTTTGACTTCAGTCTTATATTGAAAGTCCTTTAAGATCCTCAGATATAGATTTTCATCACGAACAGATCGAAAATAATGAAACTTAATATGGCGGCTAGTTTTTGCAATTTTGATTTCAAATTCGTAAGGGGCTTTAAGAAAGATCCTCTGCTATCGAGTTTCAAATTGATCGGATAAAAAATGAAGAAAATCAAGATGGCGCCCATTTTTTGAAATTTTGAATTCAGATTCATATTAAGGGGCCTGGCGGATCCTTAGATATCGATTTTCAACATGATCGGATAAAAATAAACAAATTCAAGATGGCGCCCAATTTCTGGAATTTTTACTTCAGATTCGTAATAAAGGTCCCTAGATATCCTTAGATGTCGAATTTCAAACCGATCGGATAAAAAATGAAGAAATTCAAGATGGCGTCCATTGTTTTCAATTCTAACTTCAGTTTTGTATTGAGAGGCCTTTAAGATTCTCGGATATCGATTTTCAACACGAACGGATGAAAAACTGTGAGGAACGGAACGTCTCCGCTCTGCATCGCGGCGGACGCCGCTTGTCAATTGTTTTTGATTCCTACAAAATGGTGTACAATAAAAAGCCAATTAATTAATTTGTGCTGTTTTATTGAAGATACCATAATTGGCGACGAGAAATAAGTATCCAGTGTGCAAAATGTCTGTTAACTTACTGAATAATTAACAGAAATAAGTGTTTTCGACCTTTATTTGTTAAAACGCATGTGAATGGCCGCCGGTGGTAAAGGTTATCTTTTACTAAATTAATGTCGGATACAGAATACACTGACGCTGACGAAGACTCAAGGAAGGACGAAGATGCGAAAAAGGAGCTGGATAACATCAGTCAAGTGAAAAGTGGTAAAATCAGTTACATCTACAAATGTAAAAAACCGGAACTCGTGCAAATTTTACTAGAAGAGAGGTTAGATTTTGCCGAGACTGATACTGTGGATCAACTGCGAAAACAACTAAGTGATTATTTCAAAGAAAAAGGAAATCGGAAAGTGCATACGATTATAAAAATGTCAGCGTTAGGAGAGTTGAAACCGTTTGATGGTGAAAAGTGGGAAGCGTTTGAACAACAATTTGAATGTTTTATCTTAGTTAATGATATAACAGAAGAGAAGAAAGTGCCTTTATTAATTACTAAATTATCGGCAAAAGTTTTCGAGACACTTACCTATTTATGCTCACCCAAACAACCAAAGACTTTTACCTACAAGGAACTAATCAAAAAACTTCATGATAAATATGTGAAAACATTATCAACTGCGCTCGAAAGAGCTGAATTTAGGAAAAGGAATCAGTTACCGAACGAGACTATTCAAGATTATGCACTGGAGTTAAGAAAGCTAGCAGGAAAATGCAATTTTAAAGATATTGATGACCAGATAAAAGAAAAGTTTATGGAAGGAGTGTCGTCAAAGTTGATAAAATTTGAACTGATGAAGAGTCCAGTTGAAATAACATTAGATAAATGCATTGAACTAGCCAGAACAGTGGAGGCTGCTCTACTTCATACTAAAAGCTCCGGAGAAGTAAGTGAGGTTTTTTACAGTCAAGGAAGATCTAAGCCGGCTTCTAAAACAAAGAAGACAAGTTATGCCAGTAACAACAAATCGTCAGGTCCTGAATGTTTCTGTTGTGGTAAGAGGAATCACATAAAGGCAGAATGTAGTTTGAAGAATAAATTCTGTTCAGAATGTGGAGCACAAGGACATATATTTAGGATGTGCCCTCGAAAAATTAAACACACCAACATACTGGAAGCAACCACTTCAGCTGCCCAAGAGGAATGCGATGGGGCCGAAAGCTCTGTAAAAAATTTGTATGAAGGATTTGAAGTCTATGCAGTGAATAGTGTAAGTAGGGTAGCACCTCAATACTTGGATATGATTGTAAATAACCATGATTTGCCATTTCTAACAGACACTGGCTCCGAAGTGACAGTGATATCTATGGCTGACAAAAATAAATATCTGAGCAGCTTTGAGCTACAAGATTGTAAAGTTTTGTTTAGAAATTTTGACCAGTCCATATCTAAGCCTTTAGGAATTGTTTCCAATGTACCGGTCACATGTAATAGTGTCACTAAGAGCTTAAAAGTGTATATTGTACCTAATGATTGTCCTAGAGTAATTGGTAGGGACTGGCTTTATGCCTTGGGAATGTGGCCTCCCAAATGGGAAAACAATGTTGGAAGGGAAACTTATATAATTCAAAATGTTTCAGATGCAGAACAATTAATCAGAGACCAGTTTGCAGAAATATTTCAGCCGGGATGGGGAAATTTTAAAGGTGAAGTGATCAATTTAAAATTGAAGGTGAATGCACAACCTAAATGTCTACCAGTACGGCGAGTACCCTATGCACTTCGTGAGAAGGTAAATAACGAAATTAATAGATTATTACAGAATGGCAGGATAACTGCAGTGCAACAAAGTGAATGGGGTACTCCAGTAGTGCCTATAATGAAACCGGACGGCTCGGTCAGACTTTGCGGTGACTATAAATTGACAGTAAACCCCTGTATGGAAATTGATCACTTCCCGTTACCTCATGTGGATGATATTTTAGATTCTCTCAAAAATGGCGAATATTACTGTGAGCTGGATTTAAAGGAAGCCTATCTGCAGGCACCACTTAGTGACGATAGTAAAGATTGCACAACGATTGTAACCGAGTCTGGTACATACAAATATAATTACTTACCTTATGGTGTGAGCTCGGGACCGGGAGCATTCCAGCGTTTGATGACTAAGAAATTAGCAGACATTCCGAATACCGTTGTATTTATAGATAATATTTACATTAAGGGTGAATCGTTACAACAAATTTTTGAAACTTTGTGTCAAGTCTTAAAAAAATTAAAGGAATGTGAATTTAAATTAAAACCCGAAAAATGTAAATTCTTTGGCACCAGTCTAGATGTGTTTGGGTATCGTGTAAACAAGAATGGTATCAGTGTCATTAAGTCCAATATTGACCCATTATTAAATGCAAAAGCGCCAACTAACCTGACCATGCTTAAATCATTCTTGGGTAAAATAAATTATTACTCTAGATTCTTAAAAGACATGGCCACAACTCTAACGCCCTTATATGAATGCACTAAGAAAAATAAATTTAATTGGACATCAGAATGTGAAGAAGCATTTAAAAAAATAAAAAATAAATTGGCATCGGCTAGTAATCTTAGACATTATGATCCTCAACTACCACTGATCTTGACTTGTGATGCTTCAGATACTGGGCTTGGTGTTGTGTTGTCAAACAGAGATAAAAATGGTGTAGTAAAACCTATTGCTTATGCCAGTAAGAAATTAAATGACGTAGAGCAAAAGTATTGTACTATTGACAAGGAAGCTATGGCAGTGATTTTTGGAATTACAAAGTTTTACAATTATGTCTACGGTCGATTCTTCGAATTAGAAACTGACAATGCAGCACTGATGCGAATATTTGGCCCGAATAAAAGTATTCCAAAGATGGCTGCCAAGCGATTGCAGCATTATGCAATATTTTTATCAGCATTCAGTTATAAAATACGACACATTAATACAAATGTAAACCCAGCTGATTTTCTATCACGATCGGTGACAGAATTAGTTAACGGTGAGGAAAAAATTGAAATGCATCCTGTATTTATAAATGCAAGCTGTAGTGTGTTGAGCTATACTAATAATTCCAACATGAAATCTTTGGATTGGAAAACAATTCAAGGTGAATCCAAAAAGGATATAGTTTTTTCCAAATTAATAAGGTATATGACAGATGGATGGCCAGCAAAACAAGAATTAGATAAAGAACTGCTGCCATTTTATAATAGAAGAAATGAATTAACTGTAGAAAGGGGTTGCATATTCTGGGGATATCGCATATTAATACCTTTCACCACTCGAGAACCGGTTTTGCAGGAATTACACAAAAGTCATTTTGGAATTGTTAGAATGAAGGAAATTGCACGTTCTTACTTCTGGTGGCCTAACCTTGATGCAGAAATAGAAAGTATAACAAAAAAATGTATCGTTTGCTTGCAAAATAGTAAGACACCAGCGAAAACACAGAAACCATGGCCTGTTCCTCCTTCAGTGTGGTATAGGATTCATGCTGATTTTCTGGGTCCATTCTACAATAAAATGTTCCTAGTGATAGTAGACAGTTACTCAAAATGGCCAGAAATATATGAAATGGTAAATATTACTAGCTCCCGCACTATAGAGGTTTTTGAAAGTGTATTTACTCGCTATGGATACCCAGTCCACTTAGTAACAGACAATGGACGCACTTTTACGAGTCAAGAATTTAAAGATTTTTGTAGTACTAACCATATAAAACATACATTTTCACCTCCATACCACCCTGCAACCAATGGTGCTGCGGAAAGGTTCGTGGAAACCTTCAAATCCGCTATAACGAAAATTAGAGAGAGCGGACTTAATTTAAGATCAGCTGTTAATTTGTTTATGTTTGATTATAGAAGTACACCGCAACGTACTACAGGAATTTCACCTGCTCGGCTTATGTTAAGTAGGGAAATAAGAAACAGATTTAGTTTATTGCGACCTCCTCCTCTTTCAGAGGTGGTTCAGGAGAGAGTGGAGAAGAGAGATCAAGGGAAAAGAGACGTTAACTTTGAAATAGGTCAGAAAGTCATGGTAAGGGATTATAGAAAGGACAGCAGGCCATGGGTTCAAGGTTTGGTCATAGAGGAATCTATACCTGGAACTACCTATGTGGTAGATGTAGAAGGGTTTAAGTGGAAGCGTCATATTAATCAGATGATAAGTTGTGCTGATGAGTTAGAAGACTTATGTTAGTATGTTAAGTTACTTTAAGGATAATTTTTAAGTTAAACCTTAAAAATAAGTGTGGGAGAGTGTGAGGAACGGAACGTCTCCGCTCTGCATCGCGGCGGACGCCGCTTGTCAATTGTTTTTGATTCCTACAAAATGGTGTACAATAAAAAGCCAATTAATTAATTTGTGCTGTTTTATTGAAGATACCATAATTATAGAAATTATAGATGGTGGTCAATAATAGGCTAAATACGATCACATGATTTCTGGACGGCCCCAAAATTTATGAATAGGTAAATAATATACGCTACCTATTCCGATCACTGGCTGTCTAGTGCCTACCATTTTAGAACATAATTATTTTAAAATTAGTCGCGTTGCGTGTTGTCTGTCTCTGGGCAAAGGCGAGTTTTAACTAGAGATACCTACTTGCTTTTGAGTAATTAGTGGGTAGATAGATAAAGGGAGAGAACCGCATGCGGCGACGGTGTGCAAGCTATGCCAAGCCAATGTCCATTACTTAACTCTCAAATTATGTGTATCTCTGCTACAACCCCATCAAATTTCATGAAGATCAGAAAAATGGTACTAGTCATCGTCGAACAAACTCTCAAAATCAAAAAGCCATCGAAATGCCGAGACGTCCCAATATAAGTAGCTAGAAGTGGTTTGTAAGAACTCGCTTCGCTTGCGCTCCGCTCGTTCGATTAGTACTATATTTCTGACATTATTTTGGCAAAGGTACCATTTGGCGGTCGGCGCTTACGCATTCATTGCATATTACTTGAATAGTACAGTCGCCATCAAATATATGAAATCGGCCAAGGTAGTCACTAATATCTGAACAAGACCTCAAAATTAAAGGCGATAAAGTACATGTTCGGATATAAAGTATAGTTATATTGCATAAAATCGGTTAAGCCGTTTTTGAATTCTAGCTCAAAAACTCATGTTAAAAGGACTTAAGTGCCGCAAAATATCATATATAAAACGACCTTTTGATTGGGTGTTTTGTGAGTTTTGTGACGGACCGGTTATTATGGAACCTTTATTTACATTGAGCATGGCTCGACATGTTATGATTATAAAATGTGCTCATTTGTACCTTTCACTTAGGAGGTACAGTCGCCATCAAATGTATAGAAGCGGCCAGTGTACTCAAAAATATTTGTACATGGACTTTATCGCCTTGACAAAACAGGCGTTGTACATATATTTCTGACCACCTTGGCCGCTCCCATATAATATATCTGATGTCGACTGTACGTAATTTACAATAAAAAGTAACATCGTTCACAAAAACTAAATCAAATTCAGTTTAAAAATTACCGTCTCGCAAAGCAGATTCTCCTACTGCAAAAAATATCGAGATCTAATTTGTTCCGAGTGAACTTTCTGCGAACCTCTATCTGAGCGAAGTGGGTAGTGACCGAGTTCGCAAGGAGGTGGGGCTACGCGATGATTGCTCCGCCCAAATCGAGGTACATGTTCTTTTGAGTCCTCGTCTTAACATTTAAATTCCAATCATTGAAGCTCCGAATCTGACACGCCATCTGAACGAGAGCAACCCAATGATACAAAAATAGTAGGAGGAAATTACAATGCACTGCAGCTCCATCTGGTTCGTTCTAATGGCGCTTCGGACTTGGAGGCTCAAAAAGTAAAGACGGCATAAAATGAATGTATTATTTTATTTTACTAACCTTCTTTTGTTGTCGCTATAGTATCACCCGGCTCGGACTGAAAAAAAAAATAGAAATGGTTAAATGTGTGGGTACTTTTTTATTATAATTGGGTTGTCGAACTTGTAGAGGGTGAGCCTTGAAGGTAGGTATATTAATATAAAATATAAATATAAAAGTGGAAGCCCGGTAGGCGGCCGGTGGCTTTAAACTTAAAATTTGTAAACTTGGACTCAAACTTTATTTGAAGAATATAGCGGCATCCGACGGGATAAAAAAGCACTATCCTTATCTTAACTTTTGTATGTATGCAGTCTGATTTAAAAGTAAAACATTTTGCCTTACAGCGCCACCTCTTACCGAGTAGCTGAACCTGCCGAACGCTAGCTCGTCGCGTTCAGGCGAGTGTGCCATGAATTGTAACAACACGCGCGGCCGCCGCTTGATGGCGCCATGGTCGCTTAATGAAAAAACTGTCACCATGAAAGTACATGCACAGAATTCACTTGTAGCGGTATATTTAAAACTTTAGTAGAATTTCACAAACACAACCGCGTAGTCATTGTATTTTCACTAACTATTACACACATTTCTACGTTAAATAGTTAAGAAACGTCTCTATAACCTAATAAAACCGCTAATATTTTATTTATTTGTTGGAAAACGTATAAAAAAATATTGGTTAGAACAGCGTCCGTGTTCCAGGTAAATCGATTGCCGACTAAAGGAAAATCAAGGCTTTGGTTATAATTAGTCAACGGATGGATTAACATTTTCATTTGGCGCACAATGCTGCACGTAACTCATATTGGGTATTGGTATGCTGTAAGTGTGGAGTACTTCCGCTGGGCCACGCGAACGCTACAGTACGGAACTATTCACATTATTTTCAATACATAATTAAGAAACTATCGTTATATCATGCCGCGTAACCAAAAGCCTCAAAGTTTTGAGCCTAGACAAAAATATTTTAAGATACCTACATTTTGTACTGAAATCCGGAATTGGCCATACAAGAAACTTCAAAATTGCAAGCCCTTAATTGTAGCATAAGTAAGGTAGGTAAAGGTAAGGTAAGCTAGATTATACACATGTTTATTTTTACGTAAGTAACTCTAGAGATGCAACATTAGTTCAAAATGAGAGATGACAGTGACACTCTCATACTAGTAAATAGCTTCATCCCTACTCCACGAAAGCATACAAGTGTGTAAATCTGGAGTTCGATTTTTGAATCTCACCGGTGCCTTTTTTTGTATGCAGCCGATGACTATTTATACGAAATAAGTCACCCGGTGAGATTCAAAAATCGAACTCCTGGGGCCCGTTTCTCGAAAGCTTGTAACTTGTAATACAAGCGGATCTCACTTTTCGACATATTTTGCTAGAAAGGGACTTCCGCTTGTATTACAAGTTACAAGCTTTTGAGAAATGGGCCTCTGGTCTTACGAAGATTCATTTTTAGTTTAATAAAGTTTTGAAAATTACCCTGTTATTCGTGGAGACGTTTCGACGCCATAGTTCTTTCTATGTTACGCTGAACGTTTTCATTTAATTTCGTTTTGTTTATAGCATGAAAAGATATAATTTCAAGAAAGGGAGCTCCCCTAAACTCGTAACATGCGAAATGATAAATAAAATTATGAAAGGTACGCAACCACAGTTTATGAACCCGGCTCCTCCCTAGTCGCTTCCATTGATAAACGATGCGGAAAGTTTTTCCATTTACGGAACTAAAGGAAACGAAGAAAATATTCTACGTGACTAGCAAACTCAGTAGTGAATACCGGACCTGATTAAAATGATAATTGTCTTACATTTAATTAGTATAGATGTGACATATACGAATAGAAGTAAATAATACACGATATTGTTTTAATGTTGAAATTGACAGTTTGTGCCGCCAACATAATTGCAGTGTAAGTACCTATTGAAAGCGATTTTTATACAAAACTAGTACGGGGCGAACTCGCGGCGTGTTCGCTTCCATACAAAACTCGCTCGCAAATCGCAAGTGCGATAACGCTCTAACAAACTCTTCACTGTTTTTTTTATTTACCTTTATACCACATTTTCTGGCCGGAGACTATAAGAAATGAGGACTTGTGGAGTATATGCCATCAGTCTCCGATCGCCCAGGAAGTAGCGCTGCGGAAGTGGAGATGGATCGGACATACTCTTCGAAGAGGAGCGTCGGATAATGCCAGTATCGCTTTCGAGTGGCGGCCTCAGGACAGTAAGCGAGCCAGCGGACGCCCTGTACACACGTGGCGGAGGAGCATTGAGAGCGAGCTACGAGCCGTAGGAATGAACTGGAGAGAGGCCAAGACCGTTGCTCAGGACAGAAAGGCGTGGAAGGATCTTGTGCGGGCCCTATGCACCTCCGGGGTGCCCTAGGAACAACAACAACAACAACAACCTTTATACCGTTGTAATAGTACAGTCAACGCCTCACTAGGAATACACTTTTGAACCTTATTCCGCTGTAATAACGTTCAAAAGTGTATACCTAGTGAGGCGTTGTGTGTACATTACTTCAGAGGCCGTGAAGTAAGGGATTTAAGGACGAGATTGCGGTAGACGGCCGAGTCGTAGACGAGGTCGGATAAAGCGAGTCCTGCAATCCCTCTTCCGGCCAAGGATTGTATAGTGCTTTTCTCAAACATTGTAAGAAAATATTCTAATTAAAATAACTATTAAGTTATTATTAAGTACCTAATCAAGTAAAATGTTTACATTGCGCCTTTTTTTATTTTTTAAACTTGACATTTGAAAAAGCTATTCGAGCACCATGTTTAACCGGTTATAAATATAGTTAGTTATTTTTTAATTTTAATGTCGCAAGTATGCTTTCATAGAGAGTGTTCGTTGGCTGTATGTGATATTTCCTTTGTCATTGTAATCTTAGTAAGCAAATTTAAAAAGTTAGAGCAGCGGACAATAATGTACGCTTCAATCCTTAAATGAGCAACTTCATGTCTTCATTTTGTGACATTAACGCATACATTTCTGAGTATGTTTGAGAAAATATTATTTACAAAATTTTTATACAATGGCCAAAAAAGAACGGACCAAAACATGTTTCAAGCACCATTTATGGATTAAGTATTTAATTTAATTAGGTAGGAAATTAACCAAAATAAATCGTAAAGAAAATATTTAGACGGAACGAACGAACGAATCGACTCGAGTTTCCTATTGATGAGCGTGTTTGCCAGGTTTAAATCGCGCATGAAGTCTACCCTACAATGTTGCGAATATTTTAAAAATAAGCTATGGTAAATATAAATGTGGAAGTACACTGATTTAGCCCTTTACGCCGACTGCACTTGTGACTTCAAAGGCCGTGCCCTTGTCACCGTGCACTGCGGTGCAACAAGGCCGGCTGCATTGTGATGCTCTTGGTACCGGGTCATGGCTGTGGATGCACCGGAATCAACAAGTGATTCACTGCCTCATGTGTACTGTCACTCTTGTTATATAATTATTGCCCAATTGCCGATAATGAGCTACTTTTAACTACTGTTAAACTCGTATTGTGCTACTTATCTTTATGTAGAATATGTATGTGTGTAGGTGTGCCTATAATACTTGAAGAGTTCCCTTGATTTCTCCAGAATCCCATCATCAAATCCTGACCTGATGACAACGGGACCAACTGTAAAGTATATTCTTTCAATAAAAAATTCAAATCGGTCAAGCCGTCCTCGAATAATTAGTGAACATACATAAAAAATCCCGACAAATTGAGAACCTCCTCCTTCGAAATCTTGAAGTCGGTTGAAAACATAGTTACGTAGCGTATACTATGTATCTACTAGTAGGTTACCAAAACAAGTAAAATAATTACGCAGACAATAATAAAGTAGTATTAGTAGCAGCAAAACGCTTTATTGCACAAAACAAGTACATGACCATAAATATAATGTGATGTGATGACGTGATTATATTTGTCTCATAGTTGCATTTGATTGTACTAACTTTGGTGATGACATAGGTACAATTACTGTTTTGACTTCAATGTCAGAAACGGTCACATCAGCTAAAAATCAAGTGCAAAAAATCCTTCTAGGTCACCTAGGCGTGCACTAGCGATATTAAGTAAGCATGATACAAAAAACTAGAAACAAACCAAATTATTTGACTAAATAAATATTGACAGTATAGGCCACCCGGCTTAGAGGTTTATGGTGTCAGATGCAAAAGCTGAAGTCGCCGGTTCGAAATCAATCCGTGCATTTATATCCCCGATGTCTGAGTACGTGGACATGATAGGTAGGATTTCTGTCTAAATCCATATACTAATATAATAAATGCGAAAGTGTGTCTGTCTATCTATCTCTTCACGCATAAACTGCTGAACAGATTAAGATGTTGGTATGAATATATTTAGTTTGAATTCCGGGAAGGACCTATAGTATGTATGTTTAGGTATTTAAATAAAAGTAAACAAAATCTACCCTCCAATGGCTCCTTAAGCCACTTGAGGGTAGATGAAAACATTACATGATCAAATAATGTAGGTTAAAGTCAGGTCGTTCGTTCAGTGACAGATCTAGGCGCTTTGGTATTTGGTTATGTAATACTCTTTTTGGTTGGTTAACCAATAAATGTTATAACTACCCGAGAATGTACAAATTGTTTGTTTACTTTTATTTAAATACCTAAAGATACAGACTATATATAAGAAAGTTTTTATCTGAAAAATCATTCCTAATAATTAAAAGGGAGAGTGGAAGTTTGTATGGAGAATCGATAACCGCTGAACCGATTTAGCTGGCATTTGCTATGGCTAGTTTGGGTTCTGGGGCAGAATATGGAATATTAAAAGGATAAAAAGGCAAAAGCTATGTTACTTATTTAATTATGATCGGACATTCTACCGCCGCCATCAATCCATGGAGTTGGTGAACTAAAACAAGTGCGAGTAGCTAAGTTTGAAGCAAGCCTTAGGACCTTGCATTCATGCATTAAACACCAGCGCTCGCGGCTATCAGAAACTATCTCCATTGGCCATCAATATCGGACACTGTTAGGGTTGCCAACTTATCATTCCTTTTTGGAATCTTTTTTATTAAGTAGGTACTTAAAAATGTTCTCATACTATAAAAATATATCAACTTATTATTTACTGACAAGCCCTGGCCTCTGCTCTCGACTTTTTCAACTGTATTCACTGAGATGGATTTCCCACTCTTAAGGGGCCGTATTCTCACTTTAAAACACGTTTAGCAACGATCCAACTTCAACACAACTCCAATGCATTAACTGCGCAATACACCTAACGCCTAAACGTCTGAATCAGATATATCAGATTTTTTTTTTAAATTATTCCTATGCAACTCCAATACAACTTCAATATTGTTTTATTATTTGTTGTATGTTGAAGTTATGTTTGAGATAGATTGTGTTTAATATATTGTGTATGTACTTTAAAATTACAATTCCCACGGCACCTGGGTGGTCCTGGGGGGTGATTTTTGAGATTCGAGCCCTCGAATGTGACATTTACAACACTGGCGATTATCACACTGGCGACGGATCCGCATGCGGCGCCGGTGCGCGAGCGAGATAGCGCTATACACATGCAGAGCGCTGCATGTGTATAGCGCAGTGTGATAACCGCCTGTATAAAACGTTGCAATAGTGTCTTAAAAATAACAGCGGTACGAATAACGTTAACTACCTTTCCTAAATTAGACATGTATGTGATAGATGTAACTGGAATCTGAATGCTTCTAATCATAAGAAATATTGAACGCTAACTCTTTCCAATAATTAACCTAAGCCCGTGACAACCCTACGTCTCCCGTTGAAACAATGAAGTGTTTTAGGCCGGAGTTCGCGTACAATACAATATTTAGACGGCACTAATGGGGAGTATCGCCTTGTGGCTTGTGGCACACAATACCTTCTATCGGCACATCTCGACGTGTACCGTGTTATTGTGTATTCCCCATTGATTGTGTCCCAAGCGAGTCGAACTTTGAAGCTTATTACCAGTACAAATGTGACACGCTGATTCGTTAGCTTCTCCTTATCATAACTGGACAAATATATTTAACAAATAAAAATATGGTATTTATATATATTTTCGGGCCTTAAATAGGTAAACTTCTCAGCTAAAAGTTGTCTGTAACGTCAGTCATATGCTTTTTGAAAGGGCCGTTACAACTCGCTTCATCTATTATTTTTTTGCATTTCATATAATACGTTTCTGGACTAGGTATTAAATACATACATTTTGTAATACATGGTCGATTTATTAGAGACATTTAAATCTCATAGGAAATAAAATTGATTGACGTCTTCCAAAAAACTCACGCATCTTGCTAATAAAATTCTCTACAATTCTTGCCTTTGAATTATGATGCTAAGACTTATAGTTTTCAATCTATGTGTTACGAAAAGAAATCTCCCCACGTTTTACCCCCACTTTTCTTGCTTACTAAGCACTGGACTCTGCTGCGATGGGAATGTAACTACTACACGGAGTCTAGCAGGGCGGCCGCAGTAGATCACAAGTTTGACAACACACGTAAACTGTCTTTTCGCGGCCGGCCTTATCAGTAGACGGCCGATCAATGAACACCGGTATTGTTTCGTGGACAACGGCTGTCAATGTTCTTATCAGCAAAACGTTAGTTTACACGAAAGCATTTATTCATTTTACGTAGGTTATGTGTTAGGTAGTTTTGTATAACAACCGCATTTAATTTTAAAGTAATGCCGCATGATTACTGTCATGCGTCAAGCTGTCTGAGTTATGCGTCTCTGCATTTAAGCAAAAGATCAAGTTCAAATAACTTCCGAAGTAACATTTTAATGTAAAAAAAAACTTACATTCTCGCTCCTACTTCCGCATTAAATTATATTATTTTTAAACCCAAAACATTACTTATCTCCCAAACAGCTCCTAGGCCGTCATACTCATTTGTGAAACTGGCCCGAAAGGTCACTCCAAATAAAGGCAGGGCCAAAAGCGGGGAACGAAATTAAAATTATGGCACCGCCTTGACTCCGCCAAAATGTCGATGAACGATCTTTTATTGAATTATGGTTAATGACATTGGGTGCGCCTTACAAGGGAACTGACAGTTTGCACGAATTTCATCAATATCGGATCAAATTGCGTTGAATACGTCGACTAGACAATCCTATTGTTCTAACATTTGAGATTATTATCCAAAATATTACGTAAATATCTTATTTAAAAAGAAAACATTTGTAAAAGGATCATTCAAGGTATAAACGTTCCAGTGTTCATCCCAGTTCATGTCATCTTCAGGTCATTCGCAATAAAGATGACATTAGGGTGTCAATATTGGGTATTAGCGAGTCGAGCAGTAGGACGTTTACCTTATTTCAGTTATTGTAAGTAGTTGTGATTATTAATTAGCGATTAGATATTTGTTGTTAGTGTAATATGATAGTTATCATAAGGTTATTAACAGTTTTCACCATCATATTCTGCTATATGCCATATATTTAGGCAATATAGCTAATTACTGTTAAGATTTTTTTATAAAACATCTAACAGTATGGACAAAGAAAATAACGGACAAAAAGATAGATATTCATTAAAATTACGCCACGGCTACAAATCATAAATCTTATTTTTACTTATTGCTAAACAATTAAAAAAAACAGTACAAAAAGGCAACAACAAAAACGTGTTAAGTTTAATTAACTAATCTATCAAAAGTAACAGATTAATAATCTGTAGAAGCAAAAATTGAAAAAATCTACCAATCTCTTTAAGGACACACTAGATTTTTATAAAACTGTAGGTAGGTATGTTATTTTTTACACAAATATGTGTTAAAATAATATACAAACTGCGGACTTCTAATTCTAGATATTTAACTGTTAAAAATATATGTCTGATAGATACCAAACTACATTATTACCAAATCCTAGCAGCCATTAGCTAGGGATACACGCACAGATTTTCCCGCCGGATTAGTCTGGCGGATATGTCCGGCGGACGGATTCGTCCATGTTTGGCGCCATTCAAATATATGTGTCCGCAGACAAATCCATGTCCAATCCGAGTCATACATGGACGGATCTATGCGCCGGGCATATCCGCCAGAAAAACCCGGTTGGCAGATCTGTGCGTGTATCTTTAGCTATTTGCTACATTTGAAACCGAGAGTGATGCATTGAAATCACGCAAGCAGGCGTTAGAACAATTTGTAGCACGTGCAATTGAGAGTTATCGACTAAAGTGACAAAGTAACGCTTTGTTGATATGTACAAAAACTTCCTTTTCAGCCCTTTTTCCTTTTCTCATAATCCTTCCTATTAAGGTAAGTGTTTAGGTACTTTATAAAAAATACATATTATACTAGATTGAAATTATAAAGAAGGAAAGATGTAGAAAAAATAACAGCTAGAAGATAATTAGCTCGAATTTCCTCAAGATCAAACATACCTAACAAACAAACAAAAATAGTATAAGCGCATCGGGGATTATATACCTAAGTACTTATTTACTTGTACCAAAATGTAACTTATTTAGGTAGTAACGCTTCGCAGTCAAAATTGTTAGTTGTATCTTAATATAAACTGAATTTGGGGGAATTTGAATCTACTTATATATTTACTATTTACCAATTTTATTTTGAATATAAAATAGTTAACAAAATAAAGTCAGCGCTATATCGTCATATGTAATATGTTAGCATTAGTTACAAACGTTAGCTAGCACAATTCAAATGTTAGCCCTTATAGAATGGTTAAGTATGATTTTAATTTAATAAATAGGAAGCAAGCGTTCATTAATGAAAAGTAGGGAGCGCTACATAAATAATGATTGTTCACACTTTATGATACTAGTAACGTGCATAAAAAATATTGACATTATGGTCGCCGGAACAAGCTACTAAACCTCCCATATAGAATGATTGAACCATTTGTAGCGTATGAAATCGAGAGTGGCGCTGCGCTGCGCCGGCGCATTGTAAGCAAAGTGGCCCGCTGACCGGCCTGACCCTTCAGCAAGGCCGTTCACTTGTTCGGATGCTTTGTACTACGTAAACAATAACATTCTTGTATTTCTTGAAGGATAGCTAGCTAAATTACAGTGGTCAAAATTTTGACAAGTCGGTCGGAAGTAGGTTAAATCTAACTCTTATTTTTACGTAATTAATGTAATAATACTCGCCGTTAAAATCCATTTAGATCAGCTCTATAGCATCCTGCATTTGCAAAAACTACTAGTCCGCTATATTTCAACTTAGAATTATTATAAGTAGCTCAGTAATGCACAAAAATGCAGAACACAATACAAACATTAATTATTAAACACACACATTAAGTCACTTAAGTACGTCTTATAAAATAGTAAGTAGTTTTGGTTTGGTTCTAGTGAAATCCTAATGTGAATTTAAACAGTACATATTCAGTTTCACAAATTCAGTAGTAAGTAGTCAACTTAGGTAACATAAACGTAAAATCAAATCCCTAATCTGAATTAAACTTGCATTTATGTAGGTAGCGAAAATTGCATTCGCATGGCTGACTATCCAACTTAATACTGTTATCACCAAGTATTAAGGACGCTAATATTTAATTTAACCGTGGAATAGCTCAGCAATGCATCGCTGCATAATTTAACGTATTGGAATTACGTGATCATTATTCAATGTAATATAAAAAGGTCGTAAGCGTCTTCATCGTTCCGTAACTATACGTCAATTTTATGTCAAGAGATGTCGGAGCTTTGTTTAACAGACGTAACCATTTACAGGAATGATTTTAACATGCGTACGTTATTACGTGTAGTTCTGTTTATTGTTTTTTTTTTCGTGGCTTGTTTAGTTTAACATAAGTGGAGTAAGGATGCGTAAGTCTTCGCTGGGACAGTTACACGGGTGTTATGCAATACACCTATTTACTTCTACTGTACTACGGGTATTGCTCTACTTTTGACATAGCTAAGTATTTGACCCAGCTATTTCAGTAAGGTCGTTCACGAAAAGTAAGTTTTAATATATACAGTCCATTAGATATATCGGAGCCGTCACAAATATCTGAACAACGTCTCTATTGTCAAGGCGATAAAGTGCATGTTCAGATATTATTGAGTAACTTGGCCGCTCCGATATTATTTGATAACAATTGTATATATTGTGATGATCATTGATCAGTTTTATTTATATGTAGCTTTTTAGGGTTCCGTACCCAAAGGGTTACTAAAGCTCTGCTGTCCGTGTTAACGGACAAACCAAAATTTCAATAATATATTTAGCGAATATCGCTGTGTGCATGATTGTGGCGCCATCTCTTGGGCAGGTGGTCAATCTCTTTTTTTCCTTTTTAGGGTTCCGTAGCCAAAATGGCAAAAACGGAACCCTTATAGTTTCGCCATGTCCGTCCGTCCGTCCGTCCGTCCGTCCGTCCGCGGTCTAGCTCAGTAACCGTTAGCACTAGAAAGCTGAAATTTGGTTTGAATATGTGTATTAACCAAGCCGACAAAACGGTAGGATAAAAACGCGAAAAATATATTTTGTTAGGGTACCTCCCGTACACGTGAAGTGGGGGGCGAAATTTTTTTTCGTTCCAACCAAGTTATGTGGGGTATCGTTGGATAGGTCTTTTAAAAAGAATTAGGGTCTTTTAGAACAATTTTTGGATAAAACTAATACTCTCGGAAATAATAGCTCCGAAAGTTAAAAACAGGGCGTCCCCCCCATCTAACTTTTGAATCGTGGGCCGTAAAATTTTGAAAAAAATCATGAAACTGAGGCCTAATGAGTACCTTCAATGAAAACTATATTGAAATAAATCGGTTGAGACGTAAGTAAAAATGACGTAAGCGCCGCCAAATTTCCCGTAAGAAACGACCTTTTGAATTAATGGTCTCAGTTTACGGAACCCTACACTGAGCATGGCCCGACATGCTCTTGGCCGGTTTTTATAAATAGGTTGTATTCCTTGCTTATATGAAATGTAACTGGCTGATTTACTATTTTGACAGCAGACAGGGGATTTGCAGTTTCATTTCTTTGGAAAAAAAGAGATTGACCACCTGCCCAAGAGATGGCGCCACCCATCTCTTGGGCAGGTGGTCAATCTCTTTTTTTCCTTTTTTATAAATAGGTTGTATTCCTTGCTTATATGAAATGTAACTGGCTGATTTACTATTTTGACAGCAGACAGGGGATTTGCAGTTTCATTTCTTGTCACATTGAGCACTGCGATCGTTCTCGTTACCCCCACCATGCACTTCGCACATAGCGAATAGTCATCCTTCTAGCGTTTGTTCCGGCTTTTTGCCACGGCTCAATTGAGCCTGCAACCGATCGGCAACCCATAAATAGTCACTAGTTTTTGTGAAAGCGATTGCCGTCTGACTTTCCAATCCAGAGGCGAAACTAAAACAAGGCATATCTATATGAGATTAGGTCCAGATTCCTCACGCTGTTTTCTTTCGTCGAAAAATGACTAGTAAATATCAACCGTCCAGTAGCGCCCTCATTGGGCTGATGGTGTTTCCTAACTAAACGAATCAATTTCTGTATAAGTAATCCTTTATGTTAAGGTGTAGTTGTATGTGGTTGTACTACTTAATTCTGCAACTTATGATCTATGTGTCACAGTTTTATATTACTTATTTTTGGCTTCATCACCTGAACGGAAAAAAGTGGCCACCATTTTCCGTTTAGGTAATGAACCAAAAAATACGCAAAATGAAACTGTGTGACAACTGACAAAAACCAAAAGTTGCGGAATTAGTAGCACTGCAACATACCATGAGAGATTATACAGAAATTGATTCGTTTGTTAGGAAATACAATCCTCCCAATGAGAATTGAGAGCGCCAGTTGGACGGTCGACACAGTCTTAATGAAATTATTATATAGCAGCAATATCAATCTAAAATACACTAGCAAGTACAATCACCTTGCTCCGAGGATCGCCTGTCCGTGAGTCACCCTCACAACGGCCTGTAAAGCGATATGCGCCTGCTCAGCGGCGCGGGCGTAGCGGTTACAATAACACTGCCTTGACTGATTTGTGCGATAACCGACGTATTACTTAATAGTCAATACGATTATGCCGTGCTTGTGCAACGTAAAGGGAACTTTATAGTTTTCCGTACGTTTTGTTATCATACAGAAAACACTTTCGATCTTCATGAAAACTTGTGTTCGTTCGTGTGACTAAAGTATTTTTAAATACAGTGGCTCACTAAGTGGCTTTTTGTAGTTGTTTAGCGTCCGGAAAGCTCGAATTCGTGCACTAATGCTTTTTTTTATACCTTTAAATAAATAATACCTTTGCGTATTACATAATTATGTATAAGCTATTGTAATTAATTTTTCACCTCACTAGCTCGGAAAGCCCTTTTTGTTTGTTTAATATCTATTGTGAAAATCGCTTTTTATCCACATGTGGTGAAAGAGTTTTGACATAAGTGACAAGTGGCTTAAGTGACATTTGACAGCTAACAAAACGTAAAACGTTAAAAGTGCAGAATTTTTAACATCGCAATTAATGAATTGCATCGAGTAAAAACACTTAATACAGTCTTGCAACTTTATTTTAATTCATAAATATCAGCATTCAACATTAATCTTCATTCTTTTTGTAAAAACGGATAAATTGTTCTGACAGCCGAATAAGTCTACGTACGAACAAAACGCATCTGACATTTAATAAAACCTTTTACGTCAAAACTTTTCATTTCAATTCATCCATCATATCAACGTTAAATATTCGCATGTTTTTCTAGATTGTTTTGTTAAAAATTAGTGATTCGAGTGATGAAGAAGTATTAAACACCTGAGGAATTACGGGAAACCGAGCAAAATGCACCCTTTTTCTTATTTTCCTCGCTGTAGTGAGGTGAAAAGTTTTGTGTTATACACGGGTGAAAGTTATTTTACGTCTCGTGTATTAAAGCACTCGCTACGCTCAGGATTCTATTTTTGAACCACTCGCTTCGCTCGTGGTCAATAATAGAATCCTTTCGCTAGCTCGTGTTTCAAAAAACACTCGCACGTAAAATACAACTTTCACCCCTTGTATAACAAATAACTATTAAGAATTAGTTTTAAGCGCAGGTTGTAATAAATGTGCATAACTTATTTTTTATTTTTTGTTTATATATTTTCCCACATGCATCAAAATGTGATATTTTGCTTGTCTTTAATGAAAATTGATACTTCATCATCATCATCATCATTTCAGCCGAAAGACGTCCACTGCTGGACATAGGCCTCCCCCACTGAACGCCACAATGACCGGTCCTGTGCCACCCGCATCCAGCGGACTCCAGCGACCTTGATACTTAATATTTAGAAAATCAGAATCCTTCTTTTTAAATTAAATGCATTAAAATCTATAATTCTTTGGAATTAAGTACCTAACTACCTACCTCGGCAAGTTGCCGTGAGCCCAGTCCAAGAATGCCAAGCAAGTCTAATAAATATACAATGAACACTTCAAGCGTCGTTCTTCGAATTTAAATATTTAACTCCTTGAAAATACATGCTGTCATACATGTCAAAGCATTTTATTTAAACCTTGCAGCCTGGACTTTTTATATCATCGACGAAATAATCATATTTTTTGCATAGAAACCACTTTTTTTATATTTTTATGCGTCGTTCAATTTTATACATACATATACTTTTTATTGGTCGTTTGTTATTGATATTGATACCTACTTAAGTTGATAAGTGCCTATTATATGTGTCTCCACGGTTTGTTAACATAGACTGCGTTATTGTTTTCCATTCGTATTAAACCAAAATATAATGTTCGTTCTTTGTGATTTTGTATTTAGACATTGTCATAAATACACCCTTTGCCTATGGCTCTTTTTGCCTTTGGCCCTTGCCAGTTTTACACATCTAACTATCTGCCAAAACTGTTGGATTTCAATTTTTGCCTATTTTTCCGTCGATGGAATGAATATGGTATATTTAGTTAGGCACTGAGGGCGAGAGGCCGTTTGTATTGTACCCATCCCGTAGCATAGCAAGTCGATAAGTCACTATGGTCTCTTGGTATCACATACGGTTATTTGCCAGTATCCTAATGCACATCTCAGTTTAGACACGCTTGTATTGTAAAACGTACACAAACTATGATAAATTTGATAAAACAATGCTTAAATGGCACTAAGGATGTTAGTAAAGCGGTATCGATCAGCTGTTGCGTCAGCGCGCGCGCAAGTGCGACGATTTAAGAATAGCCGGTTCACCTTGCTTCGCCGTGGGAGCGCCCGTTCATGTAAATACCATACTACTGCCGCATTTCTACACCATTGGCACTGGTAGGCGAAACGAAGGTATCAAAACTGACGATTCTCTAACTGGCCTAACTTATGCCAATCGCCTTATTGTCTAAGTTATAACTGTTATAAGTACCTATATTATGTGTTAGGTAATGATATTTTTCGTGGACACTGAATGGATAGCAATTGTTGTATTGTTATTAAATAATACCTATTAAGTAAAAACAATATATTATTTTGATATCCTAAAGTAGGTGTCATGTCAAACCGTCAAAGTTAGAAATACTTTTGAAAAACGTGAGGAAAACGCCATATGATACGTTTTATTTATCTAATACTTCCAACTGCAAAAAAACTACAAAAAGAAACAAATATTTGCTACAGAAATAAGTACTACATCTACCGTACCATCAAATTGATACCTGTATTTTTTGGTTCACCCTGTTTTCGCATAATCATTGTGGTAATAATTATATTGTTCATAATCTATGTGATCATAATTAGCTGTAACCATAAACTGTTTTGGCATACTTATGTTGAGCATAATTGGCTTTGGCAGATTTTTATTGGTCCGAATTAGACGTGTGCGCCGCGCCGGCGCGGCGTAGCCGCGCCGTGAGACCCACGCCGCCGCCGCCGCCGCGGATTTCAAAATCCACGCCGTTAGTCAAAATTTCAGGATTCGGAAAAAAATTGCCAACTCCAATGTCCGATCAAGGAACATTTTAACGTCGTGTATTGATGAATTAAACCATAAAAACATCTACAAATTGAAATAGTTAGGGTTTGGCTAGTTATTTCTCTTACGGGAGAGACGAGCAAGCAGGCTTCCACCCAGGTCACTCCAGCACAGACCACACCAATACCCTACGCATCCTCATTGAATGAACAGTGTGTCCTATGGCAGTCAGAGCTTTTCCTGGCATTTGTAGACTTTGAAAAAAACACCTTCGACACCGTGAAGTGGAGCGCGCTGTGGTCCAGCCTATCACAGGGCAACCCAAGTGCGTCATCTGCAATATTCGCTCCTTTTACGAAGGGAGTACAGGCAGGGTGCAGGGTGATCCATGAAAAAGTAAAGGGAACGCCTATAAAGATAACTGCCGGTGTAAAGCAAGGATGCCTCCTATCACCGGCATCACCGCTGTTATTCGTAATTTTTCTCGATGATGTGATGAGAAAAGTGATCGGAACACCAAAAGACATTAACTGGGACTATGGAGCTGAAAGATCTTGATTACGCCGATGACATCGTGCTGATTTTGCCATCTCTAGTCCATCTTAAATCTAATCTCGAGAGCCTTCAAGAGGAAGAAGATGTGATGGACCTGCGAATCAACCGACGTAAAACTGTTGACATGTGAGTAAAGTTAGATTACACGGAACCTTTGTTGCTCATAAACGATCAATTGGAATAAGATTCTAAATTTGTGTACCTCAGAAGTACAATAACATGTCGAGGAGGTGCAGACAAAGACATTGAGAGATTAAGAAGATTAAGAAGGAAAAAGTTAAATTAGCTCAACTCAAGCTTGTTCAAGATGCCAACGTGCTTACTCGGCACATTAAAGCTTTTATGGAGATTAAAGAAAAAATAATGATAATAAGCCCGCAGGGCAGCTTGTGGCGAGCTGTCGGGGAGTGGCGACCCCGCGGACCCGAGTGTTCCAGAGAGTCGGTCAGGGTCTCCGTCTCCGGCGTGTCTTCGTCGGTCGGAGTGGACCCCAAGGGGACCCGCAGGACTCTCGGCTCTGGCTTGCCTTAATTGGCCGTCCAGAGAGGAGCCGTCAGAGCTATATGCTCGCAGGTTGGAAGTGAAATATGCATAAGTCGAGAGTTGGTACAGTTGGCTAGGCAGCGTACAGTCACTGGCAGAAAGCGGTGCACACCTCTTCACCCTGAGCCGCTCACACCGATGTTGCTCCTGGCCGTCCTTGCGACGGCAGTTTCAGGGGCCCATCTAGTCGGCGGCGAGTCACCGCCTGCCTCGATAACGTGTTTCAACATTGTTATGGCAGGTGTCCGGACCTCTTTTCAATAGCCCAATCTTTGACCAACCAAACTTCAATACTATAGCCCAGAACTCTTTCCATTTATTTGCAATAGCTCCAACGCCTGCTGGGACCGGTTCACGGGTATCTATTGATGTACCCTTGAATGGGTTCTAGTAGGTGTAATACATAGCAAATTTCTCCAAAGGGCCTCTGCGTGTTGGATCTGTATCCCCACGTAAGCCTACCAAAAGAACGGGATGTAAAGGCCCGTGGTTCTCAAAGGAGATACAAACATAATAATAATAATAATTAAAATCTCCCTCTTCGAATCCATTGTCAAGTCCGTGCTGCTCTTCGGCTGTGAAACCTGGAGAGTGACAAAGGGGCTGACACACAAGCTACAAGTGTTTGTCAATAAGTCCCTTCGGTCGATCCTCCGCATCTTCTGGTCGAAGACTATAAGAAATGACGATTTGTGGAGTATGGGTCGTCAGTCTCCTATCGCGCAGGAAGTAGCGCTACGGAAGTAGATCGGACATACCCTTTGAAGAGATGCATTGAACAATGCTAGTATCGCTTTTGAGCGGCGGCGTCAAGATAGAATGCGAGCCAGCGGACGTCCCGTACGCACGTGGCGGAGGAGTGTAGAGACTGAGCTGCGACCCATAGTACTGAGCTGGAGACAGGCCAAGACGGTTGCTCAAGATATAAAGGCGTGGATGGATCTTGTGGAGGTTTTAACTGGTTACCTCCCTACCTAACTAAAATACTGTCACCAACACCAAAACCAGAATTGTATCACCAACAAAATTAGCCAGAGTACAAGAGTGTTTTCGGTGTCAGGATTGACCCTTAATACTGAAATGGATGTTTGGAATTACTGCGAGTCAAAAAAGGATCTTAATTTACCACAATTATGAAAAACATGAACATAAATGGGATTTCCGTGAAGAAAACAAGCCTGTGGTGTACTAGAAAATTACCCTTAAGTATTTTTTTTATATGAACCATCACGGAGCAAAAATCGACCTTGACGCCGGCGTGGCGCAGCCACGCCGCCAAAAATTACCGGCGCGCCGCCGCCGCGGATTTTTATGGCGGCGCACACGTCTAGTCCGAATATCAGTTGGTCATAAAGTCATTATTCCGAATCCTAGTAAGGCATAAAAAGTATGTGCAGAAAAATTACATTACATTTAGTTCATAATTCTAACCTAACCTAACCTACTTTCGTAGCAATTTTTTTCTTGCTGAGGTCGCAGTTCTAACCCACTTCTGCGTAGTAGTATCTACTTGCCTCTCAAGGTTGCAGTTCTAACCAGACCTGAGCCACTTTTTTCGCAGTAATGCGTTGTGGGTTCGGTGTATGCCAAAAAACTTTCGAATATTAAAAAATATGCCAAATACACTTATGCTTATTAAGTTTATTCGTAATAACATTCGGCTACAACAGTAGTATGCAAAATAATTTTCGGACAAAGAGAAATTCGCAATATTGTGAATTATACCAAATAAGGTTTATGCTACAGCCTTGGCCAGAAGTGTTGAGCATAGGTGTTTTTTGTTTACAATTTTGATGTTAAGCATTATTTCCCTATCCTAACAATGTACGGTAACGGTAAATGTTATATTTTATTTATAAATATAGGAAACTTCACTTAATTACACTTTCAAGGTACTTAAAAAATATGAAAACAGAAGGTACCAAAAATGTAAACTTAAGTCGGTGCGACATATTGCAAATATTCTATGCAGTTACTACTAACTTCAACAAAACATGCCTATTAGTTTAAATTAATTGACAAAATAACATGACATTTTTGTATGAAAATCGCATTGGTGCTCAATGCTCAACACTTCTGGCCAAGGCTGTACATTATCATTCGTCTAAAACAAATTATGCCAAGTCTGTTATGCGACATGAGTTTCGGACAAATAAAAGTATGCCAAATAGAGGGAACCAGTATTTTTTATGGGTTCCCTCTATTTGGCAAACTTTTATTTGTCCGAAACGCTTTTCGCATAACAGACCTGGCATAATCGGTTTTAGACGAATGATAATGTAGCAGAAACCTTATTTCGTATAATTCACAACATGGCGAATATCTTTTTGCCCGAAAATGATTTAGCAAACCACTGTTGTAGCCGAATGTTATTACCCATAAACTTGATAAGCATAATTGTATTTGGCATAATTTTCACTATCCGAAACTGTTTTAGCGCACACCGAAGCAACCAAAACGCTGCGAAAAAGGGGGTTAGGTTAGGTTAAAACTGCGACCTCAACAAAAAAGAATTGCTACGAAAAAGTTGGTTAGGGTAGGTTAGAACTGTGACCTCAACACAAATGTACTTCTGCGTTTGGGTTATGTTAGATTAGAACTGCGACCTCAACAAAAACCTGCTACGAAAAAGTGGGTTAGGTTGGGTTAGAACTGAAACGCACTGTTACAAAAAAGTGGGAGTGACATTTGAATGATGCAATTTGGCCCTAATACTATTTGCCAAACAAAATTCTGCAATATAATTTTCGTCAAATAAATTTTATGCTCTTACACTTTATGCCTAAATACGATTCGGAATATTGACTTTATGAACCAGTAATATTCGGACCAATAACAATATGCCAAAGCCAATTATGCTCAACATAAGTATGCGAAAACAGTTTATGGGTAAAGCCAATTATGACAATGTCGATTATGCACAATATAAATATGACTACAATTATTATGCGAAAACAGGGTGAACCATTTTTTATGCCTTAGTAATTTTGGACTTACTATTGCATTTTTTCATGATGAGAAATCGATTATTTTGATTTCACTGATTCATTTCGGTTACCTAATTAGGTAAATAGGTGTTCGTAATTATGCTTTGAAAATTTATGTAGTTTTATTTCTTTGAAATGAAATCATTTATATCATCTGGTGACGAAAAACGTATTACGACGCTTTTAAAGCTAGTTTACGGAAAAGTATGAATAGCAAACTAGAAAATCGTGTTTATATGTGGAAATGATTCATCATAGTGGCTTTACGAACTCACCTGATAGATTCAATATCGTAGGTCTAATTTAAGACAGGAAACTATGTATAAATATAACATAAAAATCACTATATACGTCATACTGCTGGGCCTATACGTCCCACTGCCTGGCCTATGTACAATTGTACATCCCACTGCTGGGCCAGGCCTCTTACCATGCCGAAAGAGGGTTCAAAGGATATATATCGTAAGGACACCTGCCTCATTCCACAAATAAATTTAAGTTAGTGATGAATTAAAAACATGACATATTACACCGTTTCTTTGCGATATTTGACTAAAAATTTGCATTACGTTATCTAACCACACGTGTTTGTTTACTTTTGATCACCTTGAGCCGTATACAGTAGTTCGGAAACATCATTAAGTCAATTGATATTTCAAAATAAATATTAACACATATTGTAGGTATTCTTGAAGTCTTATGCAACCATGGCCAATCGTCCCGTGTACGCACACCATGAAATGAAAATAGTCGAGTATCCGCGAATTATGAACGCTCTGACTCAATTAAGGGTTAGATTAGCGTCGGGTCTTGTCAAAAAAAGAAAAAAATATGCCGTAAACATAAACTTAGCTAAAGATATTTACATAGTTAATACAGCCCTCGTCAGCACGAATATGTCGATCATCGCCACAAATAATCATGGATGCACATGTAAGTACACGTACGAGGTTTTTCCTCGTCTCGTAAACAATATTAGAGATACCGCCATTAATAGTTACCGACACCTTCATCACTTGCAGTTTCATTTCACAGCTAAATTAATTGGTTGCTCGAAACAATGAATAATATAACGACATGGTGAATTTTTGCCTATCGTGAGACTTTTATAGCTGAATGATTAAATGCAATTTTATAATTAGATTCCTAGTTTAATAGGTATGTTCAAGGTTCTCTTTAAATCATCGCGTTACACATGCAAGCTGCAATACAAGTAGTTAATTGCACTTTGCTGAGTAATCCGCGGACCAACTATGAACGTGTACTTTTATTATAAACCTATGAACAAAAGTGATTTGCTTTTGTTTATCGGATTATAAATTATAATTACTATTCATATCTAAAGTTACCGTCATACCCGCTTATTCATAAACGTATTGCAAACCTCATTTAACTAAATCATCTTTTGTCCTTATCTGTCACATTGACAGTTGTGTTCGTTAGAAACAGACAAAATACATTATAAAATACTAAATGAGGTTTAAAACACGTTTATGAATAAGCGGGCTAGTGTCTAAGAGTTAGTCACTTCCATTGATAGGAATTAATATTGAAGATCAAATTCAAGTTCAAGTCTTCAAGTTGGTTAGGTACACAATATTTTTTCTTACTGCTATATAGTTGCCTTTTAAAATGTGTGTTATCATTAGCGCTTTGAGTTTCAGTTTCACACGAAACGGGAAAGTAGTACTTCTTAAATAATAATAGAGGTCGTGAATTTTGAATATGAATTGGCTTAGATTTCTCTAAATTAGATTTAAGTTACTTTATTACTTGCGTAGCTTAGCATAATGCTAAATATACTTAGTTTCATACAACCAAGCTGTCAACAGGTCCACATTGGCGATATTGACCATAATAACTTCTTACCAAGCACCTAATTTAATCGGTAAAGTTATGATTAAGTATTTTTTTATAAATTATCTCTCAGTCTGTTTTTTAAACTTATGAACCAAGTTTTGTATTCCTGCCGTGTTTAAATCATACTTTTCTGCAGCCATTTATAAGGGCATATTGAGCAAATGTTACTGGAAGCAGTGGAAACACATTTTGCCCAGATCTATGCAAAAAATATGAATCCCATTTCAACGGCAAGAAGTGGATCATACGAGCAAACTAGAGAGGTAAACTAGGTCGTCTTTCAATCACTGCCTACTTATCATCTTTTGTATCGAATACATACTCAAATACGAGCTAATTGTGTTTGTTTAAGTGGCTATACTTATTGCTTAATTATTAAACCAATCCAACGCATTATCACACACACTGCACATCCAAGTCACAACACAATCACAATTTTCGCTTTTTTATTCGTATTTATTCGTAATCGTTTCCCGCGAGAAGGCCACACGTCGGAAGCAGAGAGCTGCACTAAGCCACTAAGCTATTGTATGCAGGTGAATTGTATAGTATCCGTTTGACTTATAATAGACATTCACACAGTCCTGTGCCGCGTGCGATGCTACTGTGGGGCAGAACGCGAATTCGGCAATACTTATACAATCAGAAAATCACATGCCAAGGTGATAAGATTTGCATTGCTAATTTGTGTAGGAAAACTTGGAAACCAGTATTAAAGTCGGCATTCTATGCAAGACGCACTTTGTACATCTTCGCACATTAGCATGCGTGACGACAAATACATACAAGTGCTGTCAACGTCAAAGATTTCTTTATGTTTTTGCACCTTATTTCAAAGGAGTACGGTACAACAATGTAAATGGATTTAACGAATATCTAGTAAGATATCAAAACACTAAACTTGTCATCGATTATATTTTTCGGATGAGGATTAGTCAACGTCCATGCGCAGGCATTCTGAAGATTCTGATTCTGATTTAAGCCCACTGAGTTTAAAATGCGCAACGGACGGTACAATACAAGATGTAACAAAAATGCTGGTGATTATTTTCAAGTATCGTATTCTAATTATGAAAAAGTAAGAAAAAATAAACTTCTTGCAAAAAAATGTTTTGGTTTTGTATGGTGAGTTAGCCGGCTTAGACGACGTGTCCCATACAAAATTAAATTTAGGGTCCAGAAAAAAAAATCCTACTGTAAGAAAACTTACTCGCAATGTGACACCAATTATGCCCTTAAACGGATCACCAGTATTTTTGTTACATTCTGTATATTTGACAGAGGTGTGTATCGAGACTGCATACATTACTGCTAATCGGAAATCACCCAGAAATAACTATTTATCCCGACGAAAAGGGCTCTACACCCAATGAGAACAGCCCCGCGCCTCGCGGCAACTCTTGCGCAACGCGCTACAATGGATGCCGCTTAACAAGTGCTTTAGGTGCTGTAGGCGTAAAAGGTAATAATCTGTCCTAAAGATGAAACGTAGACACGTTGCCTATGTTATGTTATGTCGCTTCAATCATAGCTAGCCCGATATTAGATAAGTAGGTACAGAATCTGTCTGATGCGGTGCAGTTTATTAGAATAAGTATAGTAAAAAGATATAAGAAATTGCGAATTGCACGTGGAGCCGTGTAAATTCCCTTGACCTTATTGAAATGTAAATGATGCGAGTGCTGCTCCTGCCCATGTCATACGCAAGTAGACACAGTAGCCACGGTGTAAGCATTATTGAGAGTTGACGTACCAATTTTGTATGTAGGTACCTATTTATTTGTATGTACCCATTTGTATGTCTTATATAGGTACGGTCACATCTGAAAATATAGATACATTTAATATGACAAAAATATGTATCCAAGACTTTAAGCCTTGGTCATAGAGTCTTTTTTATATATTTTTGTCATATGAGTTAGATGTATCCAAATTGTCAGACGTGATTATATAATCTTAACCTAACTTAACTTAAACTTAAATGCATTTTACTGTGGCAACAGTCAGATCGTAGATATTCGTTGGTAAACTGTTGGGAATTGAGTTCTACGGGCGCACTGAGACTAGCATTTTAGAAGCTTTCAAATCACTTATGTAATTATAGACTTTATAGTGTATGGTACCGGCCGAATGACATTTTTGTAATAAGGTCATCATTCTGAGAGACACCCTATACTAGCGTCTTTTCAGTGTCATCGCCGTCAGCGCCAGCGTAATGGCAAAATTTGCCGCTATTTAATAGCGTCGCGTCAATGCTGTGTCTAGCACTAGCCACAGAGTCGACAAGACGATGGCGATGATGCTCGGGAGATGCTAGTGTAGTAGTACTCTAAAAAATATGAATACTTACGGTGGCTAGAACTTCTTCATAGCTGGCGTTGTGCAAGGGCGACGCGGGCGGCGTCTCGTGCGACAGGGCTGTTATCGGCATGTCAGCGCATCACACCTGGAATGTAAAGCAGTTTCCATGGGTAAATGACTTAATTTTAAACATGATACTGGGACCATGACGATAACTCGAAGGTTTACCATAAAATGTAATTTATAAGCCTAAAATTTTTGGATTTGGCATCTTACCTATGTTACGAGTATACCCGTATCAAGTCGTTATATCCAAAGAATTATTTTTAACAAGCGGCAGCAGCAGCAAAATAGTTTTAGAAAAATCACATTGTTATGTAGGTATATCTTTTGAAATAGCTTCTTATCAAGTTACCCGCGTTTTGTCTACCATTTTGCGGTTTATATTTATTACTGTTTTCTTTTTAACTAGTACCTAAACAATATTTATTGTAAACTATTGTAAACTATCGAAACATTGACTAGATACACCAGTAGTAGTACTCTAGAAAATATCGATACAAAATGACCTTGCACGATGGCGACCGAGTGTCGGCTGTACAAACATTACCATACAGAGACGCATGACGGCATAACTAACGAGAACTGACACGGTGAACCACGTTCGACAACATCCTAGTAAACTTGGTTAAAAGAAAATCCACTTATGCGCAATGAAATCGGATAAACTTCTCAGAATATTTATATAACGGGGGCGGCTCTCTACGTGTGTTCGTCGCGAAAACACAGATTCCGCCTGCCCGAAACTACGACCCGTTAATTTTATATACGGGCAGAAATATTACAGATAATTATAATCCAATAAAGGAAGACGGCCACGTTTAGTATATGTACACTGAAAAATGTACAGGCGAACTACTTCGGCTATATCATTAATAACCTAAATTCGGTAAGGAGTTAATAAAGTTTATTTGCTTATAACGTTATAACTTAAAGTTATATGTATATACTTACTAGTAGTCCGCCTCGAACTGAGAACTCGCTATTTACTTGCAAACGAGTTGACCAATATAACAAGACCCTAAGGAGGATTTTTTTCTCCTTCTAGCTCCATAACCACTTGATCGATCCTGCTCATATACGAACTCTGCAATTTTATGTATCTCTGCTACAGCCCCAACAAATTTCATAAAGATCAGAAAAACGTTACTAAAGTTATCGTCGGACAAACTATTTCAATCAAAAAGCCATCCAAATGCCGAGACGTCCCAGTAGCCAGATGACAGTTGGGTCTGGAGTTGTTTGTAAGAACTCGCTTCGCTTAGTTCGATAAAGAACGAAACACTTTGTTAGGTAATACTTAAGCCTCAGTCTGCAAGTCCCAAATCTTAAGTTAGGTACTAGTAGACAATTTTTGCTTGCTGATTTTTTTTCCCTTGTAGGCATGTTTGGTAATTAGTCAACTTTATTACGTAGAGCTACCTAAGTTATGATTGATTTAAATAATATTCACAGTACGTACTTTAACGATGAAAGAACGACGAACAACTTTCTAGAAAGATCGTCTAGTAGTTATATAGTTAGCTAACATCAACTAGCTAGTTTTTACTAATAGTTATCAAATTATCCATGAAAATGTACTTTAGACATACTACAATCATTCAATAATATGTTCTAGCTTTCTTTTAAGTTTCCTTTACTGACAAAACAGGTTTGGTGGGAAGATTTCGAGATATTTGTTGTGAAACAGTTAATGTTTTCTTCCAGTAAGAAAATAAATTGACGATGATTGACAGGAAGAGAAAACCTCGAGGTAATAGGTTCGCCTTTTATGCATCGTATCATCATAGTATTCAATTTTACTTCCGTCTAAAATGGTGGACTCTACT
Source organism: Pammene fasciana (assembly GCA_911728535.1). Lineage (NCBI taxonomy): Eukaryota > Metazoa > Arthropoda > Insecta > Lepidoptera > Tortricidae > Pammene > Pammene fasciana. Next base: position 10,411,161 of record OU452282.1, on the reverse strand, counting down.
GAAAATATCATGCGATCACTTACATTGCATTTCATATTAATTTTACATTGGTTTTATAAATCTTATTTTTTTTATTAAATTTGAAAATCCGTACAGTAGTCACATTATTCCTGAAACTTTGAATTAACTCTTTAAAAACATATAAGTATTTTTACTACGACGTTACGATATTGTTTTTACCGAATTCAAAATCATAAAATGTTTTGCATCTTTTGCTGGGAATTAATCTTTAGTTTGGTCGACAAGAAAATAGCCATCAAAGCTTGCAATGCGTTTTATTTTAACTACCCTGCCAGGTTTTCCAACATGTCAAGTGCTGAATGAATCACCGATCGTTCATTGTTTTCGTGTTGTTGAACTTGTTCGTGTCATACATTTCTGTCACCTACTTGTCTCATTTATAAACATGTAAGCTCCAGTAGGTGTTATAAACGCTGGCGTCATGCCAGAGACACTTTAATAACAGACTGCTCCTCACAATGTTACATTAAACCCTTATTTGTATTTAAATAGAAGGCAAAACGAGATGTCACTGACGCCAATTCTGTATGGTGCTAGTGAAACTTTTCATTGAACTGGTATTTTGAAACACTACAGGAAAGCTTTGTTAACAATATGGACATTAGCAGTATTTATATTTATCGGTTTTTGACGACATTAAACGACACAAAACAAACGGTATTCCAAAAAACTTGTTTGACCTTAACTATCAAATAAAAATACATAAAAAGCTTACTTACACATACTTATAACTTTGTTTAGCTATATTATGGTTCGGAAGGTAGTCAAATCCAGATATTAATTTAAACTAATTAATTTATTCGATTTAGTTAAAGTAAAAGATTCAGGTATTTCATTATTACATCCCTTTTACAAATAGTCAAATGAATAGCTGCAGGTCAAACAGCAACAACAATCTACATGCTCGGCCTTTCGACATTGTTTGTATGTAATGTTCACCTTTGATACCAACGTCTATTGATTGTTTCCCAGAAGACATAATAATGATGAAATTAATGAGAGGTGCGGCATCGACATATGCGTGCATGGTGAGTATGGTCACCATTGCACAACGCCACACGGAACACAGTTGTTCAAATTGGATTGGACCACACCATTGTACCTTCATTTAGACAGCAGGGCCCTCAATTCGATAACCGAAAACTGACAGTCGCCACTTTAATATTCTAGTATAGTACATTTGTCAAACAAGTAGTGATCTCGCATGGATATCTAAGTGTCACAGTTCAGCCAATGCCGTAATGTATGATGGCAATCCATCATACATTACGTACCTAGTATACCGACGCCTAGGTCCTGGTACGCCAGAGCATGTCGTGGTTGTAACGATACCCATACATAATTAATTGAGCACACTGTCCCAATAATAAAATCATAGAAACGTAATTCTGTATAAAAATTGGAGACAGCTCGAATACTCGAGGAAACTTAATACAAAATGTAATTAGTATAAAGTATAAGTTTAGCCAATAAATTAAAGTTAATTAACTTAGCATAATTAATATAATAGTTATGTAACTTAAAGGAAAAGCGGCGCCACCCGAACAATCATGCCTGTGATTTTTGCTTACCGGGTGGCTCCATCACCTTACATTATAAACAATGTGTGTCTTACGAAATATACAATTTTAATTTTTTTTAAACGTACTCACGATGACATTATTATTTTTACGTGTTTTTAAAGTGGTGCATTCCACTCAAACAAACGGCTACTGCCACTGCTAAACGGCTGCTGTAAAGCCGAAAGTAAATAAATACAAAAAGATGTTTGAAGGCATTGAAAATTTCGTCAACTTAGTAACTGAACCCATAGCTTAATTGGTAAAGCGATCGAGCCCCGGCAAGGCGTATCGATGTAGGGTTCGAGTCCCACTGGGTTGATTATTTTTTCAATGTTTTCAAAGTTTGTATTTGATTTAATAACAAACTATTGTACTCACGATGAACCCAAAAGATGTTAAGCACGCATTCAGTACAATAATTCTTTCAGAATGCTATTAAGACTCCCTAAATGGTGCAGTGCATCAGGGATATCTGCACAAAGGCACACAGACGATGTTCATGCGATCATGCGCAAAAAAATCACGTCAGCGTCACTGATGGATCCCGTGAAGGAGAGTCAAAACAGCTTTCTTTCTGAATGTGATTGCTGATAGATTCAGTTGCCCCATAATGGGGCATTGGACGAGGCAGGTTATAACTACTTTAATTTACGTCAAGTACTTAGGTGACAGGTAGTCAGAAGTATAGATATAAGTAAATAAGTATTTAATTTTGTTGTTATTCTAACATAGCTCTGAATTAAACAAATAAGGCCAATTTCTGAGGCCAAACAAAAGATAATACATATGAGTATAGGGCAATTTTGCAAATTTTGCAAAAAAATCCAGTCTGAAGCCTACCTACCTAAACTAATCGATCTAGATAATCTAATTAAACAATTGAATAATACAGAGTTCGTACATTTAAGAACACAACAATATATTAAACCGAAGGTATACCCATATTAATATTACCCATCCAACATTTCGATTCCTGTTCGATCCGGTAATCCTTTTATCGAAAAAGAAAGAAGGCGTTTTCTAATTTCTAAATCATTGAAAAGTTGACCCACATAACCAGACACATAATGGGAAAGGAAAGCCATGCCCATTTAACTACTAATAATATAAATTTATTACCAGCCCAATCTAACCTTCTAATTAACCGTTATCATAAACTACGACTGTTTGGGTGGCTACAATTAAACTTTCATTCAAATCTGAGCTGACCTACAAGGATTTCTGGACCACCCACAAGCATGTGGGACTTTTTTTCTATTACCTACGTCAGGGGTCAGCAAACTGCGGCTCGTGAGCCGCATGCGGCTCTTTGAAGGGTCGGTTGTGGCTCTTCGAGTTCCCCTCAATTTTTTTTAAATCATTCATTACAGTAGAAATCATAAAGCCTACCACTGCGGCTCTATGAGCTTCCAAATATTCCATATTTTCCGCCGCAGGCTCTTTGTCATAAATGTTGGCCGGCCCCTGACCTACGTGATTAAATTATATATGATTTATAAGGTGTTTTCATACCCTTTCTCCGCCTAATAATAAATCTTTGAGAAAAAGTTCAGCAGCTTTGAATACCAAAATTCTTTTAGATCACTTTTGACGAAATGATAACATATTTATTTAGTTATTATGTATATGTTTATGTTATTTTCTAATGCTATGTATATTGTGATCTGGCACGGGTTGAGCATACTCCACACTCGGCACATAAGCTGTATATATGTAGAAAAAAATATATACTTACTATGTACCAGAGACTATAAATAAGAATAGACAGCCACAGTCTAAGAACTTTAAAAGGCTCCAAATCTGAAGCGCCATCTGCACGAGAGCAACCTAAAGATATTAAAATAGCTCTCCTACCTACTGTTATTTTATTTTTGGTCTCTGGAGGAAATGACGTTGCACTGCAGCGCCATCTAGTAGCGAGTAGCGTACCGTAGTAACGCGAATAGACTGTTGCTGTCTATTATTATTTATAGTCTCTGCTATGTAACGTTCCAGTTCGTACCAACGCATACCACACTGTGTCAAAAATGCTTCGATTATATGTAAAGTGACTATTTGTAGGTATATTTGCGGCCCAAATCATTATGTCAAAGATAATGTATCTACTTCCATATAATTTGATATATGTAATAGTCGTAAACTTCCGTAAACATGAACTACCTACTTACCTACTTATTAATAGATTAAGGCTTATTAAATCGCATGCCAAGGTCCATTGGACTCAAATATCTCACACGCTACCGCAAGTATGGTCCAGTAATCTTTTGTTGATTGGTAAGAAACATAAATAGTGATTAATTATTTTGCGATTATGCTCCTAATTCCGGGTCATTATAATGCATTATACATAATTTAGATTTTATTACAAGATACTCTATTGAGTATATTTATATCTATTGTGCAGGTTATTTTGTTTCTTGTTCATGCGGTTATTAATCAACATTAAAATAAGCTTAGTATGAATTTGGTAGGTCTACAACTACAACAAACTTGAATGAAAAAGCGTCATACGATTGATCATCTTCCATTTAGTAAAATATTTGAACATAAGTAATTTCCGCTACTGCTAAGTGCTTAGTACAGTCGCCATCAAATATATCGTTACAGCCAAGGGTCATAAATATCTGAACAACGTCTCTATTATCTAGGCGATAAAGTAGGAACGTACTTTAGGTCAGATATTTTTGAGTACCCTGCATGGCCGCTGCGATTTATTTGATGGCGACTGTGCATCATTTATTTTGCTTACTATACTTTGTTCTGTTTTTTTTCTCCATTCAGCTAGGGCTGTCCTAATCTGGCTAATCCAACTGTTATTTTAATACATAACAAATAGTTAAATTTACTACCTACTTATACCCGATCCAACTATTATTTTAGTACATTGTAAAACCAAACAAAGCCACACACTATCGTTATAATATCTGGAGAAATAAAACATAGTTTGACAATGTTTTGGAAGTCGAAAAAAAATCTTCTTTTTTTCAATTAAATGGTAAATTCTTCCGAGACAAAATACTTTTGTATATAACATACATACTTTAGATGACTAGAAGATATTGATAACTACCGACACGACTACAAGATCTTCCCGATCAGTAAAAAAGCCCAATTTCATGCCCATATCAGCTCGGAGCACCCGATGAGTCAATGCTGAGCTGACCTCCATCAAGAAAGGAAACTTGCCGCTTATACTTTCTTCTGGGATCAGGCAATATTACAACTACCGTTCAGAATAACATTAATGCCTTTTAGGCTAGCGAGATAAGAATCACTCCACGCTTTTGTACTGTGCTTTAATAAAATTGATGGTCTGTCAACTGAGCCCAACACAATGAAATAAAAACTTGATGCAAAAACAGAGGAATCATAATTGAATTGCATTGACATCGTTTGCATCACGGAAGATAATATAACCTTCCGTCAACAACATAAAATCAGTTGTAATATTAAAATCATCTCTGATTTACTTTTAAATTATATTGCTTGATTATATTCCAGTATTCCTATTAGGTTTATATCATAAGAGGTTATATAAGTGGAATCTTCATTAAATTAGTCTTCGGAAGTTTAAGTAACATCGAAGGCGATTAGCACCTGTATTAGATTTATGGATAATTTCCATTACATTTTCATAATTTACGATTAGGTGCGATCTAAGTTCCTCATGACATCATCATGAATAGGAAAGTGGTAACTATACCTTTAATACCTTACGTATCTTAAATTGCGTAGGTACCATAAGTTTCCTTACGTATTTACTTATAGTGTTATTAATCAGATTATAAATAAACTTTCAAGTCCTTTCAAGCTTACCTTTTTTATCTGCAAGCTTCAACGTAATCCATGTACTTACCTAATGAGGTAGGTAGATACTTTTTTTACATTTAGACTTTAAATTCGTTCCATAATTATTTGGTCGTCATTGGCCGGGTTTTATTCGATTCGTGCAATGGTCCCCCGTATATGGGATAATCGAATTTTCTGTCAGCCAAAATTAGCAGACGAATATAATGTTGACAAATTGTTTGCGACTCGAAAATTATTACGAGAATATGATTTACTAGCTGTGCCCGCGGCTTCGCCCGCGTGTGTTTATGCGGTTTGATATTTTCATTGACTATTTCCAGACCAACACTACTTACGCTCTCTACACGTTAAATAGTAATAGGTACATTTTTGTTACAAATTATTTATTTTTCGACTACATATCACTGGATATAGATAGGTATTTCTACTCTCTGATAGTAGTAGCAGAAAAGCAGATGATTAACAAAATCCGGTGAGTGCTGCGAGGTCCAGATGGGACAGTGCAGCTGCCAAGTTTGTTACTTTTTAGCACCGTCCGGGGATCACGTGTAGGGTTGTCTAAGGTATTTCCTACGGACGCAGAGTAACATTAACTAATTATTAAGGAAATTTATGAGAAGGCCAAATTCCAAGCACCGCATTATAGTGTCCATGCACGGAACGTCGTAGCGGGATTTTTTTCAGCAGCAGCATGACAGGGCCGGGTATAAACTTAAGAGGCTGACAAGACCCGATGACCTTCAAATTGACTTTACTTAAACAGTCATATAGCTATAACTACTTGTTTTGGAAAAGTAAAAAAAATATATGTTGATATTCATTATATTTAAAAGAACTTGGTTAATTCCAATACACGATTGGACGAAATCGACTCGATAGAAAATAATTCCAAAGTTACATCTAAAATTAGCTTAAAACAATTGCACGTCTTTAGTTTCTTGGCTTATATGTCTGTAATTAAGGATAACATTCCACCACACTAATACTAAAAACTTCGTTGCCTTAAATTTCTCAATTAATGCATAGTTTTTTTTTAATTCATCATTTTGCAAAATTTGCAATGAGCTCTCATACTAACCGTAACGCAGTGTTTCTCTTTCACTCGCGCTGAAAAAGATAGGGAGCGAATTTAGCTCTTATCATCCTCTTAACGGACAAATGTATGATTGGTACCACGTAGGGCTCAGGGGTCTATATCTGAAGTTTTTTTGTCCTATTTTTGTATTCCCTAATGCTATTTGTCCTAATGATCATTTGCCCTAATGCTCATTTGTCCTAATTGTTGTTGCCCTATCATCGTATCGATGATTTTTTTTCCCTAATATGTTATTACCTAATATCATTTGACCTATTCATCAGTTGCCCTAACTTTTTTTTCCATAATATTAATTTGTCATAATTATTATTTGACCTAAAAGTTATTTGCCCTAGTGATGAAAACACCTAATTTCAAATGAACTAATATTATTTTTCCTATTATTTCATACCCTAATATTAAATGTCTTACTGGTCATTCTCCCTAATTGTCACTTGCCCTAATGCTCATATGTTTTTAGGGTTATAAAAATAACCCTAACCTACCAATCTCTGGGAGCAGTTTTGTTTTTAGGGTCATCAAAAAAAAATAACCCTAACCTACCTATCTCTGGGAGCATTTTTGTTTTTAGGGTCATAAAAAAAAAATAACCCTAACCTAACCATTAGGGCAAATGACAATTAGGACAAAACGGTTAGGGTAAGTGATTTTAGGACAAATGTCATTAGGGGTTTCAAATGTTATGGCGAATAAAATTAGGATTTTTGAACATTATGGTAAACAATTTTAGGACAAATGAGTATTAGGACATTCATTACATTATGACAAGTGACTGTTAGGGTAATTGATCATTAGGGCAAATGACAATTAGGACAAAACGGTTAGGGCAAGTGGATTTTAGGACAAACGTTATTAGGAATTCCGAGGTACACCCAGGGCTCAGGCTCGGAACGTCGCAGCGAGAATCTCTTCAGCAGCAGAATGACAGAGCCGAGTATAAACTCAATGGTCAAGTGCCTTCGAAAACGCGAGGGCCGAAGACCCGAGGGTGAGCGGTAATGTATGGGAAGACCAAAATGCCAAGTACCGCATAGTGCCCATCAGGCACGGAAAGTCGCAGCGAGAATTGCTTCAGCAGCAGCATGAAAGGACCAGGACAATACTCAACAGTCATGTGTCTTCGCGAATCCAAGGGCCTAAGTCCCGAGGAAGCGGCGATGTATGAGAAGGCTAAAGGCCGAATACTACATAGAGCACAGGCCCGGGCCCGGAACTTCGCAGCGAGAATTTCTTCAGCAGCAGATTGACAGGGCCGGGTATAAACTCAATAGTCAAGTTCCTTCGCAAACGCCAGGACCAAAGGCCCGAGGGTGAACGGTAATGTATGGGAAGGCCAAATGCCAAATACTGCAAAGTGCCCAGGCACGGAACGTCGCAGCGAGAATTGCTTTAACAGTAGCATGAAAGGGACTGGACAATAACCAACGGTCAAGTGTCTTCGCGAATCCAAGGGCCTAAGGCTCGAGGGAGCGGCAATGTATGAGAAGGCCAAAGGCCGAATACCACACAGAGCTCAGGCCCAAAACGTCGCAGCCAGAATTTCTTCAGCAGCCGAATGACAGGGCCGGGTATAAACTTCGCAAACCCAAGGGTGAGCGGCATTGTATGGGAAGGCCAAATGACGAGTAGGTATCGCATAGCGCCAAGGCACAGAATGTCGCAGCGAGAATTGCTTCAGCACCAGCCTGAAAGGGATCGGATAAAACTCAATGGTCAAGTATCTTAGGAAACCCGAGGACCGAAGGCCCGAGGATGAATGGCAATGTATGCGAAGGCCAAAACTACATAGGGCCCAGCCCCGGAACGTTGCAGCGAGAATTTCTTCAGCAACAGCATGATAGGGCCGAGTATATACTCAATAGTCAAGTGTCTTAGCACACCCGAGGGAAAAAGGCCCAAGGGAGCGGCAATATATGCAGAGATCAAAAGGCCGAATACCACACAGAGCCCAGGCCCGGAACGTCACAGCGAGAATTTCTTTATCAGCAGAATGACAGGGCCGGGTATAAACTCAATGGTCAAGTGTCTTGGTAATGGAATCTATGGGAAGGCCAAATGCCAAGTATCTTATAGGGCCCAGACACGGAACGTCGCAGCGAGAACTGGTTCAGCAGCAGCATGAAAGGGACCGGACAAAACTTAATTCTTAAGTGTCTTGGCAATGTATGCGAAGGCCAAATGCCAGGTACAACATAGGGCTCAGGGGCGGAACATCGTAGCGAGAATTGCTTCAGCAGCATGAAAGGAACCGGGTAAAACTCAATGGTCAAGTATGAAGAATAAATTGTTTATTGTATGTTGACACACTACAATTATTAATTATAACCTTAAATAGAGGTCATATACAAAGAAAAAAGTGGGCTAGGCCTCCGTTGCCACAAATTGAAGGTACATATTAAGAATTATGCACGGTGTTCCGTACCGTCTCCGACACGACACTTCCGACACTTAACTACACATACAGCTGACTACGATCATGTGACGCTTTTCTATACAAAACGAAGTCTCGAAATTGTCGTGTCGGAGACGGTCCGGAACACCGTGCATCATCCTTTAGTCGATGACATTTATATTTCCGGTTACTTTCAACTTTCACACAATTGACTTGTTCGGAAAGAGAAGTGTCGTAGAATGTATGAGCTTCCATATAAACCACGGCACTTCTCTTTCCAAACAGACTTTCTTGAATTGGAAAAAAATGTATTTAAATAAGCGGGATAAAAACTACCCTATATGTTACCCCGGGGTATAAACTACTATAATACAAAATTTCATGAAATTCTGTGCAGTAGTTTTGGCGTACATCGCGAACAAACTCACAGACAGACAGACAAAAATTCCAAAAATCATTAAAATGTACTCAATTAACGTTTCTAAGGCCCCCTAAATTAGATTTTCTCAAATATCTTCAATGTACATTTTTTTTCTCCTTACGCGTTTATTATATGTATAGATTAACAAGTCGATTATAAATTTATGACGTGTCCAATAAGTAGTTTAAAAGTAAAATAAATAAAAAACGTACTAATGAAAAAAGAAGCGTATGTATATTTCGATAGTTCTTAATGATCGGTTGGTCGGAAGCTCTGGGATTAGATATATTGTTGGTCTCATGTCATTTATGTTGCGCGTTGAAAAATATAAGTAGATTTATTACTAAACTTGTCTGCTTTGACGTTTTTTAGTGCACAAGCTAATAAAATAGAAAAAAAGGATGTTTATACATTTCACGCAATGAGCTGCGCTGCGTTACAAATTAGCATGTAATATTAGTGAAAGCGGATAACCTATAAAATAGGCGAATGCCTGACTAATTAAATAACTGCTGAACCCTGCACCTATCACAATACATTAATGGTAATATAAACGATTTCACACATGGCTACTGGCATGGCCATCCACGGGTTGCGACATTCAGGTGTTGCATATACTATTACACAAAATGGTCCGTCCAGGCATGTCCCTCTTACCTGCTATTATATGGGCTGTTATTCAACACTAACAATATACCTTCCCTAGTCGCCGGTCAACCAGTATGATTCTGTATCTTAGGTTTAGGTTATATAATATAAAATAATTAACTACGTATAAATAATAACTAAATAATAAACCTAAATATTAAACTATGTATAAATAAAACAAATTAAAATTAATTTCTAAATTTGACACTCTAAGCAAAGTACTCGTCACTTGTTCCTTGATAGTTATTAATTACATTGGGTTGGGAGTTATAAAGTTATAAAGAAATTGACAGTTTTTAAATGCGTGATACATTTTGCAAAGTGCTCATGGAATTAAGGTACTGTTTTCCACTGTTCACACGCTCATTATCATTTAAAAATAACTATAGTCAATTTATAGTTGGAAGCTCACGAATAGATACCAAATGTCTTGTGAATAGACAGACTGTTCTCACCGAGTATGCGTAGGCGCAGGCGCGACTTGCGCAATAACTTCTCCGATACGTCCAACTATCCTACGGCGAAACCACGCTAATTGTACAATTCAACCAACAAATGATCCATGAAGGCTAAATACTTGGTGGTAATTGCAATTTCATAGCTTCGTCAGTCTCTACCGAACCTGTGAGAACCTGAAATTCAATTTCATAAGTCATATTAGCAATAGACACGCATTAGCCGTATCCATTTAAGTCAACATCAAAATATTTATCATCGGATCTTGATAATAAATCGACAGCTTACACACCTTTAATTATGCGCGCCGGCCGTACATTTGTAAGAGCACAATCGGTTTCGAAAATCTCGCCAAACCCGACGATGCCCAATTTTTATTCGATTAATAATTCATGAGGCATCGATCGCACAATAGGCTTTTGCTGGAGTTTATGGTCAGTGATAAATACCGGGACATTAACTACTATATAAAGTTATTCTTTATTCGGACATACCAATTACGGACAAAGGGTCAGTTAGTAAAAAAATACATCTTCATTTCTGGGACAAGTTCGGAGGAAATCAATACTTTTTTCGAGCAAAGTATGTTTGTCCCATTAGGATTTCTTGATTTATTTTATTTGCATCGACCCAACCGTATCATATTCCATTAATTGACGTACCGGAAATAAATTTATCCGGAAAATAAAAGCAGATGAAAAGCCATCCGGCGAATCGGGCCTTTTCATGTACATGTTTTTGAGATTGCGTGAGGCACATTGGTATTCAAAATAGTTATGTATCAACAAAAAAAATTGGTATAGTAATGTTATAAGTTCCTCAAGTGAGTACCTAATTCATTCTAAAATTACGTGCCCACCGGTAGAGTATGTAACCAAGCTACAGTGCGTAAAATTTGTCGGATTCCGAAAATTTTTTGAAACAAAAGGAAACAAAATGGATACTGTTTGTCGCCTATACTGAGGCAAACGCAAATCCAAGTACTCATATGTCACAATAAAGTTGGAATAAACGAAGCAGATGATATCGGCAGTTATAAAATTTAACGCCCTCCTGTTTTTCTTTGTAAGCAATCATCTTATTGCAGCTCGTTACATCTCCACGATTCCCATTGTGTGGGGAACCGTTGCACTTGTTCTGTACTGTGTGTGGTCTTAGCTTTTATAGAAAAGGTACCTCCTTGTGTACATATTATTATGTGTATAATACGAATTAGTTACTCGGATGTAGGCGATGTAGCCAGCCGCTACTTATCCGGGAATCCGGGTCCGTGTGCCTAACTTAATTATTTAAGGATAAAATACAGGGTGTAACAAAAATTCTGGTGATCACTTTAAGGGAATAATTGGTATAGTTTTGCGACTTAAAAACCGTAGGAGAAAAAAAAATTGGCGCGAAAGATATATTTTTTTGTATTTTTTTGACAGGTGGTCCTACCCGGCCAAACCCTCCATACAAAACCTATTTATTTTCACGCAAAAAGTTTTTTTGTTGTCTTTTATAATTAGAATACGATACCATACCAATTATGCCCTTAAAAAGATCACCAGCATTTTTGTTACACCTTGTATAGTTATTGGTCTATTGCCTTACATTCATTTTAACTTTGTTTCATTTCAGAAGTTGGAGGCACCAGTGGCAGACTTGTTAGAGTACTTCAACGACAAATATTAAAATATTCCAAGGAAATAGTTCAGCAGATGACGGGATAATGACGGCGGATGAGCGAGACACGCGGGTTATGTAAGCGGGGTGCAAATGTCAAACGTCCCCTTCACTGCGTCCGCCGCGCCCAGCGATCACGAAGACCCGTGGGATTCTAGAGTTTGGGCCTAGCCAAGGCCTAAACCATTAAAGTGATAAGTGTGGATTTATATGCTGCATGCAACCGGGGTCGTATTCTTATAGGTAGGTACAAATATACCGGTATTCACTTTCGGTATCTCAGTCTATGCACGTATAACTTATTACGATCATGTAATTATATTTAATAATTAATTATCTATGTTCAATTAATTCTTGTACTTTGCTATCATAATTATAACTTGTAAGTGTCTTACTTAACAATCCGAGGCATCATTTATTTTAAAGATTAGATTATATATTCTAAGTATAGGTAATCAATCGTAGTTCAGTAAGAGTTAATATGACCCGATTAAGTCAATAATACATCTGCTAGGGCATTACCAGGCATTACTAAATAAAACATACAATGTCATTGCGTACGCCGTTATGCAAGAAATACAAGCAGGTATTCACCATACGAGTATATCCATTATACCTACATACATGATTAGTAGCAAGGTATATATGATTGCGAACTTACAGATTGCATCATTATTATGTAAACATTTTGACAGGCTGTCGTCGTGTCGTCTTTATTCATGACAACCAGTTGTAAACGATCCTTAATTTCTATAGCCTAATATTTAAAACCGAGCTCAACTTATTTTAGTTGATCGAACATATATCTTATTAAACTTGATCCTCGACATTCATGTGTAGTTGGAGTAAATGTTCAAGTAGTCGAGTTCACGTTACATTAGTCGCCATGTCATGAAATCTGTGGGAAACACATGCTGACAACAGCACCTTGTAGATCCTACTACTGATATGAGTTGAACACGTTTTTCTACACAAGTCTTGAGGACATATAACCTTCACAAGATTAATCATTATATCACAGACATCATAGTTTTATAGACGATATGATATACACTGTAGCTGGCTACGTAATCGCATGAGCCCGTGATATTGGTCAGCCACGCCCTATATTTGTCAACTAAATGGCAGACAAATTGTATACTTGTCCCATAGGTACCAGGATATATTACATATTTCCTATAGAAATGCCTTAATTGCTAATATGTTTGGTTACATATGAACATTCGCAACAAATCTTAATTTTCTCTAAATCAATAAGTTTGCATTGTATGATAGTTTGGTGAATTAAGTACTCCGAGCGTCATATGTCCCTTATGCGCATACGTCACTCTGGGCACTGCATCTGTTTACCCAACTACTTGTCAAGAATGTTTAACCGACTTCAAAAAAGGAGGAGGTTCTCAATTCAACTGTTTTTTTTATCATTATTATTTTTTTGTATGTATGTATGTTACTCGATATCTTTTTTTGTATTGTACAGGTATAACCCCTAGATGGTCCCATTGTTACCACGTCGGGATCTGATGATGGGATCCTGGAGAAATCGAGGGAACTCTTCAACTATTATAGGCACACCTATAGTGATTTCACTATTTTTTTACAGCAACTCGGCCACTTCCTCTTGGAATAGCGGATCCTAAGTGAAGTCGGTTCTTTTTTGTTTAAAATTATAAGATGTAACTTTGGAATTATGTTTCTTCTTCTTAATAGTTCAGTCAGAAAAGTTGTAGTTATTGATGGATTGTTCGATCATATGAAAAGGACTTTGTGCGTTGCTATGCGCTGCATTGCGTTGCGCTGATTCTTAAATTCATCGTACTTTACCAAGTAACAAAGTTTGAGAAAACTTAGCAGAGAGGCTAAAGTAATGAAAACTTAGAGGAGTACATTGGAGTTGTCAAATCGTTTAATAGTAAGGGCCACAACAACACATTGGCGTCAACTCAGAAAGAGGAGGCGCTGCCCGACAACGAACTTTCCGAAGGTGTAGTGTGTCAAACGTAAGATGGATTGGCGGATGGATGGATGGATGGATTTAGATTTTTTAACCCCCCTTTATAAGTTTACATGGTAACCCTGTCGAAGCTGCAAAGTGCACGTGATTTGTGTACAAACATGAGCAAGACACGAACTCAAATAAAATTAGCTTCAATGTCGATATTGCAGAGTCAAAAGTACAGCCATATTATCCACATTCAAAGTGGAAAGAGCAAAAATTTTTTTTTATAATTTTTGTTCTCATAAAAAGAGTCGTATCATGATCAAAGCCAATCAAATGAATGTTCAGTTGTCTACCCAACACTGGTTTCAAAAAGTTTTTTTTTGCATTGTCATGAAACCTCATGGTTAGACTAAATTAACTTAGCCTTAATCAAAAGTTCACAGACGACATGGACTGTCGCGGTCGAATAGCGAATTAGCAAAAACTTAGCAAGGCTGTCGTGCGGTCACTCGCCCCCTATTTGGACATGAAGTTAGAGATTGGTTCATTTATTATATCACCTACGTCGTTTAACGTAGATCAGGGCTGTTTCCATCCGTTTTCAAGCTCAGACGGCTGCAAGGTCATACTTAATCGGTTTTCTTTGAGGCGAACGCTTGCCTAGGTTCGATCGATATATGATAGTACCAGAGACTAATAGATATATAGACGGCCACAGCCTAAGAACTTTTTGAAGCTGAAGTCAATTTTGCGCCCTCTGTCCTCAACTTATACAACTATTATACCTGATAAAATATTCTTGCGGTTTGAAGGCGATTAGATTGCAATGCTACAATCAGAGTCACATTAAATTATATATCGCAAGATTCCGATTCTAAACTAAAGCACAATGACCAAACTATTCTGCTTAAATCTGAATCTGCTAGGTCATTTGTAGAATATAATATTACTGCATAGTTACGGTTGCAATTACATTTTATGACCACAGCAAACCATCATTTTGCCAATAATTATGATCATTATTTAAGTTGGAGTCGCTACCACAAACAGCAATTATTCTAAATCTTAAGTCAGATGGCAGAAACCAGCTATTGTGTAACAAAAGACTGTACATTCAAGTGCAATAAATAGGGGTCACTTCGTAAGTATATAAACTTCTATAAATTGAGATCCGTTGTCGGAATCAGATAAACGGGTAAAGTCCTCCGATAACTACTGAACATTTGAATTAAATTAATAGATACTCATAATAGACAAAATAATTGTATGATTAAAGGAATAATTCACCGCAATTCAATTAATTACACACAAAATAGATTGGTGACAAAATTGTAGCCTTAATAATTACATGTTTTTAATTGGGCAGGTTATATACCAATAATCTTGTGATTGATTTATTAATTGTATGGGAAATGCACGGGGGGAAAGTAAGTCTGTATGTCATTACTCTATGAGCTCCGAGATATATTAACGAATTTTTTTTTTTCAAAAACATCATAAATCAAAAAAAATATCGTTACAGCTCATCCTATTTTAATAAAACTCTCAAAGAGGCTCTCTGCTATTTGAATCGTGGAAAAGTGAAAAAGACTTGCGCTAAATCGAACTTTCCGTGCATTAAACCACTGCATAAAAGCTACATTTTAAGCAATATACATCACAACTTACTTATCTAATCAACCCGCAAAATACATGTTCTAATGTATTCGAAACAAACATGCAACATTTTTACGGAGTTCCGAAGTTTTTATCCTAAAAGTGATCCTGTGTCTCTCCAGGTACGAGTTTAAAGCTTAATTGAGCTTCATATAGTTTTTAGTCCTCACGAAAACAAAATACCCAAAAACCATATAGTCTTTAGGTATGTTTATGTTAGGAATGCCAATATTTACTAATAGGTAATCACCTTGCGCGACCATAGTTGGAATGTGCTCAAGACTGCAGCTAACTGGTCCGATTACTACCAATCACCACGTGAACCGGCCAACGGTAAAGGTATTGTTGATTATTTACTGAATGGCTATCTAGTAGGAACGTAAATATAGGGTTGGCTGCGAATTTGCGGAAGCAATGCTTGCGAGAATTGAACTGATGTATTACAACATAGTTTGTTGGATTACACGTTTGGGCTAGACCAGTTTTGAACTATTACGTTTTTTGTAGTGTATTAGATGTATACTTGCATAGGTAACTAATATGCGTAATCTGGTAATCTATGCCAGTTTGACTACTGAACTGCAATGGCGCCGATCGTTTTCACTATAGTCGAAGTCAAAACGTAAACGTACGTACGTACGTGAGAAGTATTGGAGATTATAAGTGAGAACCTGTAATTGACTAATGACTTTGTAATTCTACAGTAATGCATAATGCTGTTGATTTTCCATGTATGTAAAAAAACCTATACAGTGTGTTTCTGTAATAGGAGCAATAAATTAAAACATAGATTCTACTCCTCAAACTACAAAACTTTTGTTCAACAACTTTAAAAAACGATGTATTTTGTAGATTATCTCTTTTTCATACAAACTATAGTATTTTCAATGAACGTTAAAATCCGTCTAATTGACATTGCTTGTCACCGTACAGACAGTCAATTTCGGAATACATTGCGTGTTCGAAAAATCTTTAAAATGTCCTAAAAATCAAACCATACGTTATTTTTAAAAGTCGCTGAACAAACGTTTCCTGGTCGTGTTTTCGACTGGATACTGATACATGTTTTATCCTACTGTCATCTTGTACACACGTATTCTAGCAAATAAAGAAATTCTATTCTATTCTATTCTGGTTTGAGGAGTAGAATCTACGTTTTAATTTATTGCTGCTATTACAGAAACACACAGCTTACTATCAGTCGCGCTGTATGTTTGTTTGTACCGACGTTATATTAAAAAAGTATCATACCTAGATATTTATTCAGGTGACTGTGACAAATAACTACACATAGGTAGAGCAACTTTACTTCGAGTAGATATTTAAATGGAATACTACTAATGGACGGAGTAATTTTCAAAAAGGTATAATTATATATTAACAGGTAAATATATGAAGCAAAGGCTAAAAACCCTCTGGCTAATTTATTTACAAACAGAACCTGGATTCCACTCTTTTGTGGCAAAATATGCGTGCAACATTATCATGTTCTAAAATGTTGACAGATGGTCGGGTCGGACCCATTAGTCGCACTATGTTGTTAGCTTGAACCTTTATCGAAAATGTATTTGAAGATGCTGTTAACATGACTGATGTAGGTCGTACAGGCGCCATTAAATATAGTAGAGCAGCCAAGGTACTCAAAAGTATCCGAACATGCACTTTATCGCCTTGACAACAGAGGCGATGTACAGATATTTGTGACCACCTTGGCCGCTCCGATATATCTGATGGTGGCTATACTTAACTACATTGAACAGCAAACGAGTGTTCAAAATGCATATAAGTAGGTACACAACTACGCATGCAGATACAGAGAATGCTTTCTTATCTTAGAGTATTTAACAAACCGGATCGGCCATGTCTGTCATTTGTCATTTTCTATAGAAAAAAAGTCTGCTGATTTTTGCGGGGGAGGGAACATCAGATTTCAGTCCATACAATAAGTATGACTACTGGTCATATATTTTCAGACGAGGGGAACGCCTGTCAATGGCCGCTCCGGGCTCGGGTCGGTTAAATGCTCTAAGTTTCTTATTGATAACAATTAAAATCGTGTGCAGATCATATACAGTACTTTTCTAGCTTTATTAATTTTACTTCCAAGTCTTCGAAGTTCCAAAAAGCTGTGAAAATGTTTTAATAAAAAACCATGAATAGATTGCCTATTGTGACGCTTAATTTCTTTAGACTAACCGAACTCACAGTTTAACGGACCAAACAGCTATTTTAGTGGTTGATGTATTTGGGCACAGCTATTTGGCATGTTTGCTGTAATGATTAGGAAGAATGGAATCGAGGTAAACAAACATTGCGGTACATGTACAATGCCTACAGTTCAAGCTACTTTGAGTGTCGATGATAAATATTTTCGATAATCGATAAAATTGTTGTGCCCATGTACCTATGTATAATAGTACATTACGCACCTAGGGCGGTAAAATAAAGAACGGCTTAGATCGCGGATATTTGTGGCCCGAACCGAAGGTGAGGGCCATAGACAAGCGATCTGAGGCCTTCTTTATTACCGCCCGTGGTGCGTACACAATTTTACGTTTTCTCCTGGGTGTGAAGTGAGATTTGCCGCTCCGCCCGTGGGCGTAATATCTCACTCACCGCCCAGAGTGACGTAAATAATTGTACTTAGACTTATAGGACATCAATAATCATAGTAGGGACGTTTTAATATTTCTTGGTATATAAATGAGATGCGTATTAAAATTAGTTTAAATATTATATTCAACATGTAATTTTTTAAGATATAACTATAAGTGTTAAAATATAAAATTAAAATAAGACTCCGACTCGCACTTGGCCGGTTTTTTTATCAAAATCTGATAACAGATGTTGACCGGTAAATATGAGACCGTAAAACCCCCCGACAAATTCCTTTTTAAACGCCTTCCTATGATTAATACAAATAAGAACGAACCATTCTAAGAACGATTTCTTATCAAACAGGATGTGAGTAACTTCAATCTTGTACAAGCTTTCCGAGGAGGTCCAAAGACAATATAAGGAGTAAAAAACGTTGGCGTCTAGCTGACAACTCGTACGAAAAAACGGTGTCAAAATTAATTGTCTCTCGTCAGAGATAAATAACATAACAAATCACATTAACGCAAATAATTTGTCTATATGAAAAGCACAGAATACTTGAGAAGGTAGTGTTATTTGGGATGTCCATAAGCGATCCTATTAATCAAAGAATCGATTAATCGATGCGAAAAAAACGATTTTCGATTAATCGGAGGATTTTATAAATAACCATTTAGCCGGTAATGGAAAAAAAGACGTATAAAAAGTTGTATCCGATTCGAAAATGTCTAAGAACTAAGAATTGAAAAATCTATTAGTAGATAATCGATGAATAACATAAGACCATGGTGTTGTTTATAAAAATTAAATAGACGAATTATTTTATAGGTGTTTCTTCTTTTTCCCACATACACAAGTATGAATACAAATTAAGGTTAATATCGCAATGTTTCATTTTCCGAAGGACATTTATGTGCCAACTTTTAGAACTTTTTAGAAGATCATGTAATAATTTACAATAATTGATGAAATTAACTATTATAGGAAAATATTTGTGAGGCTTCTGGCGACAAGTATGGCAGCTATTTCATCCACAGGATCGACATTATTATTCAGCGGTAAAATATTGCTACATGTCGGGGTCCAAGTCCATGCCAAGTGACGACGCCTGGGGCAAAGATTTCACATACATTTTTTTAGGTACTCATTTTAAGTTTGTTACATAGCTTTATTTGCATTTTTTTGCAAACAACGTGAAACCTCCAAATATAACTAACGATTTAATTTAGTTAACTATTGCATTGACGCTCCGATGGACCTACTCAAGCGCAAACATTTCACACAGGAAGAGTAATGTTTGGCTAAGTAGCACAAGGCCTTGACCTTCCATTCAATTAGGCTGACAAGAAAAAACCTATGTATATTTACACCACTGACAAAGAAGCGACCATAGTGTGTTTAAGTGTATGTGTCTTCGTATCTTCAGCCATTTATTTTGAACGTCTAACAGCTTTAAGTAATTATTATACCGGTATGTAGGTATTTCCTAAAAATAACAGTGAGTATTTTGGAAATACATACTGGTACAAAATTGTGTATAAAATACCGGTATATTGGTAATTCTCATAAAATCATTTACCGGTTGTATTCTCCACTTGGATTCATCCCGATTAGGTATATGGAAGTGGCATAGAACGCACATTTGAATATCATGTAATCACCGATGTTTTCATTTCTTTACATTACCTATAAGTACATATTTAAAAAAAAACATTTGAATTCAAAAACAAAGCATTAATTTGAACAACAACAAACAATTAACACTACAATTAAAATTATCTCTAATTTTTAATTGTATGGTTCTGACCAGAGATTCAAACCTCCAATCCGGTTATGGAAGTAGGTACGTATGTCCCTGACATTCCTTCGTAGAAGCTCATCAATTCACGTACGTAGGTGCATTTGGAATGAGTAGACAACTCAGGGCCTCGCAAGGTCGTCGTGACGGTGCACTCAATTAAAACCTTTGCAATGACATGGCAGCTTGACTTTGAGTTGGGGTTCAGTAGTTCGACTTGATTTTTTTGTTAGTTTGATATTCATCGAATTCCAATTTATTTCATATATTTATAAGCCTTCAATTTAGTAGTTAAACTAGTTATTCTTTTTAAGTTTATCCTCCTATCAAAATATAATTTAATGATTGCTATTTTTCTTACACAACTTTGATAAGTTATAGTAACTAATGTTTGTTTTTTCTGTTCCCTCGACGTACCAGATGTAGATAACTATAAGGTACTAATCTTTAGTACCTTATACCCTGTAGGTACTATAAAAGATACTAATCTTTAATTACTAAATGTTTTTAAAAACTTTTCTATACCATCCGGACATAATTAACCATGTACTTATATTTAGGTATTTATTGTTCACACGGTCAGCAAGCTGATGACTCGTAGCTCGTAGGGACCTTATTGAATTTAAGACCGCAAGTCTCCGTCATCTAATTGGCTACAGCTATTATACTATCACAAAAAGCCTTATTGTATATATTTCAGGATTCTAATTATTATGTTTAACAAAAAAACATACGCAAAACATTAGGCGGAGGCGTCATTACATTCGATTAGAAATAATGACAGTGGACCGCGGGCGCGGGCGCAATGATCAGTGTTTTAACTTTTTATTATTTGTCGACGTGAGATGCAGGTGAAAGACCTTTGACATTTAACTGGATTAGACGCTTAAATTTGTGAGATTGTAAAGAACGAAACAGGTATTTAAATTTAATTCAAAATAGCGCCCGGCTCTCGCAATATTTACATGATATTATTAAATGTAATTTTGGTAAAAGCAGTAAATTATCAGATTATCCGAAAAATATATTCGTGACAACCGAGATACTGAAATTGAATACCGGCTAATTTGTATGAAAATAATACCGGTATGCGATCCCTGCCTAGGTACTGCAATGCAAACTTGTCATCATGCATCTATTTTTGTAAACAAGACAATTCGACAATAAAGGCACGTATGAACCTTTACAGTACTTGACGTAGGGCCGGTTGCACCAAACTGTCTGTGAACGTAAACGTAATCGTAAAAAAAATCTTGTATGAAAAGTCTGACAGTTTTCTATGGGATGACAGCTCCGTCGCCATATTAACGTTGATGAGTCTGTTAATTGTGCGTGGTCCAACCCACCCTTACTCACAGAATGTTTGACAAAGGAAAATGAGAGCAATACTTCTGAGTAAATCTGTTGCCAGTGTCTTTTCATACCTAAATTGTGTTTTTTATAATTACAAACGAAATTTAACTACGATACATTAACCTTTTCATACATATATTATTCATAGTTTTCAAAACGTGGAGGTAGGTAGGGCACGAAAAGTAACACCTATAACACATAGTTTCAGCTATAACATAGGACTAAATTACAGTAAGTCATTATATTTTAAACATTTGATTGCACAATCAACGTACACATTTAACCTGCAGTCAAAGCATCCTAGCACAATAGGCATAATTATGCAAGTCTCCAGCTGATCGGCCGTTTCGGGCATTGCGCGACATCCTGTGCGTGTGCGCAGGAAGCCGAAACAAACGGAATATTGTTGCGGTAGTACGGCATCCAAAGATAATTTTACGCCTTATTGCAAAGGAGTAAGGTGCAAAGTGTAAACATATCTTTGAGGTCGACTGAAACTTGAGGATGACGAATGTGATTGCCCTTTTCATGCCTACCGCCGGCCATCCGCAGCATTTAAGTAAAGTGCGACTAGACTAGAGGTGTTGCGTTAATCGATTCGTTGTTGGTATCTTGCTCCGAATAAAAAATAAAAACAAAAATATATTTTTCAGACAATTATTAAATACCTGTGCGGAGGACGTGGCTAATAAGGTACTTATTCTATACTATCACCATATTATTTGTGGCTTTACAAACAAATCCAATTTCAATGTCCTGGTTTTATGTCGGTATGTCCGATTAATTAGCGTTAAAGTGATAGAAATTAACGTTTCAGATACATATTTTTAAGTTTTTATGAGTGAAATAATTAAATTCAGTTTAATTTTTATTTTTCAAAAACTTTATTTCAAATCAGATACCTATGTTATAGACGTCAGCGACGTATACTTCCATATCGTATTAAGTAAGTACTTTTAAATACGCTGCTGAGGGTATAATATACATTATATGGTAAATGGTATTTTCGCGATTATCGTTTTCATTTTCGAATGTAGTTTAAATGTGACATTAAATTCTTCTTGTTTCTTATTTATATTTAAGGCGTCGATAACAGTTAGTTATATCCTGGAATACAACCAAGTACGGATTTGGTGCCAAACTGACGACCGTCACCAACAATGTAAAGGTGTTATGGTAATGCTTAGGCATAATAATCCTACGTATATGGCCACCCACCCAGCCTCAAGACAAAACGGCTTATGTGTTCATGACAGACTTGGTACATACATCTTTATTGCTTTGTGCATGAGGTGCATGCGTCAGTCACAGCTTGGCCATTGCATTTCCATGTATGGCAAACTTTGACGTTGGTAGTTGGTACCTTAGCTACGTTTGGCCTAATAACTTTAGATTAGACCCTAAATGCAAAATGTAAGATTTTTACGAGTATTTTACATTTAGGGTCTAAAGAATTAAATATAAAATAAACTTAATTAAGTCTAACTTAAGCACTAGTACATGTTTTATTGTGTTTTAAAGTAACCGTATCTAAGATAATAAGTAATAACAAATAACTAAACGTTGTAATTAGTCACTTAACTTATAAGTTATTAAGTATTATTTGAAATAAAAGCAAAAATCAGTGCCCACTTTTTTTTCTGTTCTTTCCTTTTCCTATCATCAGCTCATGTAAAAAGTCCAAATTTAAGGAAATAGTTAAATATTATAAACAGATATTTACAGCGTAACTGACAGATTTGATCATCATTTTAATTTTGGAAATTAATTAACATACAAAATCCTTGATGACGTGTGGGTGCAAAACTAACATGTGTATGTAGTTAACAACAAAACAACACATTCCGCCTCCAAAATTTGAATTAGGTAATAGCTTTGGCACCAGACTGTCAACTATTAGGCGATTCTATAAGGTTAATCATATGCAGGCAAGTCATTCACATCAACATCACAAAATGAACGAGAAAATTACTCGTGTCGACCGCTGGAAACAATACGGTTGTATGTTTAACTGAGTTATGTCATACCACAACCTTTTCTTCATCGGCGGAAAAACTATATTTAAACACTTGCGTCATTATAATAGCATATGTCGTCGGTAAATAACGTGGGCGTAAACTTGTTAGCGTTACTTCGACATGTTAAAAAACAGTATTGCAAAAAAAGAATTGCGTCGCTGTTTTACAATTTTCGCAGCTGAGATGACACTTGATAGAATCTTCGGTTTAAAGACATTTATTTCCCATAAGATGATGCTTAATGATGTTTGATTTAATAATCGCTGTTTTAATATACTTATAATTCTGAGTTAACAAGGATACCCATGGGATACATGCGCGTTATGAGTTAAAAAAATACAAATATTTAAAAAGTACACCACACATATTTTTCACATTTTATATATAGTAGATAAAAAAACATATGTTAAATAGTTTATGAGGGTTCAAATTAAAATATAAAATTAAGGTAGATATTAACGCGGGAATCATATAATCGTTATAAAAAAAGCATAACACACACGTAATATTTAGGCAAAAATAAAACAAATACCAACCTTTCGGAACCAAGATAAAACAGCCCAAAAGGCTCCAACCCAAGGCGGGATACGGTAACCAAAAATACAGTCAAATTGTCACACACACTGGATTTCCACTGAATCACTGAAGTAATCACAGAGAAACTACTTCTCAAACAATACTCACTTCACTTCACCACAAGTCGTAAGTCAATAGAACTTTTAAATAGCACTTTTCATTGAGAAAAGTTCGTAAAGTAATTCGAAAATCGTAGGTACGCGATCGAGTGAGACGGAGGCTCGTGTGACGGCGCGCGGCTGCGCCAGAGTGGGGCTGTCGTGGAAATGCGTGGTCGCATGCGCAGCCTTAACCGTCAACCCGCGCTGCCCTCCCAAGGAAAAATGTATACGACCTTGTCATTTTGGACGAAAAATTTGGCGTAAACAGATGCAACTGCTTTTAGGACAAAACAGTATGTACTACTGTCATGAACATTTATTTTACAAAGCATAAGTAAGTAGTTAAAGTAATTTCGTTTGAACGAATTGTACGAAACATGACATCGCAAAATATGTTAATTTGCTGGTGATATCACGATATCGACCTTCCGTATTTATTAGCTGTTCATGACTTATGTAAGTATCGTATATTGAAAAACACTCGGTCCATTGCTCATATAAAACAGGTCACATTAATTAAGCCATTTAAAATTATTACTGTTAGAATCATATTATTTTGTCCAATAACTACATAAATCAGCAGCAGAATTAGCTAAGTGAGTGAGGTGTTCAAAATGATCTTCACACGCTCTTATTTGGTTGACAATAAAGTGGTGCCAAGATTATTTTGAACACCTTACCCGCTTAGCTTCTTCTGCTGCTGACTGACTGTACATAATTGTAGTGAAGGTCCTCTACAAACCTTAAGTAGCTACATATAGTTTCCAAAATGTTATCGCAATGACAATGACGCACTATACTCTTTCAGTCTTAAGAGCGCCGTCCAGTTTCTTTTTTGTCATGTTACAGATATGTGTAATTAAATTACTAGCAGTGCAACTTGCTGGCACCATTAGGTATCTACAAGCCATGTTAAAACTTAAAATGATATCAATTTGTGAGTTCGAATCGAACTCCTTGGCTAAATACGCTTCACTAATTCTAGTAATTGGCTTACAACAATGTAATTTACATTTTAGATACAACATTGTTCAACGTTCCATTCCAATAAGATGATATAAATTTGCATACTTGTTTGGATTACAGGAAAATCCAAAGGAATTCTTTTGGAAATCACTAGATACAGATGCAATTAATTTACCTTAAATCTTATATTTGTTATAATTTGTAGGATTTTCTATTATATCATTTAAAATCTATATTAAGTAGTTGTAATTATTAATCATAGATTACTAGTTGTTTGTTTCCATGTTTACCAGGGTAAATAATATTTAAATTAAGTATTATATTTATCGCTTAAGAACGCTTTGTCTGTCCTAAATGTAAACCGAAATTGAGTAGGTAACTAAATCTAAACAAACACCATCACACTTATGTATTTTACTCACGTAACTATTTAGATAAATTTTCAATCGCGTTACAAATTGTGTAAATAGTTATTATCTATACCAAAAATACATAAATATTATAACGTTGATCGAAAAAAACATCAAGTTTTATTTCGTCGACGTGGCAGTGACTTTGACCTCAGGTTTTATTTGAGAAATAATTCTTATCTATCAATTTTATAGCACAAGGATCACGCCAGGACGCGGCCTGTTTTACGATGTAGTTCGTGACTCGAATTTATGTGGCAGCTCGTGTTTTTGGATAGCTGTTTGGTTACAATCGGTCTATGATAATTTATTCTAACCTTACCATAAACTCGTTGAAACACGTATTTATATTAACTACCAAGAAAAAGTTGAATTAATTTTTTTGTACGTCAGTTTATGATTACGAATTTATATGCATACTTACTTTGTATTTGACACATGTACTAAGCGATTCAAAGTGATATTTCACTAGCGTAAAATCCACAATATACCAAAAAATCCTTTTAATGCAATGACAAGGAAACAAAGAACTTTATTCTGAGCAATTTAACTACATATCGGCATATGGTCACCGTTACTGTCAACTCAAACTACTCCTACGCATAACATACCTAGTATCATTGAATGACACGGAAACGTTCTGCTATTAATGGACAGGGACCTGACTCAGCGACATGTCACGATGTGATGACTCTGTTGTGAACGTTTGTGATGCCTAGATTACATCTATCTCATAAGAAAGAAACGTCCAAAGCTCCTGTAGGCCCAAGTGCACTTAAGGTCTTTTTCCATTTAACGCAAGATCTATAGAGGAATAATAATGAAAAGCTTATATCGAATATTACAATTGATTAAGAATGTGCTTTACATACTTGAATCGAAGTAAATATTGCTATAGTTTTATTTATATTACTTGTGATTTCGCGAAAGTTATACATGGATACAATATTGGACTTTATCGACGTTCGCTTAACATAACCTTTATGGTAGATAATGTAACAATGTAATAAATACTGAATTTTTTAGAATTCAAGATATTAGTAAGTACACGCGAGAGCAAAAATTTCGGGTCAGTAACATAAACTTTAATATCTTTAAAATTAATATCTTTTGAGATATTCAAGAAAATGCTAGTGACCCGAAACTTTTGCTCTCGAGTTTATTTTATACTATCGTGACATAATCAAGAGCTTTTCAGTCGAGTACCGTGTTTAAATAGGCCACGAAGCTTGCTGAGTGATTGAAAAGCTTGATTTTGTCACTATTATATACAATACTCTTTCTACGAGTCCTCATAATAGGCAAACCGGTAAGAATTGAGTTCGAAGAAAAACCTGCTGCCTCTATACAATTTAGTAACTTCAATCTCCCGGCTGATTGTGCCGGGTCCCCCTGGCGACTGCGGCGGCGCAGGGCGGGTAGCGGCAACAGTGCTACAATATCGTATGAAAATCCTTTCTACCACCGCTGGCGATCCCACAATATGCGACCATAAAAGCTATATCGAAAAGTATGCGCTAGTAGTACACAATCTCAATTCAAGTAACTTACAGTCGTCGAGTATAAAATAGTACATTACGCACCTAGGGCGGTAAAATAAAGAATGGCTCAGATCGCGGATATTTGTGGCCCGAACCGAAGGTAAGGGCCATAGACAAGCGATCTGAGGCCTTCTTTATTACCGCCCGTGGTGCGTACACAATTTTACGTCTTCTCCTGGGTGTGAAGTGAGATTTGCCGCTGCGCCCGTGGGCGTAAAATCTCACTTACCGCCCAGAGTGACGTAAAGATAATTGTGCTGCAGAAACTTTTGTTTAGGTGCGCCGTAGAGCCTACTATACACAGTATACACATAGAGTAGGTACTTAATAAAAACCAGCCCTCTTATGCGGGCTGTATTATACACTACACAGGCAATAGTCGCATGTGTTGGTTTTAGTTTATATTCCAATTTTTACTCCATGCATTTGCATTCGGATAAATTTTAACTCCATCCAGAAGCAATAACTAACAACAAGTGAATAACTAGAAATAAAATGCGATCGTGGAAATTTTGCTACACGGGATTTCCGAATATCGGAAACCACTTAACTACTTGAACTTACCTATGTATAGATACTATAGATATACATAGGTTGTACCTTAATTTTTCCGATTTATACATATACAAGTTGGACTAGTTACAAAATAAGGTCCAATAAATGTTAGTTGATTATTTAATTAGACCCTAATTTGCTTTAATTATTCAATGAATCAAGATAGGTTTACATAAATTTACCTACATCGTAGTTGTCTCTATAAGACTTATGCAATATTGGCAACATAATTGGCGTAGTTACCCATTAATTACCGACCAGTATTCGATGGTCTAGATCTACGAATTACCTTCAGCTTCAATATCGGATGGCAAGAGACATTCAAAAAGCAATCTAGTAAATTATGATATTCAAAGTCGCGATGCAAATAATTTTGGAGTCGAAGAATGTTTACCTCCCAGGATATGTAAATATGTATACCTACGTAGCCATGGTCTATATTTAAAATATATAGGTGCATATAAATGCACTAATTATAAATAAAATTTATAATTCTCAAAAAACTTAGGAACTACATTCATCACATCAAATAGGCTATACTACACGGAAAAAAAGCTTCCGGGATATTCTCAATCCAAGACATTATTATTATCTTGGAAATATTTCCTCGTTACAAGTATTTATTTCCTTTACCAAAATATGATTCTTCGCTTAATAAAACCACGTTTTCTTAAAATAGAAATACAAAAATGTATTGTTTCAAGAGTATATTGAGTAAATAAGACAGATTATACTTTAATCAAACAAGTATTATCTTAGGTAAAAGAAATCTAGAAAATCTGTAAGAATATATTCGCTTCGTTATATTTAAAACTTTATTTTATTTTCGTTAAAGGAAATAAATACTTGTCACGAGGAAATATATTCAACATAATAAAATAATGTCTTAGATTGAGAATATCCCGGAAGCTTTTTTTCTGTGTAACTACGTCTTTTGGTATTATTTAATTTGTCTCCTAATTTTAATTTTCGTGTAAAAACTCTTTTGTTGTTATTATTATACTTACTCGTATTTGCGCAACAAAATATTTTCTTATTTTCTCGTTCTCTCTCTCTTCGGTCATTCCGTCATGAGTCTCATGACTGAAGATCATGGTCATCACCGGATGATCTGTACTTTATGTGTATGAATGAACCGTCTCCATCGCCTTCTGTTCATGGCGTTCTGTACGATAGCGTAAAGTTTTTAAGAAGGTGGGTCCGTTACTTGATCGCTCCACGAAGTAGAAGATTTGTATCTTCGGTTGCCCTTAGTGTTTCAAACTACAATAAGTTATTCTTAGTCACTACTATTATATACTCGTTAGCGTGTCTAAATTGTCTTTGAAATCATAACTATGCCATCCATCTCTTCCTCTCCATCTCTTTCGTGTGTAAGTGAAGACATAGCTTACATGGACACCCAACAATCACATGGAACTCTACCTAAAATTGGTCCAGTGGGAGAACCGGCCGCTACAGATGTTATTTATCACACCGGCCCCAGATGCATGCCGATGAGGCGTGGGTGCATTTTGCATAAACATCAACGGATGGCATAACACTGCCAACTGCCAAGCAAAAACTAACGCATCCCACGCTACTAAATTGTTAACTAGCTAACTATGTTATAAATGCTGAAGTGATCGAATATTAATAAATACCTAGATTTATTTTAGTTTACTGAAATTTTAACTGTTAATGGCAATAAACTACTCAGCCAAATTATATTTTAAATTAACGCTAGTCAATACCAGTTTAAGTAAACATTTATATCCGACAGAGCCAAGCTATTTGCTTAATACATTCGGAGTGAATGATGCTATTTTATAAAAAAATGACGCCGGTCTTGTAATAAATTAGCAGCAATATATACTAATGATAATTCCATATGCAAATCGCATCTATCTAATGCATAAGGTCAATGAAGGTCGAGGTCAAGGATTTGATTATGGGGTTATTGAATCAAAACAAGAAATATACATTTATTTTTATTTTGTGGTAGAAATATCTTGTTTAATTTATCAACGACATTATAATCACAACTCCAAATTTCTGAAGCGATATTTGCAAGTGAGAAAAGTAAATGGAAAAACGTTTTATTAAAAGAATAAAAGAGACTTTTTATATCCTCTATGAATCCACAATCGGCGGCGAACTGGTATGTGGATACAACTTGCGTGCCTAGATAAGCTTAAGAAAACACCTGTTGCTCGTTTAGCTGCTGGTATATTTTATCTTTATACACTGTATTTATTGATACATTCGCATTCTAATAGCAATAGTATTTGTGCTTTGAAATCAGATACATGTTCACTAAGATCCCTTAAGAATTGCACTGCTGCGGACTGGTATTTCGATGATGGCGGCGGTATTCTCATACCGAGGTAGTAAGGTAAGTGTTAATGTCAGAGTAAAATCGGACCAGGTAATAATTTAAACAGTTTTATGCCAGTAAACATTTAAAAACAGGAATAGAGAGCAGAGGTGCAAGTTGACGATTATGTTTATCTGCGAGTCTCTGACCGCTACCCGGATTCTAGTCTTGTCTTCTTTATTGTATTTTAATGAGTATTAAAGGAATATATATCCATGGATACATAATAATACATGGGTAGTGGGTACCTAAATATAAACCTCAAGTATATAACGTTGGATCATTTCGTTTATACCTACAGTACCTGCCAATAATATATCACCTCCATGTTTTACGGTATAACTCTTTTTTATATATTTGCAAGCTATGTCCACCTCACTACTTTAAGTAGACTAGTAGGAGTGTTTAGTGACAGCGATGAAAAAAAATGATCTCATTTAATGATTATTTTCAGACTTAAAAAAAATAGGTAGCTTTTTTATTTTATTTTTTATTACAGCTTTTATAGTAATATGCTTAGTCGCCTCAATAGTTACAATTAACTTACAATATTTTATTGCAGTATTCATCATATGTTTGTATAAAATGACTAGTAAAGTATGCAATCTACAAACTAACCCATATTGTTTACCTACTCTACATGCTAATACAAAGGTAATATATTAAGCAATAACGTGAAGACATTTATTAAATTAACAGAATTGTATTAAAACTCTTTGCTACATGTTGTAGTCCAGTTCAATAGCACTTAGTGCTTGAAGATGTAGACCTAGGTTCTTCGAAACATGTCGCGCGTATTTACTAAATAAACGTCACTTAAACCGTAAACTTGTATACTTACTTAAAAAGTTATTTTAATAAGCAGGATTTTGTAATAAAGTAAGTGACTCAACAATCTGGGTTGGTCGGGACTGTACCTGTTCTCTGACTATTTATAGGCCTAATAAAGACACAAATCGATTTTTAGTTTTTTTTCGCACTAACAAGCCCTAGGCCCTAAGAGCGTTATCACCCTTGCAATTTGCGAGCGAGTTTTGTATGGGAGCGAACACGCCGCGAGTTCGCCGCGTAAGAGTTTTGTATAGACATCGCATTTCAAATCGCTCAAGTGTAGGCCCTAAGCACTCAGTGGCTGTATCTCGCTTGCAAAAACTCTGATTTTTTAATCGGTGTAAAACCAAAGTTTAAGGAGGATGGAGGATGAGGATAGTTTTAAATTAATTCAAGCTCAGGACCGTTAGGCAAGAATTGAGCAACAACGTGGGATATAATTCATCTACCGATTAACTCGACTTGTTCCTACCGCGCTTGTAATCAACAGCCAACAGGTATACGATTACCACATGGAGAGGTGTCTGAGGGTTCTTCTTAACTTTACGCTTTACAAGTTCTCCATTTATATAATAACTATATTATATAAATGAGTTTTTTAGTGTCAGGCACTAATTGCATGTTAAGTTAAGGTATTATATTTTAAGATTAGTTTTAAGGTAAATATTTGCATGCCTACTCCTATAAGGTATGAAGCATTATTGAAACTCATTGTAACGCTACAACCACATGTACCTAATGTTGAGCAAATAAATAATTCTTATTGTTATAAAATAGTGTTTAACATAAAGCACAGTACAGATAAGAATTTAACATGTTAAAAAGGACAAAGGACCTTAAGAAAAACTGTTAATTTAAAATTATTCCCACAGGGGCCACAGAGCAAGCCCGGTAAGTACCTGAAATAACGGAGTCTTCAAGTAACTGAAGTCAGTTTGACCATTTCTGGCTCGTAGACTGGAACAGACCCATTCCTTCTCGTAGATGCTCTTATAGAGTAGCCTTCGGCGTGTGCGTTCTTTTGTAACGCAGTTGTCAACCCGCTTCGTAAGCGTAATGCAAATGTAATCATTACATTGTCCTAATTCATTGTATTATTTACAGTACAAGCCCGCTGCTATAACTCCACAACTTCGGTTTAACCATTTTTCTCTGGTAGACTTGGAACAGACCCATTCCTTGTAGATAGATGCTCTGATAGAGTAGCCTGCGGCGTGTGCGTTCTATTGTAACGCAGGTGTCAAACCGCTTCGTAATCGTAAGGTAAGCGTTACATTGTTTTAATTCGTTGCGCCGAATATGGACTTACGACTGATATGTTTTGATAACCTAATGCAATGTATGTCAATGAGTTATTGGCAACAGATCTTCGACTTGCGAATACGCAGTTGAAAGATGAAACAGTGACGAGTTTGCGTCGAAAATGCGTTTTGTCTAGTTTGTCCGACCGCTAAAAGAGCGGATATTTTTTTTTTTTCATATCAACCGCAAGAGAACCTTACAAAAGACCACAGCATCTGAATTGGATGCATTCGATGATACTACGATCCATTTTAAGACATTACTAGTACCAGTTGTTCTAATACAATATCTATTTATGTAAAAGCCCTGGAATCGTAATCTTGTGTCTCTAAAATTGAAGAATGCAACATATCAACATGAGACCTGACCTAAACAAAACAGCAAAATTTTAAAAATAAATGACATCACATTTATATTTCAGCACATAAATAAATTGAGGCGTGAAAACATTTCGCAGTGTGTTTAACTTAATTTACCAAATAAATGGTACCTTTCACCCAAATGTTCCATTACATCATTTGAATGCGAACATTAGTGGTTCGCGTGTATGTAATCAAATCATTGATTCTGAATAATGATAAATCTTTCCACGCACGGTGTGATGTGTGATGAGTGGTATCTATTTAACAACTCAAAGACTTTAAATATATGTACTAGATATTATAAGAGCTGTTAATAAGAAAGTGACTCCTGTTAATTAATCTCACAACTTTTGCGTAACTGTGAGGCACGAGGTATCGAATATTTAAACGTATTGAAACATTTGAAACATTCATATCAAAGGCACATTTTTCCTGGCTTCCGTCCGCGATTTAGTTCACGTACTAATTAGTAGTCGTAAACTACCTTTTTGGCAAATTAAATTCTTTATAAAATTTAAAAAATGTATCATACATCGTTTACTTTAAATTATCATTCCTGTGTACCAAATTTGATCCAAATACTTTCAGCCGTTTTTGCGTGAAAGAGGTATATTAGAAAATATCGAAAGAATCCAATCGTGTAAATAAACACAAATATCGCTTTTATAAAATGTGTGCTCCATAGAGTCTGTCCGAAAAGAATAGTGTCGTAGAATGTATGAGCTCCCACATAAACCACAACACTTTTCTTTCCGGACAAACTCTGCCTTATTAAACTTTTTGCTCGTCCATATTGTCCATTAATTTCGCTTGTCGGTGTCTATTTTGTGTTATGTATAAATTAACGTTGTGTCGTAATTAGTGTGGTCGGTTTATAATTCAATTACTTACATAGTTATTATGCAGTTATAACAGCAAACTATTTACTAGTATAAACATCCGTGTAATGAATTAATGTAACGCATGTGGATAATCAAACGTGTAGGTAAGTTAATTCATTGTTACGTACTTTTGAATGTATTTAACACTTATGAGCATCTAATTTTGAGTGTATGTGTATATTTGGGATGTATTATATAATACCTAAGGTAGAACCAAAGAGAGACGACTCAGATACATGTTGTAGTTTGGGTTTAATTGTATGTAGTGTAATAATCAGTAGCATTTTAGCAAATAATGACGTTGATATTCAAATACATAGCAAAACTATAAATAAATAGGTAAGGTATATAAAATAATGAGAACATAGCAATAAACTGTCAAACTAAATAATTAGGTACATCCATCATTCGCTTGCCCTTGTCCCATTTACTTGGGGTCGGCGCTGCATGTCTTTTTTCCACACATCAGCGATGAGTTGTCCCCAACAACTCATCGCTCACCTCCTTTCTTTTCATATTATCTCACACAATCCATCCACTTTTTCCTAGGTTTGCTTCTTTTCCTAGATCCCTCCACATTCATTCTTAATACCTTTCTCGTAACATGACTTTCATTTCTTCTTCTTCTTCTGCCTAAGCCTTTTCCCGTTATCTGGGGTCGGCTCTCCTTGTCCGCATTCTCCACACAACGCGATTGTTTGCGGTTTTGGCGTCAACGTTTGTGTCTTTCAGGTCTTTTTCGACCGTTGTCAGCCAAGTAGCAGGGCATCTTCCACGGCCACGTTTCGTCGTTGGTAGATCCAATGCCACTCGTACCATGTGATCAGCAGGCCGTCTGAGTACGTGACCGTACCAGCGTAGTCGCTTTTCCTTCAGCTTTTCTTCAATAGGAGCGACTTTAAAACTACCTCTTACATATTCATTACGGATCTTATCCATGCGAGTGACTCCAGCTGACCAGCGAAGTATGCGCATCTCAGTTGTATGTAATTTTTGGATATGTTGTTTCGTTGTTTATCAACATTCGGTTCCATACAACATGGCGGGTCGTACTGCCGTTTTATACAATTTACCCTTTATCCTTAAAGGCATTCTATTGTCGCACATGACACCGGTCAGCTGCCTCCACTTCATCCAGCCTACTGAGGTTCTATGGGTTACGTCTCTATCAATTTTGCCATCGTTGCTGATAATCGAGCCTAGGTATTTAAATTCTCTAACTGTAGGTAGCGGGTCATCATTTATGAAGTAACATGACTTTCATCCCTCCGCATAATATGCCCGTACCTACTTAGATACATCCATTGATCAAATAACAAAAAGCAAAGCTGAGATTACATGTATCTCTGAAAATAATTGTGGGGCTCAAAAACTGTTTGTTCCCATGGAGATATAGTAATTTATCAGTTTTTATTTCTCAGTTCATATTTCCATAACTACATGGACTGGAATGCAACGTTTCTTATACAAGTACTAAATAAGCGCCTACAGGCACTTACGCAGATAACCAAAACTCGCTACATTACTTGATCGACCTACTTCGATCGCCCACAGTGCTAAATATCAATTTGCCAGGGTTGCCACTACTGCATACCCATAACAATACACTGTACCTAAAAACAGGCTTTTGAGCTAAAAAGGCACCGGTGAGATTTTTGAATCTCACCGGTGCCTTTTTAGGGTTCCGTAGCCAAAATGGCAAAAACGGAACCCTTATAGTTTCGCCACGTCCGTCCGTCCGTCCGTCCGTCCGTCCGTCCGCGGTCTAGCTCAGTGACCGTTAGCACTAGAAAGCTGAAATTTGGTTTGAATATGTGCATTGACCAAGCCGACAAAACGGTAGAATAAAATCGCGAAAAATATATTTTGTTAGGGTACCTCCCGTACACGTGAAGTGGGGGGCGAAATTTTTTTTCGTTCCAACCAAGTTGTGTGGGGTATCGTTGGATAGGTCTTTTAAAAATAATTAGGGTCTTTTAAAACAGTTTTTGGATAAAACTAATACTTTCGGAAATAATAGCTCCGAAAGTTTAAAACAGGGCGTCCCCCCCCATCTAACTTTTGAATCGTGGGTCCTAAAATTTTGAAAAAAAACATGAAACTGAGGCTTAATGAGTACCTTCAATGAAAACTATATTGAAATAAATCGGTTGAGCCGTTTTTGAGTTATCATTCAAAAACCCATAGAAAAAGGACGTAAGTAAAAATGACGTAAGCGCCGCCAAATTTCCCGTAAGAAACGACCTTTTGAATTAATGGTCTCAGTTTACGGAACCCTACACTGAGCATGGCCCGACATGCTCTTGGCCGGTTTTTTTGTATGCAGCCGATGACTATTTAGTACGAAATAAGTCACCCGGTGAGATTCAAAAATCGAACTCCAGTACCTTCCTAAAATTGTCATTTCTCGCTATTGGCCACGCTCTCTGTATCGATTTCGCAAGCCAGCATAAAAGACAAATTTATAACTTATGAACCTTATGGTAGCAGTTTCACATATGTGATAGTCTAGATCAAAAGGTAGGCACCATATGGCAGTTGGCGGTTACGTTTTTATTGCTTGAATACAATATTGAATATATTCAACCGTAATCGCCTTTAGCCAAATGGTACCTGTTCGAAAAAAAGTGTCCTATATTGTTGTTACAAAGACCATACTCGTATAGTGTTAACTTTGTAGATGTCTAATATAACTTTAAGTACCTACGAACTCGCAAAGTTTTTCGCTCATATCTGTGCTACTAAACTCGTACATGCAAGATGCATTTCAACCTGAAGGTGTCAATGAATCTCAATTTATAGAAGATAATTTAAATTTTAGAATATAAATTGTACACCATTCACCACTTTTGAAATCGTGAAAGGATAAAATATTATATTAAAACACAACGTCGTTTAGTGCTAAATATTTGTACAAACTTGTTTTATTGTCAAATACATATACGACAAAGACAAAAACTAACAGAACAGTGATCTCATTACAACCCACACTCTGAACAATGAACCTCAAATTATAACAGAGATATTGTTAAGATAGCATTCGGCAAGACGCTGCCGCGACCCGACTGCCGCGACCGACCGCCGCCGCCGAACGTGACTGCTGGGCAGCGCCGCCGTAAGCATTCGGATAGGCGCGACCGGGCGGCGGCTGCCGACTGCCACGCGCAGTTGTCACATAGGAGTCAGTGCTAGCAGTTGTGCGATTCGGTTGCGTATTATTAAAAATAACGATGTTTGACAATTTAAAGACGAAGAATAAGATGATGAAATTGATGAAATAATGATGATTTTACTTTCATCAAAGAGGAGTAGAAGCTTTCAGTCGAAAATCATAAAGCGCTGGATGTTTAGCAATAAGCTCCACTAAATACTCGTCGTTTTCTTCGTTAAAACTGTTAAAAGACACCATTTTTGCGACCGCTGCGAGCGAGCAGCGCTGCCGTACTGCTACGGGAGCGGCTCGGCGGCGCTGCCGAGGTCGCGCGACCACGGCAGCGCCGCTCAGCCGCCTGCTGCGGACGGTGTGTCATACAAATCCCTATAAAGCAGTAGGGCGACTGCCGGGCAGTGACTGCCGGGCAGCGACTGCCGGGTCGCGGCAGCCTCTTGCCGACGCATACCTTTACATGACGTTTGCCATTGAAGTATCTGTTCCGAAACTTTAATAATGGGAGACTGGCAGCTCTCAAGTTGAGTTACACCTCCGACCAAGTTATAAGTCACTAGCTTCTTAGTGGAACGGTGCTAAAGCTCATTAATAGGTAGGCAACATACCAGTCGAGTCTTATCAAAAATATTTGTAGGCAAACCTGAGGGCCGATTTTTGACAGCCGGACGATCGAATTCAAAAAATTCAAGCTCGAAAATAATCGCACACAAAAGGTTGTAGCCAATTTTTTCGCATGTAATTAATAGTTTAAATAATCATTATTTTAAATTTCTATCGCTTTTATTTTTAAAACATAATTTCATCGTTTTATTCAGAGTTTTAAATGTCACTTTCGAGTGCTCGAATCTCAAAAATCACCCCCCTGTCCTCATCCCTCATACGCCAAAAAGAGCAAACTCAAAATCTTATTATTAAGGTAAGTTAAGAACATGTGTGTTTATCCCAGTCAGTTATCATTTTAAAATATAATAATAAATCAAAATCTTAAAAACAAATTATTGTGAAAATAAAATTCAAAGCTACAGAATTTAAGCCTTAAGGTATATGATATAATTAAGCTCTCGTTTTCTTCATACTTGTATTAGGAAAATTTATCAACAGGCTGAATAAGCCAAGCAGGTGGAATTCGAGTTCGATGGATGCCCCGCTACTAATAAATACTAACTTTCCATTGACACGTGAAACTATACAGATGTGGAGATTATTATTAAAATAACACGTTTTCATGACAACACCCGCTTCGTAAAGTAACGAGTAGCTAAAAAAGATTTCACATGAAATAAGAATTTTACATCAGTATTCAATTAAGTTCTAATTTTATTTATTCTTGTCCATTTTGTGTCATTCGTATTTGTTTTTTATCTAGAAGCCCTATTTAATGCGAATACCGCTCCTTAGTGGCAATAAACTACGTCTAAAATTGCCCGCTACCGCTCAACTTTTGGGCACATAAAGATGAAAGGTCAATGGCGCGTGTCGTGCCACCAAAGCGCTGCCGCGTAGGCGCAGCGTCGAGCGGCGCGTGGGCATGCGCGAATTTGGCAAAACGCGCGAACGGGCCGAAAAACTACTGGTTCCAGGGCCGTATTTTAATGAATTAGAAACAGAGAATATCTTATTATACAAGTTACATTTAAGTTTAGTGAAAATCACCTACTTAGAGATTGGTGTGTTGCAGTTTTCGGTGAATGAATCTGGGTACCTAGCTAAGATTTAGGTATTGCAAAATACTTTTTAAATACATGAAAGGTGTTTGTTTGTGTGTGTGTATATAGGTACCTACCTACTTAAATTACAATAATAATGCATTATAATACAAAATCCTTATAATTTAGTAACTTTTGCGATATTGGTGATTACGGACTCTCCATAGAAACAAATTTCAGCAGCAAACATTATAAATATCAGTATATATATAGTTCCAATTGTAAGGGTAATGTGAAGTTAGATTCTTCCCTAATGTACAGTCAGGTGCAGTAGCAGAGCTAAGCGAGAAAGGTGTTCAAGGTGTTGTGTTAATTTTCACCAATTGCCATTGTTGTAATTGTAACGCAACAATAAAGTCGTGTCAAGCTCATTATGTTCACCCCACCCGATTAGCTACTACTACTGCTGACTGTACTAGTGCAGAGTGACAATGAAAATATGCCTAAGTCTTCTAAATACGCCCCAGCAGTTTTAAATACCGTGACTCATGGCACCTGATTAAGCTCCTATCGACCAAGTTTGGCGGAAACTTTAGCAGTCTTTTAGCACATACAATGAACGGAAAAACACATTTGGGGAATTAGTGTTTAGGATTTATTGTTCCATATGTTTGTTCACTTTGTTCAAGCTAATTAAATTAATGTGAAAATAAACACTTTTAACCAATGAAGGAGCGTTGATTCGCTTTTAGAAATGAATTTGGTTTTATAAATAATAATGTGACATCGTCACATCACTCGTAGTGAATTATATTTGGGCCTGTATAGATTATTGTGGAGAAAATGGACCGTGAGTAATGAGATTTTGAATGCGACTCTACATATGTGTTAATAAGGTAGGTACCTATACCTACCATGTTTTGACGGAAATGTAAAGATTAGAATAAGATTATTAAATAGATATTGAGGAAAAAATTGGTACGTATTAGGGTACAGCATTGCATTCTACAAAACCAAGCCCATTTCTTAGAATAACCATATTGTTTATGAACGAAATGAAATAAAATAAGGTCCTTGAACAAATAGGACTGCTCGTACCAGCGCCGAGGACGGGTGGTGCGAGCCATGTTGGTGTTTTGACCCCCCCGATATTGGCGGAGACTCTTCGCCGTAGACGGGGTGCAAACAATGACTTGAAAAGAAACCCGTTATAGTAATATAACGCTTCATTAATATCTCTGGCAGTCATTTAAAGGACTACGAGTTCAATAAACAAGAGGAATTTATAGTTTACCGGAAAGGAATGACTTCTAGAAATATAAGGATGTAATACCTAGTTAAGAAAACATGTTTCAAGGTACGACCTCCGCAAATCTCATATAAAATTGTCAAGATGGGTATGACAAGCATATTATGCGCGCCAAGCCTTTAGCTTATAATAGTTATGCAGAAAACAGAGAATTACTAATCTTTTAATTCATCTTAAAGTAAATTTATTGTAGATACTACATAGGTATTCGTTGTGTCCAAGGCCTGACCTTCTGCCACACTTCATCCTAACCATAATCATCATCATCCTACCATTTGTCCCGATTTCTTAAACTTAACTTAGATGTTCACTGCGTAATAACCAAATTATATCCAGTTGTGTACTCGTATGTAATGTCCAGTAAACGCTTGGTTGTATACACAAAAATCGCTAATTCCATTTATTTTAGTAGATCCACCTCAATATTTGAAAAGAATCTTCCAAATAACCGACTACACTAATCTGCGATCTTAAACAAAATATGTGTATATTTTAAAGACACGACATGCTAATACATGATGTAAGGTTACATAATTAACGTGAGATCATGTCCTCGGTGTCGCGCAGTGGCATTGTCAGCTTTGCTCCCACACTGTCAAGTTTACGGCCGAAAGTGTAGTCACACGTGTTTTAATGATGGTTGATAGATTGTTCGTTGATCTTGTGGATCGATGAAAGTATAGTAGATTAACTATGGTTCTGTAAAGAATGTAAATGAAAATCTGACTGACATTTATTTTTGTATGGATTTATGCCATTGGCCGAACGATTGAATCATGTGATGTCATTTTTGTATACATAATTTCAGAACCCTAGGAATAGACTATCAATAGAAGTTGTAGTTCCTACACACGTTTTGTGGCGGAGATTCAGTTAATTAGGGAAAAGCAAACTCCGTAAAATTTACAAGGGCTTAAAGTTTAATGATTGCAAACTGTTGCCAAATCATTCTATCTTACTCTGGACGTCAAGGCGCAATGTGCATAATTTGGAAGATGTGACATACCTCGCTATATATCGCAACGAAAAGGGACGCGGCTCTAATGAAGGTTTGCTTTACAGTCCGTATTATTTACATATCTCTAGCTTATAGTATAAATGTGTGCGCTTTTAAACCTGTACAAGTGCATGTTTAAAATACCTAACTATTAAACAAAAGAACCCAATTGAAAAGGAGCAAAATAACTAAAGAATAGTATTATGTTAGCCTCAAACCTTCTAAAAGTTTCTTTCTTAGAGAAGGTAGATATTCATATGTGGACTAGGGTTTCTGCTCGAGACTTCTCGAACTCGAGACAACTCGAGAGTTTCGCCTCCATTCGAGACGAGAAAAAAATAGCTGACTCTCGAGACTCTCGAGTTCCGGCTAACACAAAATACGGGCTTAAGTTTAAGTTTAATTAGAAAAGAATTTAATATTTACGAGTCTACTGGAAAACGTACTCCTAATATTGAAATGTTTTATCAAGCCCTTATGACCGTCAAGCCCACTTCTACAGAAAACGAGCGTGTTTTCAGTCTGGCTGGAAACATATGACCAGAATAAGAAACCGACTTTCGGATAAAGCAATCAACGCTCTAGTATTCTTAAAGGCCTACTTTTTATGACAAAAATAACTTTTTAATAATGACATTAATGACTGAATTATAAAAATGATTAACACTCAAAATGAATGATTTTACAAATGATTAACATATATATATATATATTAGATAGGTATATATTTCACTTAGGGCCGTTATTTCAATCCTCAGGTAAACACTTATTCGACTGATACCCATACACTTATTGGTCGAATAGGGCTTATCTGACGATTGTAAAATCAGCCCTTAGATTATTAAAGACTGTTAAATATGATTGCTGAAACTACTCAGTTTTATTTCGCATCATTATATTATAAGATTTTTTTCGGTTGTGATGATTAAAATATGATTTGCATTTGATTTCTAGTCCTAATCTTATTTTTAAGCCTAGCTTTGTTATTGTTTTTTTTATATAGAAGATCTCTTTTCTGTATAAAAAATACCAGTTAAAGTCTGATCAAAAGACTGAAAAAGTTGATTATAAATAGTTTTCTTTTACTAGTTGATTTTTATGTAAGATTTTAGTTTTGGTGTATTTGTAAGAAGAGTTTTAATTTTGTTTTGTATTTGTACTGCAAATCGTAAAAAATATGATCGTAAAAGATTTTTATTTGATTTTCATTTTAATTTAAGCAAAAAGTTACAATTTCTTACCAAAGACTCGAGAGTCGAGACAACTCGAGAAATTGGGGTAGAGAATTCTCGAGACTCGAGAAAAAAAATGAGGCGAGAAACCAGAAACCCTAATGTGGACAGAGAGAATCACGCTGTCTTTTTTCTTACTCGAGTAGGTACAATACTATCATCACTAAAAAGGGGATGAGTACCTACCTATAGTTTTTTTCTTCTTCTGTAACTGCGAACTTTGTATTTGCTCGACTATAGCTCCAAATAGTAGGTCCAAGCAACGATCCAACTCTCGCTAAAACGGAAACAATTACACCATGACACATAAAAGCCACTTTTAAAGGCAAAGCAGCCGTATTCGTCATGTCACAGTATCTGATGCGTTCCCGACGACCGACGAGACAAATCGCAAAACAGATAAGAAAGGTCGTTACACCGCCACATTGCCCACACAAATAAACTTAACGGCCATATTTTTGCTACTGAAGCTTAGCTTTTTTTATACCTACTAGACTAGCAAAGCATAGGACATCCTATCGTGTGGGTGTCGCAATTAATTCATATGAAAACCAAATAGCGAAATTTTATTCTAAACCTAACAAGCGATCATCTATTTATTTTCTTTTTTGGATCACCATGTCCTGTAAAAGAATAATTAGGTATGTATTCAATTACAATCGCAAATAAACTAAGCTGTTCACCTGAAATTATGACTAGGATTGCAGTGTTCCAGAATGGCTTATGACCGGTAATTTTTTCTCGTACCCGCAGATATGGACGTACTAAGTAGTTAAAAGTGAATCCCTGTATTTTTAAATAGATTTTGCGAATATGTTAACGTGATTTATTTTTGGTAAATACTGAACCAGAAAAATGATTTGGCTTCCAATAAAATGTCCCTATTCATTTTATTATCCTTTGGAACACTGCGCCATGAATATTCTGACCCCTGACAGATCATGTAATTAAAAATACAAAGTTTAACAAAATTTTATGCGTGAGCATCGTACAATTACCCTTTTGATATATTGGGATATACATACCATCACTGCGATGATTCGCAAATATTTTGTTTTAAAACATATATACTTATTTCATTCATCACGACACGAATCATCCATTCATCAAAACATGGGAAAACACTTGGAACTCAAGATCATCCGTATTCATCACCCCAGAATCACGTCGGCCGCAGCCTACCATTTATCTTGCTCTGTAGTCAGTGCTGACAGGAGATGTAAAGATTGCGCATCCAACTTTATATCAACCGGTCGAGACGCTGTTTGTCAGTAACAAGCACCACCTCTGGAAAAACGTATTATACGTAAGTGGTAAGTACAGTGGTACAGATTTAGAGGTCGAGTTATAATTATAATAGCCTCATAGTTCACTAGTCCCCTGCCCTGGCTTTTTGGGACTATTGTACAACTTACGATGTAAGCGCCTCCCGCCAAATGGTAGATAATAAACCTTTATGCCACACCTGGCCATAAAGTGGCTTTTTCCGCACGCTGGGCGTACGGAAAAAGACGCTTTCTGGCCAAGTGTAGACATAAAATGATGTACACAACACGGGAGGTAATAAAGAAAGCCCTCGATCGCATATTTACGTCCCTCGCTTGCAGCTCGGGCCGCAAACTTCTGCGATCTCGGCCTTTCTTTGTTTTACCACCCTAGTTGTGTAATGTACTATTGCCTAATTAATGACACAATAGCAATTATCTCCATAATCTGCTTTCATTAGAACTAGCTAGTGACAAGACCCCAGGCAATTGCAATAGTGTGTACCTACAATCTACAATATAAGTAGCGGGGTCTTTTCTTTAAATTTTTAGGCAACTATCAAAGTGACATCCTTAGAAAGGCTAAATTTGTACGGTGCGAATTCGTTTTTATTTATTCTCGAAAACTATTCAATGTTTTGCCTCGAATTGCTCCGAAGTTGAAATCCACCGGTTTCTGAAATACCAGTGAAATACACTAAAATTAAAATACTGTAGATTAACGCCATAACGCAAGGTTTTTGC
Organism: Pammene fasciana; assembly: GCA_911728535.1. NCBI lineage: Eukaryota > Metazoa > Arthropoda > Insecta > Lepidoptera > Tortricidae > Pammene > Pammene fasciana. The sequence goes on along the minus strand of OU452282.1, from coordinate 10,367,482 downwards.
CTAAGAAAAGCTTTTTGACTGCATAGTGCATACTAGTTAAGGACTATTCATCTTCTGGCTTCTCTTATTGAATGTGTCTCTTTCTCTTATTGTATGAAATCTGAAACAGCGCCCTCTATAAAAAGTTTTCACCGGCCTTCTGCATTATGAAATTAGTCTACTCGCCAATAGATGTCACTAAAAATACGTACGAAGCTTAGATTTTACGAACACTCTACAGATGGCGCGGTAATCAATAGTTATAAAGCACCATCTATGAATTCTATGATCACCACAGTTAACTTGTGAATATTTTCAATAGTACGACCATTTGCCGATAGATAGCGCAATAAAATGAAACAAATCCACTTTAAGACAATTGTAATAAATTGGTTCCATTAATCTTTTACATTTCAATACGAATAGGTACATAACATATTTAACGACGTTTTTTAAGTTCATATTTTAATTTCGTGTAAACCAAGTAAGCTATGGCACCGTTTACAACGTAAGTCGAGAAACATACTACACAGAAATCCTTTAGAACGAATACCAAAAGGTAAGCTAAATATAAGCAGGAGATAACCGACATCACAGCTACTAAAAACTGTAGCCGCACCAGCTTTAGACCGTCAAAAGTAGCTGAAACAAAAATTAAATGAATCAGAGGTTGGTTGCTAGACTGTATCATAGACTTAAAGATATAATAGACGGCCACAGTCTAAGAATTTTTTAAGGCTCCAAGTCTTTAGCGCCATCTAGTTGAGAGCGACCTAAAGATAGACAAAATGTAAGAGGAAATGTCACCTCCGTCTAGCAGAGACTATAGAGATATAGACGACCACAGCCTAAGAACTTTTTGAAGCTCAAGTCGATTGTGCCATCTATGTCAAAGCCACCTAAAGATGCCGAAAATGTAAGAGAAATGTCACCTGCACTGCTACTCCACCTGGTAATAAATAGCGTACTAGTACTTAGTACCCTAGTAGCTACCAGTTTGCGTACTAGTAGTACACTAGTCGTTACTAGATGGAGCTGAAATTTCTCTAAAGACTTGGAGCCTCAAAAAGGTCTTTAGACTATGCTGGCCGTCTATTATATCTTTAAGCCTATGACTGTAAATATAAAAACACAGCGGGCTTCTCAGCGGAATTCATCGTTCGTAGACAAACCACCTTCAGGCTGATTTTGAACTCTGCTGAGAAAATTGCGCTAAGTGAGCTTTACGCCGTAAAGCTATCGTTTTCCCCACACCCCTTAAATTTTCCCACAATTATCTACTCGCTCTTTCTACAAATCAAGTGCAAGTGATTCTAACTCTTATTTAGTAAGAGACACTCATTATTCTTTTATTTATTATCAATAAAAACCGTCACACTGTACAGGAAGATAGTAACATTATATTAGATCAAGAGTAGGTAGGCTGTAGGCAACCCTACCTCATCGAAGTAGCAGAATTCGGCTTAAGTAGGTAATGCACGGTTACATGTTACATATTTTAATACCTGATAGCCTGAGCCAATGTTGGAGCATTTTGTACAGTCAGAAAAAATTACATGGACACTATCAATGAATATAAATTGTCCATGCAATTTTGAATCTCACTGTACCTACCTAGTAATTATTCGCAGGTCTATGTAAGAGGAAAATCATGTGTTTCATCGGAAAGACAAATGGGAGCCGGGTTGCGCCATTAATAAGCTAGCTACTCCTTCCTTCTCACTAGTACTCCGCAACGTCAATAAATCATTATCAGCAACTAAACCCTCGATTCACACTTCCCAGGCGCTGGCAATAACTACAAGTGTACTAAGTGGCTCATTACGTTAACAGTTACCCGCTCGTGAACTACCAAATAAGCGTGAAGCACTTACTTGGCGCTTAGCTTGGAAGGCTTTCGCAATAGTTTTCTCAGGAATCGGTCACGACTACGCGGTGATGCGGTGGGCTCATCGGAATTGTCGGTTATCGACTTTGCAAGTGAGATTTACCATTGAGCAGACAACTTGATGCACGTCGGTGCACGTCAACAGATTAGTTAGGTAATCTGTTCGTAGTTACGAACAATACACTTCTCGTATACACGTCCAATATTATTTTTATTTATATAAAATTACTGACTAGAACCTTAACTCTAATATAGCTCTTAACACATGTAAGTACTTACTCATGAGAATCATAAGACAGTAGAAAAAAATTCCATAAATGCAATTCGGAATTTCTAACATTGATCCTTTCGCCACTAAACCAAATCCTTTGGAGAAACTGCAATAAAAAAACCCATATTAAATACTAATGAAACAATAGACAAAATGATTATTTATAAGCGCTATAATGCATCGTAAATTATATCTAATCCAGTTCAATCTCTTCTTCCTCTAGCGTTTGCCTCGGCTTGGTGTCCGTTTTACAACCTAATCCCATGAATTGGCGTAGACACTAGTTTTTAGTTTTTACGAAAGCGACTGCTGATGCCGTCTGACCTTACAACCCAGAGGTGAAACTAGGCCTTTTTGGTAATCCAGTTCAATCTAATAAAAAAAACTCATTTAGATAATCATTGTTCGGTATTTAACTGAAGTACCTACTTTACTATGTTATTGTAAACACATATAATGTTGTTCCTCGGGAACTTAATATAATTTTATAAATGTAGGGAAATATTTTAACATATTACTCGTGGTACATAGAATAAATCCGTAGGCTGATACGTCATCCTAACAAAATAGACAATTATTGCTAGCCCAAAATAACGACCAAACAAAATGCATGATCTTCGCACTCTTAAATCTAACAACAATATTTCAACCATCATACCTCACCGTATACTGCGATGAAAATAGACAAGAGATACCCATTATAATCACGATAAGCGATGATAGACAATATACATAAAGGGGAAGGTAAATTGGTGACGAAAATTGTGCGCACCCCATCCATTGAGTTATGCTCCATTGAAAGGGCTTTCAAAAATCTCCCCTAGCTGTTTGATGATCCACAAGTTGGAAAATTATTTATGGAAACAGCTTTCTCGCTAGACAGAAATGCTTTCTAAAGTGGAATTTGAATCGCAAGGCTGAAGTCTGTTTTAAGAAGGTATTTAATAGTGATTTATTTAACAGCCAAATCATTCACCCGTGAAACTTTTATTCTTGAAGTCGGGGTTCATTGGGAAGTCATAATCTACGTCCATGAGTTTTTCCTAATATGGAACTTTATTTGTTACAACTAGAGAACGAATCAAATTATTTTAATAAATATTTTGTGTAAAGTTAAGACGACGAAAAGAAGACGCTGGTTCGTTCCCAGCCCTAGGCACTTTTTCCTTAATCTATGACGGTTTTTAAATTTATAAATTTATCTGTTACTAGATTTTACCCGCGACTTCGTCTGCGTGGAATTATATAGTGATCCCCCGTTAAGTAATGAATTCTGGATATCAACTATTCTATATGCTCTGGGGAAAAACTATCTCCAGCGTTCAACGGTTATTGATTCCCCATACAAACTCTCAACCCCGTTTTTATCCCCTAAAGGGTTGATTTTCGGGATATCTATAAACTATAGTATATTATTTCCGGGACTCAAACTATCTGTGTACCAAGTTTCATCTTAATCGTCGGTTCAGCGGTTAATAATTCGCCATACAAACTTCCAACCCCTTGTCATCCCCTCTAGGATTGATTTTTGGAATGAAAACTATCCTATGTCGTTTCTCGGGACTAAAATTATCTCCATACAAATTTTCTTCTAAATTGGTTCAGCGGTTAAAAATTCTCCATACAAACTTTCAACCCCCTTTTCACCCCCTCCAGGGTTGATTTTTGGGATGAAAACTATCCTATGTCATTTCCCGTGACTCAAGCTATCTCTATACAAAATTTCATCAAAATCCATTCAGCCGTTTTCACGTGATGCGCGGTCAAATAAACAGACAATCAGATAAACAGACAAAAATTCTAAAAACTGTTGGAACGGGTTCTGTTATCGATTCTAAGTATCCCCAGCCAAATTCTTTCGATCCTCTTCAGATTTATTATATGTATAGATATATAGATATAGATGTATAGAAGATTTACCACTAGCTTTTCGGTGAAGGAAATGTCGTGAAGAAGTAGACTATGGGTTGAAAGGTCAAGCAATGTTGCTAAAACCTAGAAAGCGTTACTTATTATTATGAAGATGTACCCACATACTGTTAGCTTATTTCTAAGTGCCCTAGGACCCTATGACGTATTAAGACGGCCTTGTATGTCAATTTTACCTTAGCAGTGCTTCTGATGTTCACGCTCAGCTTCAAGGATCCGACGAAAACAGAGCAAAGGTAGTATTAAACGAAGTAAAAGATTGGCTTACTCAGACGTAAGTACTTTAGTGCAGCTGGCCAACGCGGATAAGTCGCAAAAGGCCCTGTACTCGGGTTCAGCTTCGGCGCTCATCTCCACGTACAAGGCGTATGTGGATATCAGTATACCGGCTATGGCGCACGATATAATACTCCGGTCTATGCCTTTTTTGGACATATTGAAGCTGAAATTAAAAAATGTGTTAGTAAATAAGGATGAATACTGCGGAAAAAATATATTGCAGTAAATTCATGTCTGTAAAATTTAACAAGACATTTAGTTACAGCATTGGCGCGTAGTTACAGTGACCGAGAGGCAATAGGTCTCAGACCTCAAAAAACGGGACTTGACTAGAACTAGGACTCTATTTATTTCACCTAGCAATTCTCGAAAACCATTGAATAACTCCTTTTGTATAACGAGTCGTATTCAACCTTTATTAGGCCGCACACACGAAAACACGCGACCGGTCGCGCGGTCGCGTTGATCTCGCAGCGGCGGCCGCCGGTCGCGTGTTTTCGTCTGCGCAGCCTTCGCAGCCTTCAACTAAAGTTACGACTGGAGCAATAATAACCGCTCGGCTCGCGTTATCAGTTTCCTATTGTCTTCCTCGGAGCGAGCTGAGACCCATACTGCAGGCGGCAGGTAGTAAACCCGCAAAAAGGAATGTCGATAGATAATCACTAGGCAATAATAGTGAAGTAAACAAAATATAATATCGACATTTAAATCCTGTAGTAATCGACACCTACTATCATTACGACCACCGAGTTTTATTGCTCCTGTCCCGAGTTTTATGGCCTCAGTCATCACTTTGGTTAAAGGCTACGAGTAACGAGGACTCGCTAAACTCAAAGACTCCGAGTCTCGAGTGGAGTCGAGCGCGAGTCCTCTGTACAACGACTCGAGTGTATTTTATAGCTTAGACTATCTCAGCCACTGGTTTCCATCCCCCTTTGCTCAAAAAATTCCACTCACCAAGTACAATCCATATTAGGCAGGATTAGGTAGTAGCGGCTGGTGTAGTCATAAAAATACGGCTTTTCGTGAACAAAAGATTTCCCTCATCATGATTGTTCCATAGGACCCAAGGATGGATTTGTGAAGTGGAGCATTAGATTTTTTCAATTTCAAATTTTAGCACCGTCAGCAGTTTGTCTTAGTACATCCATAAATATCACCTTTAAGTTTGACAAATCATTATATTTTTATTTAATGAACGAATAATAGGGCTTTATAAAGCATTTTTTATTTTTTCACCTCAGCAGTTCGAACAAGCCTACTTTCCTCACTCCCTGGAGTGACGAAAGTGCGACTTTCATCAATCCAGGGAGTGAAATTTGTTTTCTAGAAGCTTTCGTCATAATGATGATGCCTTTCATTCAGGAATGTAAATATAACTAAAAAAAGAATTTTTAACTTTAATATGTTCTCACTACTGAGGTGAAAAATTCTATGTGTCACACGAGAGAAAAGTTTTTTACATCTCGTGTTCTTGAGATCCCTCGCTACGCTCAAGAAACGGAGTAATCTTCGTTTTATACGAAAACGATACCAAACTTGGCCTAGTGGCTTAACTGATGTACTTATCAGGATAAAGTTGAGAGCCTCCCCCCCTAAAAAAATTACATCAAAAATCTTGGTGGCTCCACTTCTCAAATCCATCCTTGGGTCCTATTAAGGCACAATCATGACGAGGGAAATCTTTTGTTCACGAAAAGCCGTAAGTATTTGACTTTTTTTATGTCTCAACTATAGGTAAATACTCGTACTTCAAGGGAAACATTTAGACTAAGGATTTATAATTGTTCAGAAAAAAAGTCACAAAAGTATATGTTCTAGTTCTAGTTACAACAACTTTTAAAAGAATACTCCGAAAAATACATTATAATTTATAAGTTTTGAATAAACATGAATGATGGAAATGCAGAAATGTCTTGAATCAAATCCAAAGAGAATATAACACTACATCAAGTCTTTAACTGACAGGTTTCTCAACGATGACTCAGTCTAAACCAGTCTAAACCTTAAATTGTCATTTAGGATAGTAAAAAAGTTCAAATAGCAGAGTGATGTATGAAAATACTGTTTGCGGCGAATACCTAATTATCGGCGAAGTGTTTAAAGATTAATGGCGCATGTTAGGTACCGTTTAGGTAGTTTCTCCCGAAGAATACAAATAAATGTGCGGCATTATTATAACGTGTCCCATCCCATGGTCACCAGGCGGGCGCCAAAGCTGCAATATCGCATCAGGCATACAGCCAATATGAAACACCAAATTATAACACGTCAAATTTTTATTATGACAATAAAATATTTAACAAGGGAGAGCAAAAATAGCCTGCCATGATATCTTGATGGTAAATTAAGACCGTTATCCGATTCAAATCTTAATTTAGGTGCTAGATTAATAGATTATACTCGTACACAAGCTCCACTCCCAAGGTTATATAATGAATTCATTGATAAATTGGGTATTCAATTATGAACCCGATGGTACTATCAGCTGCAAAATTGCCTACCCAGTTTATGAATGAATTCATTCATAATGTGGGTATGCAGTTTTGCAGCGCGCTGTACATATACATATAAGACTACTACTACTATTTATCGTCTAATATTGATGTATAGATACCACTATGTATACGACCAGTGAGACCCTAGCTACGGTATCATTAGTATCACATGACATGATAATGATAAATTGAATTAAATTGATAATAAACATTATTAATCATCGAAATCAAATAGCAGTAGGCAGGTTTCGATCCGTTATATGTACCTATTTATTTATTTATTTAAACTTTATTGCACAAAAGAAAAACTTGATGTACAAAAGGCGGACTTAATGCCATGAGGCATTCTCTACCAGTCAACCTTAAACCTATGTGTATTTATGAAATTATCCACGATTACTTCCTTAACACTCTCAGCGCCACGTGGGTCGCAGGCGGCCCACAGAGTTTCAAGCGCCGCTGGCCATCACATATATTTTGTAACTTTATCAGCAGGCCACGTGGGCCACCGGCGCTCCACAAACATTTCTATGCAGCAGACATCTATTGTTTTTTAGTATCTTTATGTGCAGGCCACACAGGCTGCCGGCGGCCCACAAAAATTTCAATACAGCAGGCCACTATTAATTTTCAACAGTTTTAAGTGACCGCGGGCCAATTTATAAACTTTACCGGCAGGCCACGTGGTGCGCAATGACCCCACAGAAATAATTTTACGATTTTTTCAACCGACTTGAAGATTCCGAAGGATTCATCGTGATCTTTGTTTTTGTTTTTTTTTTAATGTACGTTCATCCTGCAGAAATTGAGGGAACTCTTTCAATAAGTATTACAGGCACACCTGTAGTGATTTGGGTAGGTATTTTTTACAGTAGCTCGGGCATATGATTTGGCATTTATTTATAGTTAGAATTAGAACGAGTCGAGCGAGATCGGATAGGAATACGAGGCCTGGAACCTGAAATCGGCTTTCACGCCGAAGTTCGTAGGTAGCGCTTTTCTTTAACGTTGAATTAAATATTTCGAAAACTTACCAAAAAATTGTCACTTTGAATTGTTCATGGCTTTTGAAAATTTGCAACTAGGACGTCCATCGGCCATTTATTAATTGCCTTTGAACAATATCTAAACCCATTTTATGTCTACGTATAAGAATACGTGATAAAATTAAACAACCCAATACCCATTATAATATACAAAACTTTACACAACATATTAAAATGTATGAATTATATTTTACTTTTTCCCCCTACTACTACCTAATTTGTTTACAGACGTAAGTAGGTATATTATCTGCGCTGTTCGGAGGGATGCTTTTAAAGTCATCATACTCGAGCTGAAATAAAGATTCTGAATTTATATTACTTACTAGCTGTGCCCGCGGCTTCGCCCGCGTGTGTTTAGGCGGTTTGGTAATTTCACTATTTCCAGACCAATACTCTAAAACTTATGCTTTCTACACGTTAAATAGCACATTTTTGTTGCTAATTATTTATTTATCGTATGGCTACATGTCACTGGATATAGATAGGTATTTCTGCTCTCGGATAGTAGTAGTAGAAAAGCAGATGATGAATAAAATCCAATGAGTGCTGCGAGGTCCAGATGGGACAGTGCAGCTGCCAAGTTTGTTACTCTTTTAGCACCGTCCAGGAATCACGTGTAGGGTTGTCTAAGGTATTTCCTACGGACGCAGAGTAACATTGACTAATTATGTAAGGGAATGTATGAGAAGGCCAAATGCCATCAAGCACCGCATTATAGTGTCCATGCACGGAACGTCGTAGCGGGATTTTTTTCAGCAGCAGCATGACAGAGCCGGATATAAACTCAAGTGTATTGGTAATATAATGTATGGAAAGGGTTTAGTAATATTTCGACGAAAATTATTTAGCAAATTTTTAACTCCCCGAACTACGTATCCCATATTTTTATTTGGTCAAATTATTTTTTCCCAACTCAACGTTTCGCACTGATATCATTTCTGATTTTTTAAAGATGTCAATTATGTTTTCGTCAAACGTATTGATTGGCATACATTATTTTCATCTCGGCCAAATTATCTACGGATAAGAATCTCCTTTTAATTTTTATTAATGTATCCAATAAAACATGCCAATATAATCATGCTCCGTCTGTTTTTAGGGTCATAAAAAAAATAACCCTAACTGACCTATCTCTGGGAGCAGCTTCGTTTTTAGGGCCATAAAAAATAACCCTAACCTACCTATCTCTGGGAGCAGTTTTGTTTTTAGAGTCATTAAAAAAATTACCCTAACCTACCTATCTCTGGGAGCAGTTTTGTTTTTAGGGTCATCAAAAAAAATAACCCTAACCTACCTATCTCTGGGAGCAGTTTTGTTTTTAGGGTCATAAAAAATTAACCCTAACCTACCTATCTCTGGGAGCAGTTTTGTTTATAGGGTCATAAAAAAAATAACCCTAACCTACCTATGTCTGGGAGCAGTTTTGTTTTTAGGGTCACCAAAAAAAAAATAACCCTAACCGACCTATCTCTGGGAGCAGTTTTGTTTTAAGGGTCATCAAAAAAATAACCCTAACCTACCTATCTCTGGGAGCAGTTTTGTTTTTAGGGTCATCAAAAAAAATAACCCTAACCTACCTATGTCTGGGAGCAGTTTTGTTTTTAGGGTCATCAAAAAAAAAATAACCCTAACCTACCTATCTCTGGGAGCGGTTTTGTTTTTAGGGTCATCAAAAAAAATTTACCCTAACCTACCTATCTCTGGGAGCAGTTTTGTTTTTAGGGTCACCAAAAAAAAATAACCCTAACCGACCTATCTCTGGGAGCAGTTTTGTTTTTAGGGTCATCAAAAAAAAATAACCCTAACCTACCTATGTCTGGGAGCAGTTTTGTTTTTAGGGTCATCAAAAAAAAAATAACCCTAACCTACCTATCTCTGGGAGCGGTTTTGTTTTTAGGGTCATCAAAAAAAAATTACCCTAACTTACCTATCTCTGGGAGCAGTTTTGGTTATAGGGTCATCAAAAAAAATAACCCTAACCTACCTATCTCTGGGAGCAGTTTTGTTTTTAGGGTCATCAAAAAAAAAATACCCTAACCTACCTATCTCTGGGCGCAGTTTTGTTTATAGGGTCATAAAAAAAATAACCCTAACCTACCTATCTCTGGGAGCAGTTTTGTTTTTAGGGTCATCAAAAAAAAATAACCCTAACCTACCTATTTCTGGGAGCAGTTTTGTTTTTAGGGTCATCAAAAAAAATAACCCTAACCTACCTATCTCTGGGAGCAGTTTTGTTTTTAGGGTCATCAAAAAAAAACTCTAACCTACCTATCTCTGGGAGCAGTTTTGTTTATAGGGTCACAGCACTAATTGCTACACAATTATTTACCACATAAACTTTGACAATATGTTATTTGCCTTAGAAAATCATTTGCTACACAATTATTATTAATTATTATTTACTATATAAAATTTGACGTAATAAAATTTTGCAATATAAAAATTTAGCGAAATAAAAAAATTACGAAGTAAAATTATACCAAGGATTGGTTTGCGAAATTAAACTTCGATGAAAAGTTGGTTGCTAAATGAAGTTTGACGAAACATTATTCGGCAAAAAGGCAGTACACCATGGGAAGGCCAAATGCCAATTAAGTTCGTATAGGGCTCGAAAAAAAAAGTAGGAAGGCGGTACACCATGGGAAGGCCAAATGCCAATTAAGTTCGTATAGGGCTCAAAAAAAATAACCCTAACCTTCCTATCTCTGGGAGCAGTTTTGTTTTTAGGGTCACCAAAAAAAAATAACCCTAACCGACCTATCTCTGGGAGCAGTTTTGTTTTTAGGGTCATCAAAAAAAAAAAACCCTAACCTACCTATGTCTGGGAGCAGTTTTGTTTTTAGGGTCATCAAAAAAAAATAACCCTAACCTACCTATCTCTGGGAGCGGTTTTGTTTTTAGGGTCATCAAAAAAAATTTACCCTAACCTACCTATCTCTGGGAGCAGTTTTGGTTATAGGGTCATCAAAAAAAATAACCCTAACCTACCTATCTCTGGGAGCAGTTTTGTTTTTAGGGTCATCAAAAAAAAATACCCTAACCTACCTATCTCTGGGAGCAGTTTTGTTTATAGGGTCATAAAAAAAATAACCCTAACCTACCTATCTCTCGGAGCAGTTTTGTTTTTAGGGTCATCAAAAAAAAAATCCTAACCTACCTATCTCTGGGAGCAGTTTTGTTTTTAGGGTCATCAAAAAAAATAACCCTAACCTACCTATCTCTGGGAGCAGTTTTGTTTTTAGGGTCATCAAAAAAAAAACTCTAACCTACCTATCTCTGGGAGCAGTTTTGTTTATAGGGTCACAGCACTAATTGCTACACAATTATTTACCGCATAAACTTTGACAATATGTTATTTGCCTTAGAAAATCATTTGCTACACAATTATTATTAATTATTATTTACTATATAAAATTTGACGTAATAAAATTTTGCAATATAAAAATTTAGCGAAATAAAAAAATTACGAAGTAAAATTATGCCAAGGATTGGTTTGCGAAATAAAACTTCGATGAAAAGTTGGTTGCTAAATGAAGTTTGACGAAACATTATTCGGCAAAAAGGCAGTACACCATGGGAAGGCCAAATGCCATTTAAGTTCGTATAGGGCTCAGGCACGGAAAGTCGCAGCGAGAACTGGTTCAGCAGCAGCATGAAAGGGACTGGACAAAACTTAATTCTTTAAGTGTCTTGTCAATGTATGCGAGTGCCTAATGCCAGGTAGGTACAGCATAGGGCTCAGGCACGGAACATCGTAGCGAGAATTTCTTCAGCAGCATGGACGGGACCGGACAAAACTCAACGGTCAAGAATGAAGAATAAATTGTTTATTTTATGTTGCCACACTACAATGATAAATTATGACTTTATGATCTTATATAGATGTCATATATAAAGAAAAAAGTGGCCTAGGCCTGCGCTGCCCAGGGCTAGGAATGAACCAGATAAGTAGATAATTTAATTTATAGAATAAAATATCTCACAAATTGAAGGTGCATATTAAGAATTATGCACGATGTTACTTTCAACATTCACAACGAAATTGACTTGTTCGGAAAGAGAAGTGTCGTAGAATGTATGAGCTTCCATATAAACCACGGCACTTCTCTTTCCAAACAGACTTGCTTGAATTGGAAAAAAATGTTTTTAAATAAGCGGAATAAAAACTACCCTATATGTTACCTCGGGGTATAAACTACTATAATACAAAATTTCATGAAATATTGTGCAGTAGTTTTGGCGTACATCGCGAACAAACTCACAGACAGACAGACAAAAATTCCAAAAATCACTAAAATGTATTCAGTCAACGTTTCTAAGACCCCCTAAATTAGATTTTCTCAAATATCTTCAATGTACATTTTTTTTCTCCTTACGCGTTTATTATATGTATAGATTACTCACTGTTTCGCTCGAATTGGTCGCCAAGGGAAATTCGCAGGTTTCCGAAATACTCTATGCGCAAAATCGCCAAGACAAGCGATTTGATAGCTTTGTTTCATTCGAACTGTAGTTTCCTCTCACTCTAATGGGTTGGTCTGACGCTTCCATCTGTGGACACCTTTTACGTCGAAATCGCGTCATGGACACCATATCTCAATACAACCAATATGAAACACCAAATTATAACACGTCAAATTTTTATTATGACAATAAAATATTTAACAAGGGAGAGCAAAAACAGCGTGCCATGATATCTTGATGGTAAATTAAGACCGTTATCCGATTCAAATCTTAATTTAGATGCTAGATTAATAGATTATACTCGTACACAAGCTCCACTCCCAAGGTTATATAATGAATTCATTGATAAATTGGGTATTCAATTATGAACCCGATGGTACATATACATATAAGACTACTACTACTATTTATCGTCTAATATTGATGTATAGATACCACTATGTATACGACCAGTGAGACCCTAGCTACGGTATCATTAGTATCACATGACATGATAATGATAAATTGAATTAAATTGATAATAAACATTATTAATCATCGAAATCAAATAGCAGTAGGCAGGTTTCGATCCGTTATATGTACCTATTTATTTATTTATTTAAACTTTATTGCACAAAAGAAAAACTTGATGTACAAAAGGCGGACTTAATGCCATGAGGCATTCTCTACCAGTCAACCTTAAACCTATGTGTATTTATGAAATTATCCACGATTACTTCCTTAACACTCTCAGCGCCACGTGGGTCGCAGGCGGCCCACAGAGTTTCAAGCGCCGCTGGCCATCACATATATTTTGTAACTTTATCAGCAGGCCACGTGGGCCACCGGCGCTCCACAAACATTTCTATGCAGCAGACATCTATTGTTTTTTAGTATCTTTAAGTGCAGGCCACATAGGCTGCCGGCGGCCCACAAAAATTTCAATACAGCAGGCCACTATTAATTTTCAACAGTTTTAAGTGACGGCGGGCCAATTTATAAACTTTACCGGCAGGCCACGTGGTGCGCAATGACCCCACAGAAATAATTTTACGATTTTTTCAACCGACTTGAAGATTCCGAAGGATTCATCGTGATCTTTGTTTTTGTTTTTTTTTTAATGTACGTTCATCCTGCAGAAATTGAGGGAACTCTTTCAATAAGTATTACAGGCACACCTGTAGTGATTTGGTTAGGTATTTTTTACAGTAGCTCGGGCATATGATTTGGCATTTATTTATAGTTAGAATTAGAACGAGTCGAGCGAGATCGGATAGGAATACGAGGCCTGGAACCTGAAATCGGCTTTCACGCCGAAGTTCGTAGGTAGCGCTTTTCTTTAACGTTGAATTAAATATTTCGAAAACTTACCAAAAAATTGTCACTTTGAATTGTTCATGGCTTTTGAAAATTTGCAACTAGGACGTCCATCGGCCATTTATTAATTGCCTTTGAACAATATCTAAACCCATTTTATGTCTACGTATAAGAATACGTGATAAAATTAAACAACCCAATACCCATTATAATATACAAAACTTTACACAACATATTAAAATGTATGAATTATATTTTACTTTTTCCCCCTACTACTACCTAATTTGTTTACAGACGTAAGTAGGTATATTATCTGCGCTGTTCGGAGGGATGCTTTTAAAGTCATCATACTCGAGCTGAAATAAAGATTCTGAATTTATATTACTTATTACTAAACACATTTAGAGTGTTGTGAATATTGTCTACGGTCTTTGAAAAGCCGCAGATATTTTAGTTTTATAACCAACCTGCCACTAGAAAGTATGAAATGAAAATCTATTCTCGCGTCCGAAAGCGTAGCAAAATAGGTTACCCGACTTAAAAAATAGGTTGTGCGAAATTTCGGCCTACTGGTTTTACCGTTGACTTTGTCTCAAGAGAAAATTTTACATGAATATGGTTATCTTGTATTGGTCTGCCTGCAACCCACGTGGCCTGCTGGTAAAGGCATAAAAAAATTAACAAGCCTCTGCTAGACTCGAATTTATGTGGTCTGCACGCAGTCCACTTGGCCTGCAGGTAAAGCTTTTAAAATTCTTGGAGGCCCTCTGAGCTTAAATTTTGGTGGACGGCTGGTAACCCACGTGGCCTGCCACAAAAGAAAATTCGATTGTTCTATGGCGCTGAGAGTGTTAATTAATTTTAAATCTGTTATGTTCGTCAAAGTAGGTAATTATTACATGCTTTAAGAATCGCCAGGACGCTCGAGTGAACTCGCGTTCCCATACAAACGTAGTTTAGCTCTCATTTTAAAACGACATGCTTTAAAACCATGAAATTTGGCATGGGCATTCTAGTATAGTAGTACAGATCTAGGTCGGACATTCGTTTTCGTTGCTAAAAATTGTAATAGGTACAAAGAAACTATAGCAAAAATAAGTTTTGTATGTAAATCTGTAACTGGCTGTATTTTCTTTGTATTACAATTTTTAACAACGAAAACGAATGTCCGACCTAGATCTGAATGCCCATGCCAAATTTCATGGTTCTAAAGCATGTCGTTTTAAAATGAAAGCTGAACGTAGTTGTGTATGGGAGCGCGAGCGTCCTGGCGACTATTAAGGAATTTAAGTTTGTCTCTTCCTCACGCAGGTGACAGGATCTCATAAGCACAAAGCACGTCCGCATCTCTTCGCTTGCTGATGCGCGAATAGAGAAAGACGAGTGAAGTCACTCTTTTAAGTGCTTCACTTTTAAAGCGTGCTTAACCTATCTGCTGTACTAGCAGGTACCTACTTAGATATTCAATATTATATATATTATGTGTAGATAAACAAGTAAGGGAAACTCTATAAATAATCAACAATGTTTTCATCATCGTACGTGTCATTAAAATTAATGAAGGTCAGTAAAGATCTCTTATCTTATCTTAAATTGTGGGAAAAATTTTACCTACACATAATTATATTTTAGACTAAAAAACAAAAACGTTATCGTTCAAGAACAACAAACTGGTTGATTACAACCATTATTTCCCTGTATAAAATAAATCATATGTATTAGGATAACAAATAAAAAAAAACATACCTACGGGTCAAACTGAGAACCTCCTTTTTTTAAGTCGGTTAATGATCTCAAATTATTCATTGGATAATCTACGAGTATTACATGATATGACATAAATGCTAATTTAATTAACAAGTTTTTAACTTAAGAACATACAAAGATATCCAAATATAAAATAACCATTAGCACAAATGCAATCATACTTATTCATATAATTATATAGGTAGGTACCTATATTAAGAACTTAAATATTACTTACCTACAAAACCGGTTATTTATTTAACAATTAGGTAGATGTATATCACATAATCACAAATCCTTGCGTTTTAATCGGCGTTGTGATTTCCTACTACGTTTCTACTTGTTAATAATCTTCATATAGAACTTTTATAATAATTCGTGTTTAATATTTACTGAGTGAAACATACGCGTTACTACCTCGATGGCGACGCGCGATATACTGAACCGCTTATCTGTCGAGTCATGTCATGCGAGAATTTCATTGATTATAATGTCTTTAGCGTTCTCGCGGGGTTTCTTCCGCAGAGGTTGATACAGACAGCCGAACGTAAGCGAGGCCGCTTAGTAATACGAGGCACGCGATATGTTACGTTACGCCTATGTCTATTTTGACTAAGATGGCCTTTTATATTAAAAAAACCCGAAATCATATGTTTACATCAGTTAAAAACCAAGTCCAACGTTTGTCAGTTCGGTTTGCATATGGTGGTTCCACAACACGTAGGGAGCTTAAATATCGCGAGCCATCGCGGTTGCTTTGCGGACACTGAAACTACGCGTCGTCCCCTGCCTACAAAGCATTTATTTAGTGTATTGTAACAACATGCTAGCCGAGCTCGCCTATGTAGCCAGCTTGCCGAGCCTGAAGCACGCCAGCTTCAAACACTGGAGCCTCAGTGTTGCCATGCCAGCCTGCCAAGCCGAGTTAAGCCTTCGGAGCGTGCCATGCCTCCGACTTGACTGCCTGCCACGCCACGCCAAGACACATGTCAAGATTGACCATAGAGCCCGGCACGGAAGTATAATTATACTCTATGGACTTTTCCCGCGCATTTGTTATGAAGACAAGTTTAAAAAGTTAGAAGTCAGACTCTTGTGTGAAAAATCAAACTGTGCCGGTCGCCATTTTTACTGATGTCGAATTATTGAAATAAAAGTGTAAAATGTATTTATTCTCGTGTTATTTGCCCTTTCTGTTACATTCAGAAGTGGGTATAACTCAAATATAAAGCGCAGTTAAACTATCCAGATCGCGCTGGTTTTCTATTACGGCCTCCAGTTTGGAGCCTTGGAAGCACGGATGCCGATGAAGAACGCAAAATGATTTACGCCGAAATCAAGTCTCAGCACCCTCTCGCGACTTGAAAGACAACTATAATGAAATTTGTTACTGTGAGATAAGAATTTAGAGAAACAAAGACTGCTTGTTAAATATAAATCATCGAGCTCTTGACCTTGACCCCAGCAATAAAGATTACAGTCAACCTGCAGATCCATGTAATTTAGTCGGACGAGACCATGCAATTAAACGGATTGCATCGCGTATTTTGAAATTTGAAGCTTGACAACGCTGTAGTCCCCGCAAAAGAAGAACATAACAGCCTGAGAATGTTACGCGAAGCTATGGAGATAATGAAATACCTAAACTTTAACAGAGAGGACGGTTAATGTACTCTACGTACAGCTTGGGACCCAGTACTTGATGAAGAAACAACTCATTACCAGATTGAAGCCATGCTGCCGGGCCAATTTGCTAATTGCTATAGTCCAACCCTAACCAACTTTTTGACCAACAAAAGTGGAGGAGTCTAGGCAAACATACAGAGATTTATACAATAAGAACAAAACATGTTGTTATCCAAGTGGTTGTAATAAACAATTGTGACTCCCTATTAAGATAGCAAGAAAACCTGGATGAATGTATAAGCAAATCTGAACGAACTCAACTCTTACAGTTACCCGATACCATGAAAGAACAGTATCCAGTCAAGATTAGCATCTGAAATTGTTGACAATGTTGAACGAGCTTATTGTCAACCTCTAAGTAATATTGCCCAATGCAATGAATGCCTTTGATTTGAAACTTATCATTCTGTCAATCTGTTTACAGCGGTCTACGTAAAGGGAAAGCATCAGTTACCTTTCAATAAAGAATTATCCTGCCACTGAAGCTAAAGAACAAAGAATTTTCAATTTAAGCACTACTCCAAATAGCCAAAAGCTGTGACACATTGCCAAGTCTACATAACAGGTCAGTTATCCTCACAATCATTCATCTGCCAATACCTTGCCATACCTTGCCATGCCATATCACATCTTACCATATCCTGCCACATCTTGCCGCACCTTGCTACATCTTGTCACCTTTGCCTGGCCACTAATTTTCTTGTTAGTGTTAAATTGTGATCTCGACACTAGCCTAATAAATTATTATGACCACAGTAGTAGTAGATAGAATTACTAAAACATGGCAATTAAATAATAATAACATTATGGGTTAACAGATTTATTGTTTCAGTATAGTCATTTATTTCTAAGATCTTGGTATTAACCAACTGACATTATGCAACCTGTGTATAAAAAAATTAATCAAAAATTGCTTATCAGTCTTATCACAGTTCTCAAGTAAAGACTAAGGTAGTTTTGTCTTTAATAAATAGAGGTTGTAGTTTGAGTAAACTTATTATAACTATTATGTAATAAGGAGGCAGGCAGTTGTGTTTGCAAGTATCCAGTCACCAAGACATGTTGTCTTTGATAAGTGATGTATATGTACTTGTCTAACTTATTTTTCTACTGGCTGAAATTTTGAGCACATCCACATCCTCTGGGAGTTTGTTCCTAGTTCTTACTACTTGGTTGCTTCAGGAAGTTTCTGAATGGGCTATATGAGCTGTTGTGGTAAGTTTCTACTTTCCATTGGTAACCAGTCGGCTATTGTTGTTCAAGTGATTGCATATCTTGTGGAAATTCTTGAGGCCATAATGCCCATATTGTTTTGTATGTTTCTATTAGGCGCCCATGTTCTCTGTGTTGCTTCAAAGTAGCTTCAATTCCTGCAGTATCTTTTCTTATTAAGATATAGTTTGAAGACGCTGTAATAGTTTGGTTTAACACTGTTGGTCCTTCTTGGTTGGTCTTCTTAGTATTAAACTAGTGTTGTTGTTCCTTTATGTCAACGGTTTCTATGTGATGGATGCCAAGAAAGCAGCAGTGTCGAAAGCCTTGACCCTTACAGCCTTCAGGTCAAGTTCCGAGTAGAAGTACAGGCATGTGAACCTGCCAGTAGGTGCACCGTTGTTTGCATTACTGTGTAACAAGCAGATCGGGTAGAGTAGTTCCCATGCAACTATGTTCTGCCTGCAGCAATCAACCTGGGACCTGAGCCTATTCAGCGCCTTGCGAATGGGCCGTGATTCCTTGTAGCCGGGCGGTAGCTGTTCCGAGACTGGTATATATGTGTCTGGCAGTGGCAACTGGCTCTGCCAGTGTTGTTCTTGAATCCGTTTCACATGGCTTGTTTGTATCTACATAGCCTCAGATGGTAAACAGTACATGACTTGAGATGTTTGTTGTTGTACTTCTATATCTATAGTACATAGTGCATGAGGTATCTCTGCACCTGCAGTAACTTTGTATGAAGAAAGGAAACCAAAACTTAGAAACGTCAAATGAAACGTCTTGTTTTACGTTTGGGCTCAGCGTTTTGTTACTTTGTTGTGCCTTTAATCCCTTGGAAGTTTATTTCAATGAGCCATTTAAAAATATATATATATCTTAGTAAACTGGTCATATGAATGAGTCTTTAACAATGGGTTAAGTTAGTACGTGCAATTTTGTGCTAGAAATATCTACGGCTCCATGCTGTCCCAAGTTTTGCATTGCTAGCAGCAACGTTCCGTTCACTAATTTCTAGGCATGTCAATGGTTTGTGACATACGTCACTTGCTTGACAGTTCATGACGGTTATAGGTTACCTATATTGTTTGTAAGTTGTTGACTTTGTTGAATTGAAGGCTTGTTAATTAAATGGACCATATTTGGAGTGCTTTAATAATTAAATCTTAAGCAAGAATGATCTTGACGCTGGTAGTTGTGTACAGGCAGAGCAAAACAATGATTAAAGCACACATTAAACGCAGTTTTACATGTTAAGAATAAGGTATGTATTCCAGCTATGAATTTCAATAGACATGCAAGTTCTTTTTATCCTAAATAAGAGTGCCACTGCTGATATAGATCTTGGACGCCGCTGAACACCTCGTAACCTCTTCTAAATCAGTGACTACGGTTTATCTTTGTGTCATTGTACCTAGGCCGCTTTGTAATTATTTAATCTTAAGCAGTGTCCTGTAGTAGGTAAGTTGTTAAATTGTCTGGCAACAAGAATTTATTTATCCTTTATTGTACTAGTGAAAGTAGACATGGCTTGGCCAGGATTATGCCTGGTAAATATTTATTTAACCTTTTCGACGCCATGTCAAACGCAAAAGCTACCACTCAGACGCCACTCCATCTAAATGTCAGAACTGAAGTTAAATCTGTTTCGTTGCCCTTATGAATATTTATTTTTTTAAATTCTCTGGATTCTTGTACTTATATCCCCAATAAAAATCTTATGCTAAAATGCCAGGTTGTACTTTGCTGTCTGTCTTTGATTGGTTTCATTAATTGGTGTAGGTTAGGTAATACACCCTGTACTCTGTACTTACAATGCACTGGTAGATAAGTCTTCGTAGCTTGATAGTCTAACATTGGTGAGAATGGTCATAAAAAAAAAATAGATGAATGTTTCAGACTTAGATTCATTTGTATCCATGGTCATATTACAAAAATTGGAAACCTTTGTGAGAACAAAGCCTAAAGTTCAGATCATTAAATTGAGACTAACTAGTTGAACTATGAACTGTTTATTAAGCATTGTTATTGTTCCCATTGCGGGAGCAATTGTTGCAGGATGGCCGACTGTAACAACATGCTAGCCGAGCTCGCCTATGTAGCCAGCTTGCCGAGCCTGAAGCACGCCAGCTTCAAACACTGGAGCCTCAGTGTTGCCATGCCAGCCTGCCAAGCCGAGTTAAGCCTTCGGAGCGTGCCATGCCTCCGACTTGACTGCCTGCCACGCCACGCCAAGACACATGTCAAGATTGACCATAGAGCCCGGCACGGAAGTATAATTATACTCTATGGACTTTTCCCGCGCATTTGTTATGAAGACAAGTTTAAAAAGTTAGAAGTCAGACTCTTGTGTGAAAAATCAAACTGTGCCGGTCGCCATTTTTACTGATGTCGAATTATTGAAATAAAAGTGTAAAATGTATTTATTCTCGTGTTATTTGCCCTTTCTGTTACAGTATTTATCACGGATATTTATATCTGAGTTATGGTTGTTTTCTATGTATCTAAGTATATATTTATCTATATAAATAGGTATATCGTCGCCGAGTACCCGTAATACCCAGCTTTGCTTACTAGATTTGTGTAAGATTGTCCCCAAAACATTTATTTATTTATTATCTTAGATCCACCCAGAATCTTTTAGGTTTTTGGGTGGGTAGAGAAATTCATAGCAGATTAATTTTAATCTCTTGTTCACTAAAATAACACGTTAACTTATGCAAAACGTCAGTTTAATGACTCTACGATCCGTTTAAATTACGCGCTCCAGTGATTCAAAATCGTGCCAGAGACAATTAAATA
This sequence comes from Pammene fasciana, assembly GCA_911728535.1. Classification (NCBI taxonomy): domain Eukaryota; kingdom Metazoa; phylum Arthropoda; class Insecta; order Lepidoptera; family Tortricidae; genus Pammene; species Pammene fasciana. The sequence continues at coordinate 10,346,386 of OU452282.1, read as the reverse complement.
ATTATTATAAACAATGTCTCAAAACACTTTATTCACATAGGAATCAATGTGTTAAAATAAGAGGAATATAGGTATTACTCGTATGCATATTACAAAGGTATAGTAGAGCTAGGCTAGCATGTGGTGCATTTTTCGCATTTCTCTCAAAAAAGGCAATATCGTGATTACTACCGACTCGGTACAATATTGCCTTTATTTAGAGAATAGGGACTAACTAAACCGACATGTGCCTATCACTCAGTAAATAAAAAAAAAACCTGCAGCCCGAAAAATGTGCCTATAATATTGACGGTTTTAATTTTAACCATAATTAGAGAAGTGTCGTAGAATGTATGAGCTCCCATATAAACCACGACACTTCTTTTTGCGGACAAACTCTATATGTATAGTCCATTTCAGCAGAGGCCGGAAAAATAGGGATTACCGCGACCAAGTAATAGACGGCCGAGTGTCGCGAGGTTAGGGTTTAACGCCGAATTAGTGCTGTTCTCGAACATTCGATGAAAAATAAAACCGGCCAAGTGCGTGTCAGACCACGCATAATGAAGGGTTCCGTAATACCTTCAAAAACCAAAGTAATGTCAAAAGGTCGTTTGTGGCTATAGATGAAGTTTTTTGGAATGGTTAAGGGTTCCGTTTATGCCATTTCGGCTAAGGAACTTTCAAAATGAACAATTAATAAAATTGTTTCGGACATAAGGCTACTACTAATATTCTGCTCGTCAACTTGTATTATTTTATTATTTATAGCATTTCGTACCTTCACCTTCTTTTAACCATTATACTTGATATTCCTTACTGTTTTCTTACCTATTGTAGCTCGTAGAGTTAGCGTTCATAGCTCGTTTAATATAGTTGGTCACCCTTTAAAGCGCTTTAAAGCGACGTATTACGCCGAAAATGCTAACCGCTATCCAATATCACCTTCGCAGAACATAACGCATTGTTGTCAGTTTTTGGTGCTTTTTCAAGAAATATACGAATAAAACTATCTTGTTGTTATTTAAACATTTTTAGTATTATTAGTATTTTTCTTAACATTTTTAGTATTTTATATTTATTTTATTATTTGCTCTACGATATTATTATTTTTGGCTCTACTATGAAAGTTGCCAGGTATTAAAATCTGCACACTGTTTACAACATTGTTATTAACACTATTTTATTTTCGTCCTTAATATTATAATAATAAGGGCTACGTAAAACCCGTCTACTCATCACAAATAACGAAAACATCGTCAACCCAAACGCGTCATCAGCAGTTTGTATTTTACGAAAGGGAAGATAGGCGTAACCGAACGCGTCAAAAGAGTATATCCGAGGCGAGCGCCACATTGCCACAGCCGCCCTATTGTGCTTTAACTTGTTATGTTGGTATCCCTGCTTTAGTTCACCATCGCGACCGCGACGTAGCGTTGGCGTCGTGCAACACCTTTCATTGTATTGACTATTGACTGATTCTCAACATAGAGAATAATGTATAAACTTAATTTAACGTATTATTATCTTAGTTCTTGTTAAATTATATTGTAATATGTCTTAGTTTAAGTGTAATTATGTCTCCATTTACGTGAGTGTGAAAGAAGACAGCCCGTCGAGTGCTACGCGGCCATTTTACTTGCAATGCGGCAACGGTGTACAATCCGCCATTGGAAACAGCCAGTGTCTTTCTCCGAGTGCAAGATTTGTATTTTGTTGAATACAGCCTAATAACGACGGATAACCATGAGTGATAACAGTGAAGTGCGGATTTTAGTGTAGTGAAACACGGTGGTCGGGTGATTCGAATAATGTGCGAACGATGGAAAACGAAGTGAAGCAGCGCAATCAGAGAAATAGGCGAAGGGAACGGGCACAGCGCATGCAAGCACAGCGAGAGAGTAAAGTTAAGGATGGGGACAGCGGCGAGGACGAGTCCCCGGCGAGAGAGAAGCCGCCTCGTCCTCCTACCAGGAGGAAAAAGTCGCGGGAGCCACTCGGAGAGGAGGACATCATCGATGGTTTCGCCATAATGGCATTTCGCACCTACGAAGATCTCGAGGTAGGTACACAAACCCGTCTGCTATCACGATGCAGCGCACGACCAGGTACAAGCCCTGTTGTCGACTTATTGTGCCTGCTGATTACCTTGTCAATATGGCTCGGCCTTTCTTTCCAAACACAAGCACTTATTAGAACACGCTTCGATACTTTGCACAACCTCGTTTACAATAGCAGAGTGGTCAATTTGAGTGTTTGTTTTATATTATTGGCTCTACATTGTTGCATTTGGCTACATTGTAACCTACAAGCTCATTTACGAGAACCGCCATGTAACAAATCAAGAATAATTGACTTCTTCAACAATCAAATTGTCGTAAACTTTTTAAATTACTACAATGGCTGCGAATTGCATATTTAAATTCGTATTTATTTCGTATTCTCATTACAAAAACAGCGCCTCGTAATCGCTTTGGACGTCGTTGCCTCGGAAGTGCATTGACCTATTGAATGAACCCTAGTGTAAAGAAAGATCAGTTGTAAGTGAAATTTGTACTAGCCTAATGTTAATTATTTGCCATAAATATACCATGTGTGACACATTTTAAATCACGATATGTTTTTATCGGTAATAATAACAAAGATAGGTAGCAGCATTCGCAGCTGACGAGGTCGTAGGTACCTACTTCGTAGGAGCGATCTCGGCGCTCGATGCAGCGGTCTCCCACAAAGTGTAAATTCGGTCTAAGTGGCTTTCGCTCGTTCGTGCTCATTTATCGCCGTCCACAACCGGCAATATGTTGAGTAGGTATGTTAGCATGTGCACAATAAAACTACATTCCGCGCTATCGTTTAAATTATGGCGACAGGCCTGCCGTTTGTGGCTCGTTGAGCGCCGTACGCGTACTAAAACGCTGGAACAGGTTCCTTTGCTCCTATTTAATTCACCACATGCGGTTTGCTTATGCAATTTTTGCTTACAATGGACGTAAGTTAATTGTTTTCGAGAATAAGGTTTTTTGTAGAAATTGCAGTAGGTATCAATTGGCTGACATATGGTCGATGACGGTATACAATAGGTACCATTTCCTGTTCATTGTTAAAGTAAATCCTTCTTAAGAATAAGGGAATGAAAACATCGTAATAATTATTATAAATTGTATTAGTCTTGATAAATATTAGTAATCTAATTAATATACTATTTTTGCCGTCGTCAGACGTAGGTACCTATCGTACATAACTAATAGAAAATAAACAAATACCTAACAATTGAATTGACCGTATTATGATTTTATGATTTTAAAAATCAGTTAAAGCTTATCAACTCGTCCATAATAGATTAATAATCCAACAGAAAGTACGTAGGTAGTTACCTACCTATTTACGTACGCATCATAGGTTTACTTCGTAGGTAGGTACCTACCAAACTTTGTCACAGAGGAAGCAACAGAAGGGAAACGAAACTATCAAAAAAGAGGGAAAATGTTAACCAGACAATTCTCGTAATGCCTTAAAAATAGGTCACACCTAATAAGTCAAGACCTATGTAGGTACCTAGGTAGGTAGCAGTGGCGGTGGATCAAAGGATTCCTCAGGCAAGCCGAAGCTTAGTTTTGATTAAAATTTCTTCATAAGCTGTAGAAAAACTGTTCAGGTGCCAGAAAATTAGGCAAGCCGTAAGGAATCGTATTCTATGGACGCGCCGCCACTGGTAGGTTATATATGTAGGTATCCGATTTAATATAATGATTAACAATATTCTATAAAAAACAATCTGCACTAAAATGACCTACTAACTCATAGGAACAGTCAGCATAAAAAATATGTAAACATTTCGGCACTTATGTCTGTGGGTTAAGACTCAAATTCGTATACATATTATTGACGCTGACCGTACCTATTAACCGCTTGGTTATTAAATGTACCCGTGGCGGCGCGTCCATGAAACACTATTTATTCCCGTGAGCTTGCCTAAGTTTCAGGCACCTGAGCAGTTTTCCTACAGCTCATGAAGAAATTTTAAGCCAAATTTAGCACCGGCTTGCTTAAGAAAAATTTTGACCCACCGCCACTGATATGTACCTACGCAGATTAATAATAGGTGGATTCTACCGTAGGTACTTACGTACGTCATTTAGATTTAAGACCCTAGAGAACTTAGTCTCATAATAAGCATCACATAGTTTTACGTAAGTTACAACACCTAGGTATTATTCCACGGCGTAGGTAGGTACCTATCTAATCCATATTTAGGTTCCGTACCTGTGTTCGATAAAAAAAACAGGAACCTTTTTTTATCGACATCTATCAAGTACCTACCTACCAACTGATAAATATTCAGTTGTTAGCTCCTAAATTAATTAGTAAGTGCTTACAGCAAAGATCGCCGTAGCTTCTTAATTCTCAATTAGTGTTCTTGCTTGCTTAAACATGATAACCCTTTTCTAAATTGTTTTAGTCAGATGATGATTGAATGATTAATTTAAAAAGGTGAGAAGACTAGGTAAGGTTCAATCTAATTTTATATCAGTTGCAGTTATAAACAACAATTGTATTAAATCATACCTTTTTTTGGAAACCTTACAGGTAATGTTTTTCTAAAATTTGGTTCAGTCCTAAATTGTTTGGTTAATTGTAGCTTAAAGTCATGAACGTCTAACATTTCGATCTAGTTATATTATTTTATGCTCATAAATATATTATATGATATGACGTATATGATATGACGTTATAACGTGGAACACCAGTAAAATTGTTACTATCAAATGTATATGCACTATAATATGTATGTATATGCATAATACCAATGCCAAGGTATCTATATAATTGCAATGAAATAAATAGGTAGGTAGTACGTTACGAAAGGTTTATGACCTACACGTAATCATTTTAATTATCAGCTAAATACTAATAACTAATGTCAGTATGCACATGAGCGTAAAGTAAATTCATTATTGCACAAGAAAATAAGCACCTAGCCAGGTAATTTGTAACCTATCCGCAAATTAATAGATTTGACCTTTTAAGTGGAATCAAGTCCTCCATATGACCGTTTCTACCCACCAGCGATGTGAGTCAAATGTAATGAATAGGTAGGTAGGTACCTACCTAATTTAATCCCATTGTCCTAAAGATGCTCCTTTGTTAACTAGTGGATAGTACCTACCTACTGAACCACGTGTTATTTACGTTGTAATTATTAAAAACATTTTACCTCTTGTAAAATTCTTAAAACATTCGGTAGGTATGTCTGCTATCACGGAAATATTTACAAAAGTTTCCTTTTTTCCATTGTTAAATTCATTCGGTTGTTATAGAAAATATGACGCGTAACTTTTCAAATCCATGCGAAACACAGCTGCAGCTAGTCGGTAAACGTCAGTTCATAACACTGCTCAATTACGAACAACGGCAAGTGGCCCAACAATCCGGGTTCGTGACTGTACATAATATATTAACGTGTATGCCTACTTGCATGCGGGATTTTAGTGTTGAAATCACGTTGCGCGGAGACCACGGAGCTTCCCAGAAGCAGGTGGGGCATTTTGCTGACCTAATTAAATGCTGGTATTTCTGGACGTTATTTATACAAACAAGCGCATTTAGTTTTGAATGCAACTTTGTGAATGGACTTATTTACGTTTATTTACAAACATTGTATTGTATGTAGGTATTAGAATACTCAATTATCGTTTTTGAGTCTTTTAGAGACCAGGGGGCCAATTTTTGACTTTCGAGCGCCCGAATTCAAAAAGTTAAAGCTCGAAAATAATCGCACACAAAAGCTTACCGCAAATTTTTTGGCATGAAATTAATTAGTTTAAATACTCATGATTTCAAATTCCTATCGCTGTTATTTTTAAAACATAATTTCATCGTTTTATTCTGAGTTATAAATGTCACTTTCGAGTACTCGAATCTCAAAAATCACCCCCCTGTACCTAGTGTGACTATGACTACCTTGGGTCAGTCCTGGTCTGGTGTTTCCATTGCGCTTTGACATGGGGTTGTTCAAGAAGTGGGCGTAATGTCCATGGGCGACGTTGACCGCTTCCCATCAGGCGGCTCGTCTGCTTGTTTGCTACTAGTTTCATAAAAAAGAGATAGTGCATTGGTAGTCTGCATTGTTTAGGCAATAATGTAATTTGCCTACTAAGAGTGCTAAGAAGACATCTTATTACATATAGGTATGTACTTGACTTTAAATTGTTCGCTATGATTCAACAAACCGATAACCTATGTTATAATTTATGACTGCTTATTAAGAAGGTAGTGAAAATAACTACATATAAACTTATTTACAATGACATTCAGATATACGTACTACCCAAGTAGTAAATTGACTGTAATAGTCTGATAAGGAGTCCAAGTACTTACCTATCTATTCTCACGTTGTCATGTTTGTGATATGCCGCCAACAATCTGAAGAAGTTTGAACATATATCTGTTATCAATAACATCTTGCTATATTTATACCTGATTTTATGTGGTCAATTAAACAACTCAATCAGATTTTACTGACCATAAAATTGCTCCGTTAGTTTCTTTATTGATCAATTTCGAAATTATCATCTTGCTGTGGCTTCAGAATTTCGTCTTATCGTTTTTTCCGTATAAATATTAAATTAATTGGTCGTCTAGAGCATGATTAATAACACCTCTGGATATCTAGGCTTGTGAGAACAACATTGCAAAATAAAAAGAGATGTTCCAAACTAATTTGTAAAGTTTAGCAAGACCCGTCTAACCTACCTGATAGCGGTCGAGGAAGTTCGATTCGAACTTCGAACGTGGCATGAAGTTATGCGGCCGTGAAATATTGTCAGTCGTCGGATTTCGGTGGAGCGAGCTCGCGATCCATTTCCTTCTCCTTACGGTGTCTTTATCTTGTTAAGAGCGTGGATTTGGTTCTTTTGTGGTAGATTTAAATTTTATTTTGAGATTTATTTATTATTGTGAATATAAATAAGCTGCTTCCGAGCAAAACAATGCCCTTACCAGAAATAAAATTGTACTTCTTAAAATCCAGCTTCTGAGTTACTTTAGCGGTTTATTTGTTTTGATTATTGAATAAAACCAAAAAATAACCTATTATAAGGACAGAAGGAAAGGCGGACATAGGAATGACCTCCTAAAACCATAATTAGGTGGACTAAATTGACAGGAGGGTTCATACATCTGTCAATTTAGTTTACCTAATTATGGTTTTAGGGGTTTAAGTATTTTCCCAAATTAAACTTACATGCAAGCCAAGCTTCTAAATGTAAATAAATGTCTAAACTTTGTTTGTCCTGTTACCTATTTATAAAGCCATAATCTAAAATTGTGCAATCAATTATGACAAGCTCGTGTAAACATTTGTCAATAGATGAATAATTTATTATTGGTTGAATTATTAACAGCCTATCATCGCGTTCGGTGCAGTGTTATTCCGAATTAAATTATGGCGGCGCACGACGACGCTAGGCCATAAATTTGTGGGATAAGACGTGTAATACCTGTAAAAGCCACTGCAATATACTCGCTCGAACACGTGTCTGATGCACCCGCTGCGTGTGCTTATACAAAATCAATATCGCCGCTTCAGAAGACGAGCCGCGACGGCTGGGAGCAGGGACCGAGTGTCTCGGCGCCCCTAGACACCCCTATGACCCATCCCCTCCTGGTTATTCCCTGGAGCTCAATGTTAGCACTTTTTGACATAATACTTACCTGGGTAAAGTTTAAACCGCTTCGTTTCGCTTTTATTACCACTCGTGTTGCTGCTTGAAATTTCTACGCTCCCGTCGACTTTAGACTGCGAGTTAACTTATGTTATTTAAAGTTTTAACAGTTCTGGTCTCTCGAGAAGGAAATGCGATGACCACGCTTTCGTGCGCTTTATATTTCGTCGTAATACGAGTACCATAGTAGAGTCTTTATCTTGAGATCCCGTTTCACTTAGCATGAACGAATCTAATATACCTTTGTACATGTCTACATGCTAACCTTAGATAAAACGCTTTATGTAAGACTTCAAAACCATTCGCATGCGTTAGAGAATTTACATTCCCAAGAGGGCTCTAAACACTTACCGATCAAACGAAATCTGTTATACCCACCTTTAAAAGATATTATACGTACTTAAGGTACTCTTTTTTTAGATTATGCCAAGTGGCAAGAATCGCGATGCTTTTTGAAGAGTGGCGCTTCGTCAGGGGATGCCATCGTCAATCAAAAATGTCTTATGTGCCGTTCGAGTATAAACTTGACAAACGTCCTTTTTGATTAGCATAGTACTGGAGTAGGGCAAGGGTAAGGCGCGGTGTATCTCGCCGATCTGCCTGCGGCCGATAAGTTTGTGCACCCTCTCGGCCATGCTATCGCGATCTAATAGTCCGCCGAGAGCTCACTAGAGCCAATGTGAACTTGTCCGCACTCCTCCACGTCAAGTGCACACTCGACACCCTCTTATCGTGCTTGACGTTTAATGCGTAACTAACTCCCACTGAAGAATCAATTGTAAATAAAAATAAAAAACACGCTTGTTTTTTGTACTAGCACATTAGTTCTAAAAGCATGGCAATCATAATCATATTATTGTTGAGTATACCATTCACTAGAGACGTTGACATCTCTCACGGGCGGTGACGGTAATAGGCTGTGTGACGTACAGTGCTACAGAATGAGTTATGAGCTGCTTCCCGTTATAGGTAAGTTAGTTGTCGAAACGAAAAGCCGCCTGGCCACAACTCTGACATAATTTGTTTTCAATGTTCTCGGAGAACGCCTCATTACTTCCGTATTGTTATAATATTTAAAACATTTTTTTTGTCTCGAGAAATCATTTAACACGCGTATTAATTGGTGCTTAATAATAATTCCAATGAGACAGGTACATTGATAGATGCCAGTATAAAATGTTTACATTGTAATTAAACGATCAACTCTATCTGACACAGTGTTATATTTAATGTGGTAGGTGATTCAAACTTTATACTGTATAAAAATATAACTAAACAGACTTTTTTACTCCGTTAGTGCGCCGTTGTACCTATATCGTTTTTAAGATTGTTTAGGAATTTACCTAGAAAGAGGAGAAAGAATTATGTACCCATCTTAATTGAAATTAGTGGTGTAACAGAACAACTCACCTACCCTCTACCAACAATATAATTATTATTTACTATCGGTCATAATTGAGAGTAGTGACACCACAAGTAGAACCAGTCGGGGGTTGCTACCCGAGGTTATAAAATTTTAAACAAAAATAGAACCGACTTCAATTAGACTCCGCTTTTCCAAGAGGAAATGCCCGAGTTGCTGTAAATAATACTGAAATCACTAAAGGTTTGCCTATAATAGTTGAAGAGTTCCCTGGATTTCTCCAGGATCCCATCATCAGATCCTGACCTGGTGACAATGGGACCAGCTGTGAACCCTTTCAAAGAAAAAGTCCAGCAGTCTTTAAATAATCGGTGAAAAAATAAAGATCCCTACGAATTGAGAACCTCCTTCGTAATCTTGAAGTCGGTTGAAAATGCGGCAACGTTAAAGTTATAATAGAGCTATTTCAATAAAATATACCAAGTACCGAGACTTTACATTTTGATGAAATATTTAACTTAAACTTCAGTGAGCAGACCGCGTCTCGACAGCCTCGGCCCAATTTGAGCTATGTTGTCAACATCATGTAACCTATATCAAAGTAAATTAATGAGCTCTTCCACTGTAGGCGCTACTAGTGACAGGCGGACAATTAAGTGCGGGTTATATTGTGTTAGTTCACTAACAAACAGATTAAATGTTTTTTTAATTGTTTACAAATATTAATTAATGCTTAAGTACCTAGAAATTATTAAAAAAATCTGTCTTGCAGTGGTAGAGCGTTCACAGAACTCCATTTCCCCATGTCATGAAGAAAAGTAAAACCATAGTCTCCTATTGGATGATTGTCGGCACTGTCGGCAGTTGAAATTGAAAAATTCTAAGATACCTACCTACCTATATTAAAAAACTTAAGAAATCCGTACTGCTAAGTACCTACCTACTACTACGTAGTAAAATGAGACATAAATGAAAATCACTTGACATTCGTGTTATGTACTATATTAATAGACATGTCTATGCAATGCAGCTGGCAATTGGTGTCAAACGTAATAGTCAGACTTCCGGTGACTAGTGGTTAACACTTTCAGTGTCAAGCCACAATCCTATACAAAATGAACCCGACTAGCGGGTTCTTGGCAGCGAAAGTGTTTATGTGCTAATTCTTATGAATACTTATACTTTCCGATTACAATCAAAACCAGACTTGAATCGCAAGTAGAAATTTCAGTAATAAGAAAGTTAGCGAAGTGAGCAGTTTTTCTCTAGGGTATTATTTATTATTAAACTACTTTACGTCTGTAAATATAACCAATTTTATTTAGTAGGAACGTCTACCAAAGATACCAAAGTGTCTAGAAATAAGGCAAACTTAACCGATATAACTGTTTGTACTACCAATTTATAATGATCTGATCTACACTAGATCAGACGACGCAAAGGAGCCACACAGCTACGTCGCCTAAATCCAACAACATTTTAATTTTTTGTAATGTTAATTGTTTGTAGTTCACGGTGCCTTGGTTTTATTACTGTAATGCTGTGTAACTTATTTGAATAATAAAAAATGAAATTTTTTTTTTTGTTTACTACGTGCATAACACTTTCCTGTAGTAGGACCACTATACGGTTTAAATACTTACCCGCTTATTCATAAACGTGCTTCAAACCTCATTTAGTTAAATTTTGTTTTGTCTGTTTCTAACAAACACAACTGTCAAAGTGACAGATAAGGACAAAAGATGATTTAGTTAAATGAGGTTTGTAATTAGTTTATGAATAAGCGGGTTAATGTGCACTGTTTGTAGGTTTTCAACGCTCTGTGAAAACGCAATAATTTGATCGTTTCTTTTGTTGTTTTCGCCTTAATATAAATATTTGGGTTACCGATAAAATTAGATCAAAACATTCGGCCATCAACACGTAGCATGATGTTAACAAACCGCCAAGCACTGTCCAAATTAGCTCGATCGTCGTTTTATCAATCATCAATCAGTGACTCGAAAAATATACAACTGGAGTATTTATCTGCTTCATAAATGATATGTATTGACTGTTATCATAATTATGATTACAGCCGAATCGGAATAATTCTCCGATAATTTTGTTACCTAGCAATGAGATTAAACGCTTTTGCGATTTCGTCAGCTGAGTATGTTTGCAGAGGCGTTACTCGCGTCATCCGTTAAGATAACATTCCTGAAATATAAATTTGTTTAGGTATAAATGCTACGTCGATTTCGCGTGACGTGTAATGAAATGACGTCACACGCGTCTAAAAAAAGTTCTGTCTGTCATCGGGAAAGCGATAACTGTCAAAGCAATATAACTACCTTTGTTATTATTTTGTTAGTTGGCAGTTTTCCAAAAGAAAAAATAAATTGTAATACATATTATTTAAATGCTTAAATGACTAAAGCAATGCAATAAAACGACAACAAAGTAATTGGAACCTTTATTATGTTTTTATCATAAATGCTTTGTTTTGTTATTCGTACTTCAGTCGTGATATAGTATACATATATCTGCGATGGTAAATGGATGAAACCTTATAATAACATGAACATAGTATTACTTGATAATCTTTCACTTGATATACTTAAAAGTCCACCATCCATCACCTTGTAAGATACTCATTACCTACCACTCATTATTGTGTATGTGATTATGATACTACATTACATATTTTCTTAAAATATGATAAACAGAACAGAACACTGCATCTAACTCAATTTATAAACAAGCAATAAACCGCGTGCCTATATTAACAAAAGTGTGTACCAACTGTAATTAAATTACTAAAAACAAGTCGATTAGCATCACAACAACAATCACGCAAATCATCAATCAAAATGTGTAAGTATTATAAATAGTCCACAAATAAAAGTTTACGATGTTAAAACCCCCATTAACTCATTCGGCATTCCTTTACAGAACTCACCCCGGGAACGGGAGCGAGAATTTTAAATAGCGACCTCATTTTACGATCGTAGCATCCTAGCATCGCAAGTAAAGCAGTTAATTCTTGGCCCCAGTTATTGCCACTACTTACTCGTTTATTAGTCACGATTATTCAAATGCGTGATTTAAATTTCACCACGCGCGCAGAATTAGGGCGAGCCTGTCTGCTAATTTTAATTATATTAAATTAATGTTGATATGTTCATTAAATTTTCACTTAATCGCTTAAATTGGATTAGTTTATTTTTTGTAATTTGACCATAAGGTCAGGTGGGGTAAGGGAAACATAGTTTGTTTTGTCCCGGGAAAGGGAAACAGTTATAGATATTCCAGGTACACGTTTTTCCCTTACCCCCATAAGGTAAGTGGAACCCCTTCACTTACCCCACCTGGCCTTATTGTAATTAATTCATAATCAATATCGTTGATGTGATGTTTATACAAGTTAGTTTATAGTAGTTAGTTATACATAGAGCCATGTAATTGTATCAAATGTCGGTTAACTCAGTAAACTTTTGTAACCGGTACAAAACAATAGTTTTTAAATCCGTCGGGACTTCATTTGAAATACCAAAACAAGTTGACTTGTGTGTTATTATTTCATTGTACTAATTATCTTTACTCATTTTCATCATAGTATTTTACTAATAAATGTTTCTCGAGGAACAATTCGCGTTAACAAGCCATTCCTCTGAAATGAAATTAAAATGTAGATGAATAACAATTTATTTAAGTGTTCACGTCGACCGGCGTTAAAAGTGAAGTAATATCGGTGTCTTCGGCGCTGGGGGTGGCGAGACGAGAGGGTTGGGGCGGCCGGCAGCGGCACGCGACGAGCCCGCGACAGGCGTTTACAAACATTTCGATACGGCCCTCATATTTGTTTCCACGCGCTACTACTTTCCCTCCCTCAATTACTAAAAACGGTTTCCTGATTTATCGTGGGAAATTTCATTTAATCGTACTACTTGTTTTGAATAAACACCACTATTAATGTGTTATTATGTGACTATTGTACTGCTGGAATTTATAATAAATAAATAGCGAAGCAAGATACCTATCGGCTATTGTTTTGTTAACCGTCAATTCCTTTAGTGAATTTGATATACCTGACTAGTTATTGTGCTCAGTCCCTTTTAAACAGACTTATGTTTTGCTTTTGTAACTTTTTTTTAGCATTTTTACCGCCTTGCTGAGCAGCGTTCGACTTGTGGTTTTTGTTGTATTTTTTGTGTATAAAAAAGATTGTGGCAGTTAGACAAACTACAGTTTATTTTTTACGTAATACGGTTTGTAATAATTGTATTAATTATCACCAATTGAATGCTGACGTATCGTTTCAACCGTGTACTTATTGCTAACGCAATTCAGTGGAGTGAGAAAAGTGATCCAGGAATAAAATTTACCTAATCATCACGAAAGTATTTTTGACTTTTTTGATGCTCTATTAGCATAAAATACATATTGGAAATGGTTAATATTTTTATATAAATTAGTATTCGATTACCTAGGTGTACAAAACCTGCTTAATATATGTAGAAATCGATAAAAAAGTCTATCGAATTTCTTTAAAAAAATCAAGACGTGACTGAAAGATGTGTACATACATATCTGAGACGTTTGTTATCGCATTACGTCAGAAGTTATAGCGGCGCAACTTATTACGGTCATTTTTTTAACTATGATTGTAACTCGAAACCCAGAGAAGTTTTTGTCCTACTACGACTGGGCAAAAAAGGGTTATGTGTTTTTTTAATCTCACATATTGCTAATACAATAAAGTGGGAAAAGCAAAGAAAAAACGTGTTACTAAACAACAACCATAGACGTATATCAATTGCATTTAATCTATGTGAACCGTTGAATAGCGATCGTTGAGTCCGATTAGTGTAAATGGGCTCGGGAGTAGTAAAATCGAGCATAATCGCTGATTAGTGCGATTTACATTATCCAAGCGGCGGTAACCCACGCTGGCTTGTCTGAAGTCTTAATTAATGATCCACCATTCTGCCATTAATCACGCAGCTTTGGCAAATTGAACTCCACGCCTGCGCCCGCGCTTAGCGCTACATTTCATTAAAATAATATAGGCATTATTCGGATGAATGATTTTCTTGATGTATTTAGTCAATGGAGAGTTAAAAATTTAAATCTCAGGATAAAATTATATTTAAATGGAACATAGGACGGACATGGTCTAGGTACGGTCAGCAGCAGAAGTAGCTAAGCGGGTAGGGTGTTCAAAATGAGCTTGACACTACTTTATTGTTAAGAGGATAAGAGCGTGTGTAGGTAATTTTGAACACCTCAGCTTAGCTACTTCTGCTGCTGACTGTACACAAAATCTCACACCACCGATATGCCAAAGTAACGCTTTCCGCTTGTTTTCATTCAAGTAACTACTTTCACCTTCATGAAAACGAAAAACATTTATATCTATATGTGTCTTTGTCCTTGCCCTTTCAAGCTTTATCCGGCGAACTGATTTGTATGAAATTTAATACATATAGTGAGAGTTTAAATCCCGGAAAATTATACCTACTTATTATTCCGCAAACATTGCCCAAGACATGAAAAAAAAATCCAACGTCTAAGACCGAAGTCGCGGACAGTAGTGTCTTGAAGTATATAAATTACATAGTGTCAAGCGAGAATTTTAAATGACAAATTGGAATTTTAAGCTAAGTTATATTATAAGTTATAAAAATTATAAATATGTATAGAAGCATCTCAAATATTAGATGACTTAAGTTACCTATCATAAATTACATCATATATCAACGTTGAAACTTTATTGCTTCCATAATAAGAAATTCCAATTTTATGACTCAATAGAAAATAATATAATTTAATTCTTATTGACACCTGTGTAGAAGCCGGTGACATCAGTTTCTCACGTCGTAACGGGACAGGGAAAAAATAGGTCGATGTTATAGAACGCCTGACCGCACCGGAGTTGTCATTGTCACCAACATTCGTCGCGGCTCACAACCGTAACTGTGACGCTTTTCGTATTAACGTTCTCACCTCGCTCCGATGTTTTAGTTTTAAATGACCGTGCTATGCCGTATAACATTCGTTTCGATTCAATTTATGCATAGAAATAACACTTATGTACTCAACTCATTGTTTATTTATGTTAAACATACAATCTTTACGCCGCGGACCGAATTAGTTTCACAAATTTATGCTAGCCGTTTCGTAACACTTATAATGCAAGATATCCAAGATAATGTTCACATATTTATCTACATTAATTCAAGTTAATTCACCGTTAAAGAGTTATTAGCTGTCGCATAATTACAACATGATACTAATACAATAAATTTATGTCAGTAAAGCTTTACATTATAAACGTCTCAACGAGCCATTATGAATTTATCTTCTTTGAATTGGTGGTATCGGTGCTGTCGTATTAGTGATTAATATGTTGGCGGGAAAGCAATTACGGCAAATGACCGGTCGGTAGGTGTAACGCGCTGTGCTCCCATTGCTTAAATAGCCCAAGAAAACCAAACCTTTAGTTGAACTAGTCTTAACTATGACCTAGATATCCGTAGTAAATATAGATAATCGGAGAGCGTACTTAAAATGGCCCGCCTAATCTTTGCGCTACTCTGCGTTCTGTAAGCGATTGTAATATGGTGCCATGCGCGTAGGCAGGTGATTACAATGCGGCCCGCCGGCTGGTCACCGCCGCGCCGTTCATTATGATACCATCTTGTAAACACCTGTGACATTTTAACTACAAAATATAAGTTAATTATAATGTATAAAGTGATTACAACATTTAAACAATACCATACTCGTAACACCCTTTTTGTACAAGATAATAACTTACATAATAGACCCGAAATACGAGTAATGTTATGGTTCGAGGCATCTGGAATTAAGCTGCCTTTCCCACGGGGAACGCCGCCGCCGGCAGAAAAATAGCTCACCCGATTTCTGCGAATCCGTGATAACTTTTTTATGAGACTGAAATGAATTGTATAAAAATCTTTTGAGGAAGTCACATAAATTCCTCGAGAGAATTTTGCTTTCATCGCAATCCTGAAGAGATTTATTCCCTGTTAAATTAACTCCTGTGTTTTCTTTTCGTAATTTTTATTGTATAAGCAAAATTATTATTGGGTGTAACTTCGGTAATTTTGTTATTTGCTTTTCTCTCGCTGTTCGCTGATAAAAGGCGACGCTCGTCTTTTATTCGATAAACATCTGAAGCAATTTATTGACCGTTTTATTGAATTGATATAGAGAAACAATTGTACTGACTACCTCCGTAGTATTATCTCACGATTATCTGACGCTCAATAAATCACGCGGGCCGTCGGAATTATGAGCGTAGTACGTGTTGTCTATAAATAAATGATGAAGTGCGTGTGATATCCCCAGTTTTGTGTGAAACGTTGTTGATTGTTATTATTTATTCACATTAGGTCGCGGTCGGCGGCACGCGTCGCGCCACTCGCGTCACGACTCACTTTTACACGAGACGGTCCAAACCCTTCCTAATTCGAATTCGTCACATTACCATCACATTCAAACAGAGGGTTAAGGTTTACGCGTTCACTTTGTTCCCAGTTGTCACATTTTTTGATGTGGGTCCTCACTCCTTTCGGCCCGCTCCAAACTCAGTAACACACCCTTTTTGTGCTGAAACGCTCAATAAACCTTCTGAAAAGCCTCTATGGATTTAAATCTCGCTTGGGATAAAGCGATGGACTCGTAATGTTCCAAACAATTTGCAAATGCTCCAGACGGCGGTGTTAAAAATGATGTGCTGTTTATTGCGAGAATTCCTCCGACATTTAGAATCAGTTACTGTTTTTATAGCTCACGTAACATCGCGAGCGGTAACATCTGCCGTGGAGCTCAGTGCCGTGTCAATGGCAGGGACGTATCGTTTAATTGTTATGGTAATATCCCTACTCGTTGGCCCCCGCCCGGCGCCCGGCGCCCGGCGCTCGGTGCCCCGTTGATCTGTGAGCCGGACATTTTTTGTGTTCATTAATGCAAAAGCGTGTCAGTAGGCACCCTCCTGTTTGTTTCACTCCCACGGAGGTTTGTTTGTGCATGTACTTTTGTTAAGTCGCAGTCAAGAAGTACATTGTTATTTTTTTACAATCATTACTATTTCTTTTAAAGATTTGTTCTTGCTTAACTGGGGCCGTATTCCAACTTTAAAATACATTCAGAAACGATACAACTTCAATACAACTCCAATGCAATAGTGCCTAAACGTCTGATTTAGAAATGTCAGAATTTGCTTGAAAATTATTCTAATGCAACTACAATACAACTTCAATATTGGTTGATTATTTATTGAGTTACCTATGTTTAAGATAGATCGGGTGTTTAATGTATTATTTACGTATTTTAAAATTAGAATACGGCACCTGCACAACAATTGGATGTATAGGTACATTTTATAAAGTTTGCATGGAGGCATGATAACGTTATCCGTCTGCACTTGTTGACTAATTTTCTTAAATTGTGATCAGTGTGATCACATAAACGATCCATTCAGCTCGTTTTAAAACAAGTCAAATGACGAAAATAAATAATTAAATGCTAATATTTATACAATAAACATAGCCTGTGTGCTTGGCTAACTTGGCTTATTATGACTCATAAGGACAAAACAACCAATAACATAATCGGTGAAACTGCTCGAAGTCGATTCCCACTCCTAAATTAGGAAATGAAATAATTATTGCGTTATTATTCGATTGATAACTTCGGCACAACAACTACTTGAACATTAGCACTTACTCTACCGTTCAAGTGTTGACTTCCGTAAATAGGTTCTTCTAATGTAGAAGTGCACTCAGAACTTAAACTAACGTAAAATAAAATAATGTCATGGCATATTCAAGTAATTTTATTTCAACGTTAGACGTTTATTAGGTGGAATAAGTAGGAAAATTTATAAATCGTCTATTCTTTATTGTATATAATTTTACTCTTTATCTTCTCTTGTGCAGGTAATACGAGTGGCACTACTCAACGCCGCTGCCATACGATAATGATGAGTATTTGTATGCTAACATAATGCTTTGGTTCCAGGCCGCTGTAAAATGTGCTTCCTCACCCCGTACCAACTCGCTGTCGACCAAACCGCGCCTGCCTCTGGCTGCGCTCCCCGGCGACGCTACTCGGAATCACCCGCCCAACAACGTAAATTCGCACGTAAGTCACCCACTACACTACATCCCAGCATGTGTGTGAATAACCTATGCCCATGCCCATTTACACGGCACGAGTTTCTCGCCTCGAACGGTATTTATGCCATGAGAACTATTTGTTTTAAGGGGCTCCCTGGCGCCAATGACCTTCGATCTGAACCCCTTAGTTTTCTAATGAGTTTTATATCTTATCATAGTATCAGTAACGTCCTTAATCAATATAGTATCCTATATTAACTTCAATGTTCATCGTCATCGAGATATTTGACATCAAAGTCGAGCAATTTTAGGCCAAAAAAGTGGTTTTCTGGTCATAACTTTTGTGTTAATTAGTTTAAAATTAAAATCTCTCTTCAGTTTTTAGAGACGTCAAAAACGAACCCTAATATGTAGATTTTGTATATGTAAGAGTCTTCACGGCATTCGAATATCGAAAAACGTGTCTTTTTAGACCATGTTTAAAAAAATAATTTAAAAATAAGTGCTCATTTATTTCAAAATCTGTCTCTACAAAATGGAGATAAAAGATTAAAGAACCGATAGCCGTTTATCGTAAAAAACGTGCGGAGCCCCTTAATGAATGATGGTGTAGTGCGAAGAGCTATAATCGATCAATAATAATAGTATCTACTTATAATACTTATATTGAATACTTTCCTTGTAAATATCCTAAGACCAAGTCGTAAGCGAGCTTTTATTACCATGTAAAATATTTACATAGCGATAGTTGCATACCATTACGACATACGATTTCTCACTTAAAATCGTACGGAAAAACTCGCCTCGTGTAAATATGCCTTAAATGTGCCGAAATGTTTGATGTTGTTCTTGAATGCGTGTCTATTGAAGCACATTAGCCACATTATGTAGGAACTAGCTCACGGTAGTCGCTTCCGTTAAGCCCTACATGGCAAGCTCTGGCTGGTATCATCAACCGCGCGCATCCAGTTTCACCTTCACGGTTCGCTCGGCCTCTTCATTTTTTATGTCAGTGCTTAAGTACGAATAATAATAAAAAAACAATACCATTAGTGGTAAAAACGTTTAATAAGAATTGAAGGCTCATTTCACATCCCTCTTATATTGTAGTGTAAGCCACGCAATTGACTATGTATGAAGTCGCAAGTCACCGTGAGAGAAACATGCATATTTATAACACCGTGTAATGTAGTAATGATAGATTGCGTCATATTAGGGCAACTGACAGGCGAGATCGGCTTAATAGCACGTGTAAATTTGCTTTTCATTAATTAAGTTGAATGCTAGTGCTAGTTGTCACGTCGTACAAAGTTTTCGTTTGCGCTGCGCTGAACGGCGAATGTAAACAAAACTGTTGCTGCGTGCTTTTCGTCCGTACCTAAATGCGCTGGGTGATCTCACACGTCTAAATGCAGCTGGTCTAAATCGGTACTCATCGCCGCGCCTCTTCCGGGCTATGCTTTCTCGCCAAACGCATAAAATGTATGCAAACTGCCACTCGAGTTGTCAACGCGACTCGGCTCATCTCCGAGCACGCTGCTAAACCAACACGCGTGAAATGGCACACTGTTTACTTATCCTCAACAGTTTGCCAAACCATTAACAGCAGTATTGAATTAAGACGAGAATAAACCTAACCCTTTATTTGTATGACAAATTGACTTTGCATAGGCGCTCAGTTGACCGTGCCAAATACGTGTAAATTAAATTGACTTTTTGGGTAACACTTGGCATTTACCGACTCTAGAAATCAGACTTGAATGTTCAATAATGTCAATGTTTTTTTAACCTATATTAACTAGCCTCGCAACTATAGTTTCCATGTTAAACATGGTGATTTTGTAGCTATTTACTTTACCAACAATTGCTGGCATTTTTATGGAATCTTCAAACATAGAAATCTTTCAAGGTTTTTATGCAATCATAATAAACGCGGGTAGGTATAGTTAGTGTCAGAAAGGCTGCACTATTCCACGCCTCGTGGCGAAAGTACTTAGCGACGCGGAAGTAAATCACAATGCACTTGATTCTCGCAGAGGATGAAAGCTGGATGGGAGGGACGATAGTCGGAGCGTGCAGTGACTCGATATTAAAATGCAGGAGCGCGGCTCGCCTCGCCGTCGAATGGCAGGGCCATGAAATACTCTGCTTTTATCTATCTAGTCTATTTTGTCAGTTCGCTAGTTCAATAGATCGATTATCTAACAGATAACAGTATCGATAAAAGAAGGATGCTTCTAAGTTAACGCTGCAGTTTTTTTTAATTATCGAGCATAGCAGTGTTAATAAAAATCCTTGTTTATATTATAATAGTATTGACTCCAACAATCGATCTCAATTGAAAACAATACGTTAAAATGAACTAAGTCGAAACTAACAGATTAACAAGTTTGTGGTCATGCTGCCGCGGTTGCTCAACGATCCGACTAATTGAGATATACATTAAATCGGTTAACTTACCGTAAACGGCATTTAAAACTTATACGAGTTTCAATTTGGCGTATTGAAGGTGATAGTGTGCATGTGAACCGCAGACTATTAGGTCGCGAATTATTAATGGGTCTGTCTGGATCCCGTTAACACGTCATGGTGCGCGAGCAAGCGTTGACGTTGGTCATTTTTAATTCACGACGAAGCCTAGTCTTTATATAGACGTTAAATTTGGTATGGAAATAATAATTCCTGGCTTTATACATGACTGGTTTCAGTGTAAAAAGTACCAAGGGTCTTCATAGAATGTAAGTAAAACGATTAAAACAATTAGCAGTTGCTTACATAAGCTTGTTAATGAATCGATGATTGATGAAGGTACTTAGACTATTCAACCAACCGGACCGGCCATGGCTGTCATTTTCTATACAAAAAAACCTGGCGATTATTTCGGGGGAGGGGAACGTCAAATGTACGCGAAACATCAAAAATAGTCACGTCAGATAAACGTCAACTACAGTGAGTATGACCATTGGTCATATATTTTTGGGCAGAGGGGAACGCCTGTCAATGGCCGCTCCGGTTGGCTAAATGCTCTAAGTGAAGGTAAATTGTGTTGTAGCATATTTATAAACGATCTTGGTATAACCGTTTATGTTATTTCTCCTTAATGTGTTGTATACTGTGTTGTTTAAAAGTGCACGGGGAAAGCGAGCCGTTTACCCTCGCTCCCTCGCGCATTTCGACAGTCCTCCGGCAGATATGTCGCAATCCCATCCAATTTGCCTCCTGCCGCGCTGTTGCTCCAATAAAGTGGAAAATCTTGCTCTGCCGCCGAAAGAATACATTTTCCTTGATTTCAATAAAAAGCCACAGTGCTCCACGCGTTTTATAACTCTGAACAAACAACCGTACTATTTATGTACCTCTTTATTTTACTGCACTGTACCTATAAAAGAGTTTACGCATATCGTGCGTTACTCTTATCAGGCTTAAACTCGAGCTTTACAGAGCTTTAAACAAAAAACATTTAAGTTGAACTAAAAGCTGACGACATAAACGTGTTGTGCGGCGATGTCGTTTAGTTTTATTTGCTAGCCGCATGCTTGCAGTTTACGAAGTGTATCGCGCCTTAACAGCGGTGGAGTGAGCGAGTCGGGCAGGGAATGGTTTGGCACGCTTGGAGCGCCGCGGCGGTGTCGGCTAATAGCTCTTCGCAGATTCAATTTGCCGTCGAATAGATAGCCTCCCGGTGCGCTCTACGCGATCATTAAGTTACGCCCTCGGCTCCGACGACGAGCAAGTAAAGATTCATTTTAAACACGTACTAGACCAATTGCTAACTAAGTTAATTTCGTTAGTTAGTGGCGTAAAGAGCAGTCTGATGGCACGCTACGTAACTTACTAAGAATATGTTTAACGTATTTACTATAATGAAATTCGTAAGGGTACACTTTGAATTGGATGTAGTAAACAGAAATTATTGATTGATCTTTCCCAACAGCTGCACGACCTTCTTGTGTTGTCGTCGAGGGGTCTGGCGTCTCGCCACGATTCGCCTGACCTCTTACAAAAATGTTTTTGCTGCACTTTCCGACGTCACCTCTTAACTTCTACTTTCCTTAAGATCCAAAATTTATAGGCAGAACATTCGCCTTTTGATGTAAAAAGACCCTCTTGCTCATCGGTTCTTTTGCCGACCTTATGCATAACGGAGGGCATATTAAAGCGTGCTACTTTGCATAAATTTCAATCACAAAGCAGAAACGAATTTTATAGCGCGCCATGAAAATGTTACCTTTATGAATTATTGGAAATAACAATGATATATTCATTCAACTTTAATTATTCGGTAATGGTTTGTCAATTGTGTAGCATTGCATTCAATTGTATTGTTCCTCTTTGTGCGATGCAGTTAACCAAGCAGGACTAATTGCCTCCTGTTCGTTAACTCTTGGTACTTAGTCTTGGCTTGGCTTAACAGTGTACGACTTGGAACATAAGTATTACAAGCGGAAGTCTAATAGAAGAACTTAATTTGTAATTAAATTAGAATGTTATATTATGCACCTAGAATTTTCTACAGAAGTAAATGTCTATGATTGCTTTTCTAAATGATATTAAACCATTATTGATAGCTCCCAGTACACCGTAAATTATCAGCATAATTTTAAAGCGGTAAGTGAAACAATCTGCGCCGTAACCAATATTATTAAACAAGATATTTCGTAGCTTGTAAATAAATCAACAGAGCCTGTTAACTCAAGATAGCTTAGTGCCACATCGTCACTAGATAAACAGCTCGTTGGACGGGATTTCTTTTCCCGTTTTACGATGTAATGTATTTTTGCAACAACAATGTGATGAGATGGCTTTGTGTTGTGAGGCGAGACTGGCAGAAAACTGTGCTTAAAATTACGATAACATACTTTATTGTGATACAAAAAATATCATAAAGCTTTATTATTGAGAGATTATGGAATTTCAATGAAAAGTTTTAAAGAATGTCGAATCTTTTACATTCATGATAATGAGATTATTGCATTTTATTAAGATGTATAAACGGTCCCCGCATTATTTATTTAGTTTACGAAACATTTTTAGAATGCACGTTAAGAATACATAAGTAACGAGTAATGGACACCAATTAAGATTCCGGGAATTTTAATCCGCCATCAACTTAACTGCAGTGTTTAAGAAACAAACTAAAGCTTCGTGACTAACTTATGAAATACATGTTTTCGAATTTCGATATATCTAATCCCTGCAATAACCACAAACCACATTATTGATTGCTCCCGACGCAGTGAATATGTTAATTCAATCACAATAACTATTCGTTTGGTTTGCCGCAGTATATTAAACTGAGAGCGGTCTGTCGCGAAATTCCATTTACCAGCTTAATTTGTCTATGTCGTGTCTCACATTTTTTAACAATTGCAAAACCAACCGTGCTGCGATCACTATAACGTTCATGTTTCAATGCAACTTGATTAAGATATGTGGTTCTGGAAATGAGCTGTGTACGTGGAAGCTCTGCCGCTGCAAGCTAACTCCGCTTGATGTCGACGCCGGATCTGATTGATCCTCTGTGATGGCTCGCCCGGCTTACCCGAGCATACTCACGTATGCTCGGAAATCTAGCTTTGTACTCGCGTTTGTTCACAGTAAAATATTGCCAACGTGTTTGGGAGCGATTTTTAAATATTATGTAACCTCGTATTTTATGTTGTCCTTTTTTCAAGATTTATGAGCTAAGCGTATGGCATCTTTTGTACTTGCAAGTGAATATAGGGAATAAGATAATTTATCCATACTTCAATATTACAAGTGCGAAAGTGTGTCCGTCTGTCTGTTACCTCTTTATGCTCAAACCGCTGAACCGATTTAGATGAAATTTGCTATAAAGACAGTAATTTTAGTCCTTAGCCGTTGCATACATTTTGTTTAGGTGTTGTTCTGACGGTCACATTAATCACACGTATTGTATGAATAAATCTTTGAAGATTTTGAGCATGTCGCTGCCAGTAGTTCTGTGTGACAGGGCGCTTGTTAACTAAACTAATTCAGCGCATAGTAATTAGAATAAGGCTCCAACATAGCCGACAACTCCCAACAAGGGAGTAACGTGCCGAGACATAAATAAATTATGCAGCACGCCACCGCGCCCCGTCGCACCACGCATTACCTGGGATGTCATTCTAATAGCATACCGAATATAAGTGAAACCAAGGCTTAAGGGAACCAGTTTAAATTTGCACTAGGATTGCATATTCATCTAGGTACACAATTGTCAAGGATCACTGGTTTATTTGAGATCACGAAATACCCGCGCTCGCGAAATAAGACACGCCTTGATCTGCGACCTCCTATGTACTCTAGCCCATCTAACTGATAAACAACACCGACTGCAACACTATCTCTTTACCGATTTATTGCTAAATAGACTTAACCTGGATTAGGGCTAGTCTGAAATGAATGCATAAAATTAGTAGTTTCACTTTTGTTTTCACACAATTTGTGGACGAGTTTAGTGCAAGGGACTCTTTGTCGATTTACAAGTACACTTTATTCTTTCACATAGATAGTGCGCATTGCGTAGTATTAGAAAGTACTGGTAACTCGCATATCGACACAGTGGCGTTTTTTCCCTGGACTGACACATTTATCACCCGCGTTGATATTTAAAGGGCAGCACTGGTAGTCTAGTTCCATTTTTCAAAAAATCCATGTCGAGAAGCAAACGATATTACTTTTGGGCAACCGGGCTTTTTACCTGATTTAGACCCTGCTGTATCCGAATCGCCGGTTGCCTTCAAAGAAAATTTGTCCGGAAGTGAGATATTCAAGATGGCGGCCAAAAAAATTACCCATTTTTTTCTTTTTCTTAAATAACTCGTAAACCGTGTCCCCTACCAAAATATGTTCTTTTATTTAAATAATTCACATAAAATTCTCTATAAAAAAGGTTCTATACAGTTTTTTGCTGGGATCAAAGTTTAATAAGATATCGAGGGTATAAGATAGACCTTAAATATATAGACTAAATACCCTTTTCCCGCGACTTCGTCTGCGTGGGATTAACATTCGCTATAATACATTTATGAAACACCTTAGTGAAATCTTATAGCAAATATAAATTTAACGTACATACTTTTTTACGTCTACAGTGAGCAACAATTCCATACAAAGTTTCACCCCCCTTTTCACCCTTTCAAAAGATGATTTCTGAGATAAAAACTATTTCATGTACTTTTCCATAACTCAAACTATCATCATGCCAAATTTAAACTAAATCGGTTCAGCGGTTTAAGCGTGAAGAGGTAACAGACACACTAACTGTTTAAAGATAAATTATATTTTAAATACTCTGGTTGAGGCTGCTAGGGGTTGTGTGGTATCATTTCCGTATAAAACAGACATGCACAATTCATTTTTGATAGAAAAAAAATATAAATCTATATTTAAAAAAAGTTCTGCGAAGAGGGAAAACTCTCAAATCACATCAGAGGGGATTTTGACGTGAACGTCCAAAAATTTTACGGACCTCCAACAGTAAAAAATATTCATCGTGGGGCACTCTATCCATGGTCAAAAATTTAAAACTTTTTCTCAATGCGCACAATTTTGTCATACTAATATTATAAATGCGAAAGTGTGTCTGTTACCTCTTCACGCTTAAACCGCTGAACCGATTTAGATGAAATTTGGTATGATGATAGTTTGAGTTATGGAAAAGGACATAAAATAGTTTTTATCCCTGTAATCATCTTTTGAAGGGGTGAAAAGGGGGGTGAAACTTTGTATGCAATTGTTGCTCACTGTAGACGTAAAAAAGTATATACGTTAAATTTATATTTGCTATAAGATTTCACTAAGGTGTTTCATAAATTTATTATGGCGAATGTTAATCCCACGCAGACAAAGTCGCGGGAAAAAGCTAATTAGTCTATATGTTTAATGGCTGTCTTATACCCTCGATATCTCATTAAACTTTGATCCCAGCAAAAAACTGTATAGAACCTTTTTAATAGAAAATTTTATGTGGATTACTTAAGTAGAAGAACATTTTTTGGTAGGCGTCACGGTTTACAATTTATTTAAGAAACAGTAAAAAATGGGTATTTTTTTTGGCCGCCATCTTGAATATCTCACTTCCGGTCAAATTTTCTTTGAAGGCAACCGGCAATTCGGATACAGCTAAGTCTAAACCAGGTAAAAAGCCCGGTTGCCCAAAAGTAATATCGTTTGCCTGTCGCATCGAAAAG
This sequence comes from Pammene fasciana, assembly GCA_911728535.1. Classification (NCBI taxonomy): domain Eukaryota; kingdom Metazoa; phylum Arthropoda; class Insecta; order Lepidoptera; family Tortricidae; genus Pammene; species Pammene fasciana. Next base: position 10,319,994 of record OU452282.1, on the reverse strand, counting down.
GAGAGCGATTTTGAAATTTTGTGCCCTGTCTATGGTAGGAAATAAAGAGATCATTTAAAGGAAAATATAGTATTTAAATACCTACTTAGTAATTATCTTTAAAAAAAAAGGCTACACGAACGAATTGTAAACTTCATTTGAACGAACCTTTGGTTGAAAATGTGGGCTCAACGAAACTAAATTATTCGGATTTAATCCAAAGTTTACTTGTAGCTGTGATTATATTTTGACAAGTAATATGAATAAGCCTTTATAATTACCCTAATGTGACTAATGTCACACTATCTCTTCACCGATTTATTGGTAAATACACTACCTCATGAATATTATAACCGCAACGTATTCAAACGGATAATTGTAACAATGCAATCATGTTAATATTTAATGAACGCGGTATGCAAAATAATATTTGTCTATTCGCGGTCAACGGACAGGGATCAAATTCAAGCGTGACCGGGCATGTCACACAATTCGGTCCTTTGTTCATGTTGAGGGAAGGCGTTCTCTGATGCAGTTAGCAACTACAGAATAACTGGCTAGGAGTAACAGGGTGAGCTTGAAAGCAGGCCACTTTCCTGCAGGGGACTTGAGCCCTGACTCGTACAAACCAGTGTCTCGGAACTTGTTTATGAATGTTTTCTTCATCTGAAGATAGCGGGTTTATCCTAACAGGCCCTTATTTAACCCTGGAAGGTTAGATCAGATGGCAGTCGCATTCAAGCGACAATTCTAGGAATCAGGTGGCCAAGAAACCCTTCAGTTTACACTGGGAAAACTTTTAGGTAGACCGGCTGGGAGAGAATACCTGGCCAGTGTATCTAGTCGTGAAAAATGTAATTGAATGATTTATCTCGTCGGTCACGTTCTGCCGCCATATGGACTTCTCATGAATAAGTAATGTTCGGCCGCGGTCGTTGTTTCAATTAGCGGTTGTGTCGCCGTTCGAGCACGACTGCCTCCTGCCTGCCACCCACTGCCTCTCAACCGAAATCCGACCCTACTCTATTGTCATAAAACCCCAATTGATGATATTGCTCAATTGACCACATTTACCCGGGTGTATTTTGCCTGAGGAAATTCGATATTGTATGTACACCGATACTGAAAACAGTAACTTCATTCTTATTGTCTCAATGGATAGGTTTATTGTTTGTGTTTTATGTTTAAAGGGGTTTTAGTGTAACAGTATCTGTTGACATGTTGGATTGGCAAAATGTCAAGTTTTGCTATTCGTAATCCATTAGTTCCGTAAAGTTTCTGTCTTAGATATATTTACATTTGTGCACCTTACTCCTTTTTGTAAAATATCAAAAACACAAAAAGAAAGATTGTATATTAAAATTTCACACTTCTTAAATTATAAATCCATGACAAGGTGTATAGTAGCGGCCTTTGTTTCTCTTAGACCTATCCAGGCACCTTGATGTAAATTAAAAATGAAGTATCACAATCAAATTATATTGTTCAAAATCTAAATTTTCCTTTTGGATATAAATGTGAACAATGAACATGTACACGTATAAAAAACAAGCGGTCAGCCGCCTAAAAGCATTTAGTCCGTCGTGTTAAAAATGCTTACGTTGTGAATTAGATTTGTTACAGTTGACACGAAGTTAAACAAACTTGGTTGAATACAAAGAATCATTTGTACTCAGAGAAAGTGTCCCGAAAGTCAATTATAATTAGAGCAGAGTTTAACGAGCGAGAGTAATTATGTGGTAACATCCGGCGTAACATCCCGCCGACCCCGCCGGATTACAGGGATCCCGCGCGCTTCACGCCCAGGATTAAATTGATATGTGCCACTGCTTCTCCTTTATCTATGTAAAGGGTCGGAAAGCAATCCCTTTTATTAGTGTAGGGATATAATCGCATATCGCATGCGTAAGGTATGTTTTATTAATCTCTGTTATGGCCACTTGTACTACTTGTAGACATCATTGAGATGTTTATTGCGTTTGTCAAATTACTTCTTAACGTGATTGTACCTATTGCTAATACGTTTATGAAATTCAACATGAATATAAATTTAACTATAAAATGATATGTATTTCGAAGTTTAGGCACGAATTGTAGGGACGAGGCAACATTAAATTTCAGATTTAAGGTTTTCAGTGAACTGAGACATCGTAAACAAAGTGGAGCAGTCTAAACACAGACTAATTGTTCTTTTAGGTTAGATAAAAGTTCAAATGGCGAATGTAAAAACAAATACTCCACATTAATCCTAGGATAAGGTGGCTGAATGAACCCTGAGATATTTAAGATGCAATCAGAAGAGCGTTTAAACAGATGAAGAATAATCCGCTAACGCGTTAAGCGTAGCTTTGCATTAAAAAAGTTCATAAATTCATTTTCAAGCTTCAATCTCGGACAAATCCGCGCGAGTGCGGATTCCGGAGCTTTTTGAGTTTTTGTTCCGGTCGTCGGTCGCTCCCGGAACCGACACCATTTATACGGAGCTAAACCGCCCGTGAGTAATGGCATCTACGCCGTATAACTTGCGGGTTTGAGCGGAATTTTAAATCTCATAGAATACGCTGAGACCAAATAGCGAAATGGAATTTCAGTCATGTCGCGACTTTGAATTAAGTCAATTAGTTATGTGTAACGTTTTAAAAGTAGTGTTTTACATATTTTTTTACTAAAAAGGTATATGTCCGATAAAGTACGTAATATATTGGCCAGATTAACATACGTATCGTTTATATCAAACGTGAGATTTTTGCCAAAATTCAATACTATTTGAATGTAAAGCAATAACTATTTAATACGGGATATTTACCATGTATGTATGTATCTTTGTAGTGTTAGTGACCATGTTAGCTTAAAATCGTATAAAGTATTTGAATGTTTTTATCATCTTTTGGCAGTCCTTGTTATACGAAAGGGTTTGGCTCACGTTAACACATGCAAGGCGGGTTAGAAATTTGCTCAACATCCTCTTATAACTCTTTAACTTAAGCATTAAAAGGAATACAATTTTACTATTACACATATTTATCAGCAGTTACACGGCACCATTAAAGCCAAACGATTTAACTGCTTATTGTTCCTTTACACGCAATGCACGAACCATCAACTTCAATGACAATAATGAAAATAAACCGCTCGTCCGATTTCACACAATTTAATTATAGTTGGGATTGAACACATATAAATCATTCGAGCTCGAGCTGTTTCAAATTATGTATAATAATGTAAGAGTCGATTGTGCCAGGGCGGTCGGGGAAATATCCATTTAAAGGGACGTTACTCGGCGTTTTATTTTCTTTTCGCTGCCGTCGTGGCGTGGGCCACTCGAGCGCTCCGTGCCCTACCGTAAAATACACGCGAAATGTGATAAATGGAAAACTCTTTTTATTGTCAGCCCCCGGCACGTTACGTTATGGGTCGTCTACTCCGCGCCCTCGCTTACTTGCTTCCACGACCCGTCTTATCAAGTTTTCTTATATCCTAGTTACCGCTCAATTTTGCGATCCATATATAAAAAAGCTTTTCCTCTGTCCTCCCCTCTTGGCAACAGAATTGTAAGTTAAAGTATCAGTAACAAGAGTTACGGGAGCTTTAATATGCCATCTTAGTCTATTGGGAAATTTCGCTTCCTTTCCTTGAACAACAATCAAACATTCACGAAACTATGATTTATGCTTACACAAATCATCTGTTTATTCAAATATATGTATTTCTTTTGTTCGGATGAGGGCTGTATTATTTTTATGTATTACCATATTTATGATCTAATCCTTGGGTTTGTTTATTCATTTAGTGTAAAATTATTATGTTATGAACTTTATGAACAAGGATTAGCTTACTTAAAAATATTTTCAAACTTAATTAATATTAAGACGAATCACGTCTAATCTCGTGAACACATTTCGAATACGTTACAGAAATATAAATCTTTGTTAGTAGATTTCAAATATTTTTTAATGAAAATGCTTACAACACCCAGCAAATTCATATCACAACAAATACTAAAGTATTTGTTACTGTTGGTACAAGGTACGGTTTTTGCAGGGTATTACGCTGCTTCAAGACGCTGGCACGTCGGATGACAGTGGCCGGGCCTCCGAGCGGCTCACGGGCAGCTCGGTGGCGCCCCGCGACCCCGACTCTTCTCGCGACAGGCTTAGCGACGTAAGTGACCATTCGCCTGTCGAACCCGCACCCCACCGCTTTGTACGCTCCTCGCTTATTGCTAGAACGTCTCCGTCCTTTGCGACTGATTGGAAGACTTCTAGCGATAAGTGCGTAGCTTGCTATTCTAGCGGAGACGATCGCAACAAGCGGGAAGTTGGTTTGAAATAAGAAATATATTAAAAATAAATTATGCTGACGAGGAGACTGTCGTTTCTGCTTTATATCAAGTACTTTACACTTACGATTAAAATCATATATCTAGATTTTAAAAGCCTTAAACTTTAAATTCTTTAAAGTCTCACCACATTTAAATTTTAAATACTTTTGAATCGTTGAATTAGTATAATGTAATCAACAGGCGAATATTAATGAATACATTTTGCATTTATTTAACGAATATTGTACCATTAAATAAAGCTCATAGTTAAATTATATTAAATTGAAGTTATTAACCGCAACTTACATTACGCATTCAGTTTTGTAGAATTATGGTTAGGTATATGTAATAAATAATTATTACTTATTGTAATTTTATAATCTTGTGGTCAAACTTATTTGATTTGTTGACCGCTGCAAATAAATCTCTTTCAATAAAATGCCTTCGAATCTCACACTAACGTCATAATGGGAGTACAAAAGAGTAGGTTAGCAATTTGCCACTCGGACCGGAGAATGCTTGCGGCGCGCTTTCTACAAGTATCCATCAATTTAGTTTATTGCCCTGCCTCTTAATTATCGTCTCCGCTTAGGTTTGCCGACTTTATAATGAATAGGACTCCACGCCACTCCGGTGAGCATGCACAATAAATTCACTCGATGTCTGCTGATGTACTTGAACTGTTAGAATGTTTGTAACGATATGTCGTCTTCTATTTAGTTTGCTATTTCTCTCGTCTCTCTTCTAATGCTATAAAAATTCCGCCAAAACAAACACGGCGCCGTGTTTAGGATTAAAATCGCAGGAAAGTCAAATACGAGTCGCGTCACCTCGCACTGATTGAAAACAAATAGCGTTGTGGTGTGTTGTGTAGTCTAGGGAGAGACGAGACAAACTTTACCTCCCCCAGTCACTCCAGTCCACTCATATGTTCGCTTTCTCTCTCCTGCCTACAGGCCAGTAGCCGCTGTAGTTCCGGAAAAGGCTATATCGTGAGTATAATCATTGTTGTCCATGTTTAGTGTACGCTGCTGTCTGGCATGTCTCACAACCACTTTATCGCATCGCAATCTTTTCCGCTGCGCTACTTTATAAAATTGTTTCCTTTTCGTCGCCTATTGCATGGTTATTGTTTCTTTTTCGTTAAAGGGTTAATTTAAAGCTTGAACTAACTCATAGAATGCCGTGTAACAGGGTAATAGGTGTAATTCCCGATCAGAGTGCGCAAATATACCCCGATCACGCAAGGCACACATCCCCTGCTCGATATTCGACGCGTATCGCAGCTAAATCACGAGATTTGTCGAGGCGGCGCTCCGCACTACATAACATTACCTGCTCCCGCCCTGAATACTTCATGCTGTGTATTTATTTGAAATTGTAATATCTCAGTCTGATCCTTGCTTGTTTCCCTCGGCGCGAACTTGCCTCGTAAATATCCTGTAACGCTCTCGTCGATTTATGATACGATAATATCTTCTTCACCTGTTTATTGATATTCTACCTACTCCCCCAATTTAGGACGTGGAGGAATCTTTACTTTTACTTGGGGTTACTTTGGCCGTGTATCATGTTCATTGATAGAATATCTACGTTTGTTTGCACCGAGGGTTGGACAACATACATTTACTGCTTCAAGATTGTTATCAAAACCGACATAAAGATAAACATTTTATTAACTCAACGCTTCTGAAGTATTTATTAACACTCGTTGACAGTAATGAATAAGCAGTAGGTAGAGAGCATGTAATTTCGCACGTTTATTTAGCTTGGTATTTCAGACATGTACTAATTGACGTTTTTCTCCTTTTGCAGTGTGATAGTGAAGGCGACGATGACAAGGCAAGTGATTCATTCTGTCTTTTAATCTTTCTACAAACGACGGAGTTATATTTACAAATCCTGCAAATTAATTAAACTGTTGTCAGGTCCTGCGGAAAAGTTGAAACAGAGCGTAGGATATAAATGTCCATGTAATGTAAGTGGCGAAGTTGCTCGTTCTCGGTTTATTACTGTGACTTCATTGCAATTGCATATAAAACTCTGGCGAGTCAAAAGCTATTTAGAACAGTTAAAAACGCGCTATAATCGTTATGAATCTTAAGGCCACGTAACACTGGACTCCTCGAAAACTCGGCACGTCCGCGCTCACGTAAGCTATGAGAATACACGGCCAGGGCGCCGGGCTCGACTTGGTGCTGTGATTAATCTCGCAAAACGAGACGCCCAATGCCCATCCCCCGCACCTGCTTACAAATTGTTTATCTACTCTATACTAGCCTATTGTTTGAAACAAAAGATTGCTTAATGTTTTATTCAGATACCAGATTAATATACATTTCATAAGGATAAATAAATCAAGTCTCAGGAGTTCTTTTCTAAATATATATTTGTTTGCCTACCTACAAACGGCATCTTGTATTACTTATTATCTTCTTCACTTGTTCTTATTAGGTCTTCACTTCATTATATTTCATTAAAAGACCTGAATAAACAGGTAAACCCCAACTTAATCTAATTGATTAAGTTATATTACTAACTAACTACCGTAACGGGGTGTAGTTTTTAATAATTTTTACGCGCAAACTGCAGTCGCATTTGTTTAAAATATTCTCTCTTGTCTCATTATGATATTGGTACGCATGTTTTTTAAAATACATATATTTTTAAACAATATAAAAAAATACGTTATATAGGTAATTTTGTATGAAACTAGGGACGAGATTAAGGAGTGCTATTTAGCCTTCAGTTTAGCCTGATAGTAGTAAAGCTACGTCAGTGACACGTAGCGTACAGCTGAAGGGTAACAGGCGAGTTCGCTTTGTGCCGCACACGCTCTAGGGGCTTAACTAACTCGTCAACAGGTTGTGAAATGCGAATCAAAAGCGGCCAGAGTTTGAGCATAGGTACATATTCCCTGCTTTGCGAGTCGAACGGAACCCGTGTCTACTCTAACCTAAATATGCGTAATCCACTTATAGTAATGCATTACTTACCTAATCCGTCATATTTGCCCAAATATTTCAAACACTTTCTGTTTTGCATCGCTTCTTTTAATTTAATTCTGCAGTTTATTTTATACTATGATTTTTTTCATGTATTCAGTATTCAGTAGTATTTAATATTGGTGACTTTTTGACAGTCATTTTTATGTTTTTATGAATCAAATACGTCAAACAGCTTAAAATATGAATATTGAAGTATGTATTTGTAATCCTATAACGTTCGAGTCAGTTGCGCGATCAGAATATCACCCCAGAGCTCTCCGTGTCGGGGTCGCAAAGGGCGCTGATTACGCGCCGCTCTGTTCAGTAATTACTAGATTGCTGCAGTATCGAAGTCCCTGTAATTAAATACATTACACCCGCCTTTACCGTTACTCGGCGTGTACACCACACTAAACGCCTCCTTGCGCTAAATTTACTTAAACGGTGCTAAGCTACGTTTCACTGTCGCTATGACAATTTGTTTCCTTGATAAATTGAGTTATGCTACGCTGCGAGTTTTAATCGCAGTTGGGGTTTACTTTATTACATTTGTGTTTGCTATGTTCGCCTCTTTACTATATCGTACTGGGATATAATTAATTTTCGTATGTTAGAAACTTTGTAGTGAAACTTTTCGAGTTAAGTGCTATTATTTTGTGTTGTAAATTTAAACTTGTATAGATGTCATATACAAAGGAAAAAAAAAAACACTATACAAGTTTATAATTTATACATATAGTAGTGTGACTACTTAAAATAAAACAAATCAAAATATTAATTAAAAAAAATAATTTGATTTGTTCTTTCAGTTCTGTTGTAAATTTATCGTAAATAGGTATACAATTTTGTTTATAAGGTCTCTTTTAAACCAGTTAAGGCCTTTGCCAATGTGCAAGCGTAGATCCGCAATTATTCCACTGACTGCTCACCTAATAATACGATGCACCTTGCTACTCTATGATTAAACTTAAGAAGCATTAATTAAAACTAATCTACCAGCTACAATTCCAATAAATCAGACAAAATAAAACCGCAAAGTGTGATTGAAATAGTGCGAACGAGAAAAGAATAAAGAGAACTTGCAACTACAATCAGCGCCGGCAGCTGAGCAGAGCCGAAAGCTTTAGACTGATAGGTAGCATTGTCCGGGAGCATGGCCACAGATTACATATTACTACAAGTATTATACAATACAGTAAAGAGACGCATTATTAAATCGCCGATTCCATTGATCGATCGCCGCAACTATTTTTTATTCCGTTTTTGATCAATGAAATGATGTCAACATTTTATTGATTCTACATATCTAAATATATTGAACAGTAATAATGACGTAATTTAACAAAAAAAGGAATACTCAAAATTTTGAACATATGAATAACTTACGTTTTTGACAAAAGCTTAAAATTTTACTGACAGATTTTTACGGCGTGGATCTTTTTTCCGAAATTACGTTCATTTTATTTATAGAAACTACACACATTATTGGTTGCCTACTGTCTCGAATACATACACAAACTGCAATAACCACACCACTAGATTAGACCGTTTAAGTTTACAAGTGGCGAATCTGCTATTACGAGACCTATGACTTAATCCGTGACCACGGGCAGAGCCTCCGTTCCCCTTAATCTAATTATCTGGCCGCTTCGCCGCCAGACGGCCCGAAACTTCCCCACCCCCTATCTCTCTCAATTTTCTTCACGGCGAAAACGTTTAAATATGAAAGTATTTTAGGCAATCCATCCCCCGCAACATTGAATGGAATCTTGAGATTTTAAATGAGTTTTGGACATTCAACTTTCGTTTTTCTCCTTATAAATAATTATGAAAATTTCTTGCATTGACTCTACGTTGACTTATAATTAGGCATCGGAGTTTTTATCGCACAGTAAGACTAATAGCAAGCTATGGAGTCGACATTTGCCATAAAATTTAACTCTTATTCATACATTTTATAATCAAGGACAAAAACTTTGACGAGGTTACAAACGATCATATAATTTTATCTTTGAATATATGAATATTACAGTTAGGAAAAAATACTATGTTTTGTATTGATTTATTAGTAGAAGATAGTTTAGTTTTTTATGGCAAAAAGATTTTACAAAAAATATCACACCTTATAAAAAGTTTAGTAACATTGTATGAGAAGGATTTGTTGTATTAATGTTATATTTCGGCAGCGAGTTACTGACCAGGACGGGGATACATGGAAGGAAAAGAGGGAGGCATTGTCTTTAAAAAATAAAAAGTAGACTAAAGTACCTACCTGTACTGACGAAATACACATTTTAAGAGGTTGTAATAAATATTTAATTATACAAATATAAAAAACAGTGCAGTGAGTGCTTTATATTCAATTATTTTCAAAACGACCCTATAAAATGACCGTTATTAAAATTTTAAACCAGCTATAAAATTATACTAACTGCGCAGCGTTTAATACCTTTAACACAAAATCAAATTAGATATCAATGTCACTCCCGACCCGACGACCGTAAATTTCTTCAATACAGTATCGTTTAAGACCTAAACCGCTTAGGTCGCATTTAAGTGGTACCTATAAATGTATAGCTTTCTAAAACTTAAGTGCTTGTTTAACTGCGCCATGTGTAAAGTACACCGTATTTTTTAAATTATCTTATAACAAGATGTTAACAAACTAATTTTCACTCAAGTAAGTTTTATACTTGAAAAATTGTTGGCTGCTAAAGTTTTAAAAAGTTATTTTGTGTCGCGGGCCAAGAATTTGCATATCATGTGGGAATATCAAGTTTCTTGCATATTACGTTTAAAAGTTAACAACCTTAAAATAATAAGCTTGCTAATACAATGGGGCTTTGCAAAAAACAGTCAGCTGCATAGGGGGAGTCTTATAACTACTGCACTTAAATTGAAAATATTAAATTAAAAATGTCCTAAGTACATCGCTTATAGTTATCATATTAATATTAGCGGATGCACATCACATCAATTTACTGCCAAGTTGCATTGAATAACATCTATTTCCAATGCATGATTCCACTCAAGTACCCTGTTACTGCATAGTAATAACATTCATCAATAAACATTCAGTACATCTGTTCTTAACGTTAAACTTAATAGAATTGGAAGTTTAGTAGCATAATAATGCCGGTAAATGGATATCTGAGGAGGAAATCAGTCTTGACTCGGCTTCAAGCGTGGTCGATTAATTACATTATACTGAGCGTGGCGCTACTCACTACCGTAGGTTATGATAGAAGTGGATCCCAGGAAACTAGATTAGCTATAGTGAAATTAAGTCTAGGTATATAATATTACAGATTCACAACATCTGTTTTAAACTTTAAACTTAATAGAATTGGAAGTTCAGTAGTATAATAATGCAGGTAAATGGATTTCTGAGCAAAAAATCAGTCCCGACGCCGCCGCTTGAAGCGTGGATTTAATTATGTAAAAATTAATAAGATTATAAAAGTAAGTTCATCACATCTTAGTATAGGATAGCGTTTGGTGGTTAAGTAAATTGATGTGATAGATGCCATTATCAATATTGTTAATTGAATCACAGTCGTATGTATACATTGTTTTAATTTGATACGAGTTTTTGTTAAATGGTTTGCTGTGGTAGTAGTTCCAAGCATTTTTCGAGAACGTTTGGAAGTACGTCAGTTTGATAATTTTTTTACCCTCTTCACCTTTATTATATGTATAGATAGATTAGCTAACAACAAGAACGTGGCATTAGTGCAGGGCAGAGGTAGACGGGCTGGGTAGGGCAGCACCGTCGATGAAACTGAAGAAATGTTGGGTGGATTTGAATCTGTGCCGTGTCCCACGGATAATTTGGTATATGTTGTGATGTTTAAAGTTCAACTCATGATATCTAATATTAAATGCAAGTAGGACGTCTACATAAGAGGAGCGCTGCAGGAGCGTCTAACATAATTAGTCAAAAGCAGCCGGATTTGCATATCAGTGCGGAGCATAATTGGAGCAAGGCAAATAGCATGAGTAGATTCGGATTGAGTTACTAGTGCTTTCAGATGTACGCCACTATCAGTCAGTGTTTTTGCAAACAACTGTTAAGCACTAAGTTAGTTTGACTTAGGTTGTATTACCATTGTATAAATATAAAATAATATTTTTCATTTGTTGGGTACTAATCAAGAGAAACATTTACAGAGAAGAATCACTCGATCAATGTTATGTTGTAAAAGAACCTCTGGCATGAAAATTTAATAGCATGCCATAACTTCTAAAACTAGAATGCTTGCTCGTCGACCAAACTTTATTTAGTTATCTGAGCTACACAAACACAAATGTCACGAAACAGGTACGCCTTCAAAACGAAACTTGCACTGCGCAAGTGGAAGTTATGAATAGCCCGAGCACGAATCTATGCAAACTCTGTTATTAGCTTAGCAGTAACGGGAGTCAGCAACTGGCATTATGCAGGCGGCGTGCCGGACCGCCCGCGCTCACCCTGTGTTCCTACCACAGGCTACCATTCGACTCGGCAATCCTGATCTTGAATGTGTCCTCGTGTTCCATATAACTATACACCCTCAAGTGTCCATCTTAAACTGGTTGGATTAAAGCGATGTGATTAGTAAGCGTTGGGAATACCCATAACCGCAGCCGTAGCCGGTCCTCTGGGACTCCGCTAACTTACTCGCTCGCGGCTAATACGACTACTAGCACCGCTATTATTTATTAAACTCCCCGCAATCAGGAACACGTACCCCTAATAATCCTCCCTTTTGTGACGGTGCGATGGGGTAAACAACTTAAATGGAAGAAGGAATATTTGCAGGCTTATCCCTTTTAGGTCGAATGTCAAATAACAAGTCATTTAAAAAAACGTTAAATTTTGTTTTGTGTACATATATGTCTTTTATATCACAACAGTGGTAAACAAGCATACGGCACGCCTGATGGGAAGCAGTTATACCTATAGATGTACGAGTAACCCATCGTAAAACAAGCGTTATAATTTAATCTCCTAAATAATCCTCGAACCCATTAAACAATAAATTGATCATCTAAATTAATGTATCCGTTTGAATATTTCACTGCATTCCATCAGTAAATAATTACCGCCCATAAAGCTTTATGATGTTATCATGCCGACGAAGTAAATTATCGGGTTACCAAATCACAATGATTATTTAATTCGCATCGAGATTAAAAATATATTCCGATATTTGCATACGAATTGCCGGATGTAATTTAACCGAGTTATAGTGACGTGCACACAATATTGTCCTTTGTACGGTATTTTCTGACAATATTACGGCAGCGGTAATGGAATTGTCGTTCCATGTCCATTCCAAATTTAACGTATAATTTACCGTGAAATTCTTTATAAAATTAATTAAATGTGACTGGAATTTGTAAGTTTTCGAGAGCACATTTCAGTTAAATAACTAGAATTGTTCTTTAATGAGTGCTTATTAACTACTTATTCGACAAACATTTGGCTTGCAACTTTTATTACGTTTATTTTAACAGTCATTTTGTAATTGACGGATTTTCAAACTTTGATGACAACATTGACAACTATGTAACAGAATTCTAGATATTTCGAGTCCTAACCGTTTTTTATAATTTCGGGTTTTTGTATTTTATTTAACTGCTCTGTTGCCCTGAGGTCCGCGGTACATTTATTGACATCCCATTCAGCAAATTAATAATGTGCAGTACAGACACAGTCTTACCTAAAAGCTGTATCCAATCGCCTTTTTTCACTCAATAAATCAGCTTCAGGACCGGGTTACAAAGCTCATCATCATTCATCAGGTGGCATATCACTTCTGGTCGATTAGACCGGCTGGCTTCGCGATCTGTGCGAACACGAGCAAGGGTGCCGCCGCATTAATAGCCTCATGAATACTTATCGGATGCCGGTAACTGAACGCACATGTACATAACGCCTATTGTGCTCTTCGATCCGTTATGTAATGTTAGAGAAAGCTCGAAATTATACAGGTATGGTTATTAACAATTTTTTGGCCTCTTGCTCCGCTGCCTTTTAATCCCCTAGCTCTAGAACGATAACTGATCTTAGTAATATATTTAAGGCTCGTTTATTTAGCTCGCCTAAGCTTTTAATCGTTTTTGGAAATTAAACACGTAACACGTAAAGGCTTATATTTTTACTGGTAATTAAACGAAAATAAAGCAGAAACCGAAGATAATACCGGCAGGCAGCAGTCGAGCGTCTAAGGCGGTTCTCACACTGCTGCGGATCCGCATGCCGCGCCGGTGTGCGAACGAGATAGCGCTATACACATGCAGAGCGCTATCTCGCTAGCGCACCGGCGCCGCATGAAATCTCATCCTGAATTTAGGTAAATAAGCTCTAAAGTTTCAATAGAATAAAATTATAATTATAATAAACTCAATAAAATCGGCAAAAAACTTTACGTTGAATTCTTTAAACAGTTTACGACAACACGTATAGTTTCAATGACATTTATCGTGAAGAAAAAATGTAATTGCGAGATGTCAATATAATAATAATATGTTCGTATTTATGGTAGTAATAATAAATGACGAGTCAATACAGTTGCACAAGAACCCGTTGCGCGGAGACATGCAATTACTGTCAAGCCTTATTGAGTGTAATTTATATTCGATATATATGTTGTAAAATATCTTAATAACTTTACTACTTCATGTTTGAAACTTGATATGTAGATAGACATGATCTTAGATTATGTTTCGTTCTCTATTGAGTCATTTATGGAACGATATATTGAAACCAAACTTACGAATCACAAATGCCTGATTGTTCGATGATTCAACAAAGTGAAAATACACATAAAGGTTTTTAAAAAGAACAAATAACAAGGAAAAATTGTTATCGTTTTACAAGCCTACATTCTACATTTTGACCACTCCTAATTACTTAGGGATTAGAAAACTAGTAATATACAAGATATTTAAGTAACTTATTATTATTTCAGTAAAAACATCGCAGACTCGTTTAATCTTTCCCTGTGGATTCTTCAAAATAATCTAAAAGTGAAATCACTCCGTAAAAAAATATTTCCCATTCCGCACATTGGTCGCTCGGTAATAGACGCAAACCTGCGCGGTTAATTGAAAGAGCTCTCCTCGGGTGTAATATTTTATGCCACGGAGCACACAAGTACTATCTATCTCTCTTTAACGCTACACTCTTATCATAAAGCCAACCAACAAGACTTGATAAAAAAAAAATCTAATTCGCAGAATCAGAATATAAATGCTCTTTAACGTCTTATTAATATTTGCTTCTATTTTATTTATCTTACAGCGAAAGCTTATTCGCCTGTACCTAATTTTGATTAAGAAAATAAATTCGTTATCAAATTCAATGTACTCCAGTTTAACAGACTAATTGAAATTAAATTACGAGCAGCTATTATATTTGTTTTTTAATTCGCTACAGAAAGGTACATAAGACAAATTAATGGAAGATAAGAAGTTGTAACAATTGGTGTTAAAGTTGACTTGTTGTGTGGTAACTTGAGCGGTAATAAATCGCCCTCGCCCGCGAAGTTGCCGCCATAATCCACCACGATACCAAACTGGTTCAGAACCTATTGGTCTAATGTCCAATACATTTTTCCCCTGTTATACGTACTTCCTTCTGTATACACTGGATTAGTCACTACAATGTCACTGATCAACTATACAACACCCGAGTCCCCCGTCCAATGCTTTACGATTTCTCGCCTTTACTAAGCCACTAAACCCTCCGTTTAGTACCACCCAACATTTACGCCTATTTATTTGTCATATATGTTACGCTGTATGTGCATAGTGCCAACACTTCACACCTATAGCAATAATCGTATAAACTTACGTGATTAACATAATGTTTCCAGAATGTTCCACTTTTGTCTTGTAAACGAGCATAAAGTGAAAGAACAAATTGCGAGTTTCCCCAGTATTTTCCTCGCTCGGAAAAATATATGTTTTATTAAAGCTCGGCATTTCCGAGAGCGAAGCAACCCTCGGGCGGGGGAGGCGGCCGGGCTGGGATGGGTCGTCGGCGCGCCAGTGTATAACAGACAGTAGAGGGATATAAAACATATTTACGCGCCTATAAAGTACTCTCGTACGCTCGCGCTCCACCATTTTCTTTTGTTCCTCACTCGCAGCCAATGATAATGCTTTCTCCCGTTCGGTTAAACTTATTTCTCTTCCGTCTTATCTGGCTTTTCTTCGGCACTTTTATTTATAACCGAAGTGGTGTAATGTAACAACGTGAAATAAACGATTCCGGTCGCTGCTCATATTTTAACATCTAGTCGGTTGCAATCGAGCAGCTGTTACTCGTATGATTTATTTAGTTCTAGGAAAACATAATGTAATCGCAACAGAAACGCGTCTTTTCACGGTATGAACATGAACACAGTTGTCGATGTCGGCTTCTATTATCGGATTATACTCGTATTACCAAAGTAGTACTTATAGCTAATTTGTAGTATTACAAGAAGAAAGAAAATTAATTACAAAAATCAGCCCGAAGTAGTAATTAGATACTCACAGTTCCTGAAAATGTTCGGATACAAACCCTTGCAAATATTTACGGCAGTCTTCTATATAAGCTCGCTAAACTTCCAAGAATAAACATGTCGCAAAATGTATCGCAAAATACTTTTTAACTTCGTTAAAGAACGCGCTACTCCTTAAAAAGAGCGCACTTGGAACTGATCGCGTTTTATTAAAGCCAGCGAGCAGAAAGTGGAGAACATGCTTGATGCTATTCAGAACGGAAGCCAGAGCGTTAACAGTAAAGCGAGGAGCGTCTTAATCTTACGCGACAGAACGGATCTGAGCAGAAACCCCTTGCGTAGGTGAGAGGGTGAAATAACAAGAGTGGGGACGCTCCAACCCACCGCCCGCTAGTTCACCGGCTAGCAAACTTCCACCAAGATCCATACTACTTCCTTGACTCTAACTGGTTCGACTTGGATGGAACTTAACTCGCGACGGCGCAAACAAAACCTTAAACACAGCCTTACAACTCTCGCATTTCCGACTTAGTTATCCACGGCTTTTGTTTTCGAAACCGACAATCTCGGTTACTGTGAGCTTTTTCACTTAGCCAATTTACTCTTGTTGTTTTGTAAATGGAATTTCAACAGTAGTCGCGCCGTGTTTACTTTTCTACACGAATCGTACGCGAACGGTACTCAAATCTTTTATTGTTTTATACTCTGAACAAAGCTTTTCGCTCATATTATTTTATTTACTTTAAGTCTGCACAGCAACAGTTTACGTTTGTTTTTGTGAAGCAAATATGAGTAGAATTGTTGAAATACTTAGTGAAAACACGGTTGCCACTTTCTAGTGTAGGACAAAGACACGTCGTCAAAGGGCTGTAATTATCTGAAGGCGGGCGAGTGTTAGCACTCGACGCCGAGGTCGAGAATATCTCTCGCCGGATCAGCAGCTCACTCGCGATGCACTCGGCGATTCCGTTTGTCACTGCACCCGGTTGCGGTCTGAGCCTCTCGCTCTGATAAACACACTCATGTCAACGTTCTTTGAACATAAGCGGTATTCACTCTACGACTCTGCCAGTTTATTGCTTTGCGCCGGGACTGGTAAACCACGTTGGATTCACTTTTCGAAACGCTTTGTAGCTGTGTTATCGAGTTAGACATAAATACATACTACACTGTGATTCTGAGGTTCTAACCTATTTAACCGCACATGTAAAAGGCTATTGGGAGTAAAGAAATAAATATTTACCCATAATTCCAACACAGTCTTTGTAAAGCTATAAAATTATCTAATTAACCTAGTGCATTGATTTTTACTCTGGGAAGATTTCAAGTTTATGTCCACGGGAACACGGAGCCCTTATAGTTTAAAAGCGTCATTTATAACTAAACGATATACAACAATGTTAATACCAGTGTAGCAAACGCCACGTACGGTACGGCCGCTCGGCTATTTGCACATCGTGGCGCGGGCCGGCCGCAATTAGCCGCCGCAAAGTTCACCGAAATGCGAGCACACGAACTCTCCCCAACCCGTTGTGTGCCAGTGCCAATGTAGGGTTCGTTCATATTTGGATATTTTATTTGATGGGCTATAATCTTATAGCCTTCTTTTCAACGTGTAAATTGTTTTTGAGAAATGTTGCCAAGTAAAATACCTAAAGTAATTTACCTGTATTTTTAATTGAGTGCAGTAGCCGCAATAGGCAATCTGACAGCTCTTGCCATATACGACGAAGTGGTTCATAAATTATGACATGAGCTGTCAGATTACTGTACCTCTTCAATAAAAAATATTACTTTAGGCATTTGCTAGTTTAATTAAGGCCTGTACCGAAAAGTCTTTTTACATAATTTATTGCTGTTTTTTGTAGGTATTTCCAGATTATTTACTTTCATGTTTTAATACATCATAAAGTATACCCTTAAGGCTTTTTTAACAACATTTTTCAATTTATTTATTTTGTTATCTAAGCAAGAGTGACATTTTCCCTTAAAAATCCAAGTTAAATTTTGCGAGCCTATGCTGCCTATGTTTAGATATATTTGCACGACTTGCCAATGTTTTTATTTCACTGCTCGTTTGTATGCCATAAAATTAAAAATGTCAATAAATTCCGCTATTAATGATGCTAAATATAAAGCATTTGGTGAAAGTTTAACAAAATTATAAGGGATTGAATATTTTTAAATCACGCGTTCTCGTTTTGTATGAAAACTGAGGCCTATTTATCACTATGGTTAAGTAATATTCAAATAATTTTCTGTCACCAATTTTAGGTCTTAGCAATGATTTGGTCCTCTTCTTACGATTCTGGAACCTTGTTACTGCTTTGTAATTTGTTTTGACTAATTTTCATGCAAATACAAAATACCAGCCGCAAATCGACTGCGAGTTGCGCAAAAAATATTTTCTTCCTTTTTACATTAGGGTATGTGTTGTGTAATATGTACGTATAAAAAATATTATTTTGATATTAATCATTAGGCAAGAGTTGTATAAGTAACATAGTTACAGAATAAATTATTTGGTACTTTATAAAGTTTTTTATCTTAATTTGTTCTTGTAAAAAAACTTTTCGGTACAGGCCTTAATATACAATTGAGTTCCTTACTCTAGAGTCAACAATATATCTGGTGGTGGTGACTGACTCTGGCGTAGCGAACTCAACGCGAATGCGCGCCACGTACGGCCGCTCGGCTAGTTGCACATCATGGCGCGGGCCGGCCGCAAGCTGCAATTAGCTCCCGCAAAGTTCACCGGAATCCGAGAACACGAACACTCCGCAAGCCGTTGGGTACCACTATGTTTAGAGTTCGTTAATAATTGATAATTTTGTTTTGAACTTGATATGTTATAATTTCATAGAACCTACTAAATTGTTAATTATTAGTTACTTTAAGTACATACCTACTACATACATCTATTTTCGCAAGTTTCATTTAGAAAAAAAATACCAGGCCTGATTTATTAAGAAAAAATGACACTGTATAGTGCCAATAATAAAAGACATATATGCAGTTTATTGAATGCGTGCCACGTACGGCCGCAATTAGCCGCCGCAAAGTTCACCAGAATACGATCACACGAACAGTACGAACACCCTGCCATCGTGCAGGGCTGGCTAATATTTGGAGATCTCCTTTGAAAACTGCCTTGAATTTGTAAGTTTTATTCATAAAGCAATGAATATGCTAGATCAAAAATTACGAGAGTAGTAAACCCCTGTCGTAGATTTTTACCTCAAAATTTTTACGCCAAAATAATGCACATGACGCGCTCACGAGCTTCACCTCACATGCAGTTACTGTTGTTTACGTGCCGACCTACATTCATGCACACTACAGGGTTGGCTAATATTTGGGGATCTTGTTTAATGTGCAGCTGTTTCCTCGACACCTAATATTTTGCAATAATACCGATAGTCAAAGTCAGTTATGATTGAACATAATTTCAATTGGCCACATTTTACAAGCGAGAAAATATGTTCATTATTTGCTTTTTTACACAATACTAATAATTTACCTAGCTCGCGGGCTTCGTTATATTATATTATAATAACCCTCTATTTTGAAACATGAAGTTACCCACTAACTTTTTCAGAAGCTAATAACTCAAAATAAACTAAGTTCACCTGACACCCCTGCCGCCACCCACCCAGTTTAAAACACAACTCCAGAACCGTGTGCCATGCCCACTACAGTTTATTCAGCCACTTTATCGTATCGCGGGCCATAATTCAAGCAGGTGTTGAGAGCTAACTTGTCCACGGGCGTGCGGTCGCTCACCAATTGGTTCTCGGTTTCCGATTGCCTCTTTCTTAGTTCAATTGGCTCTGTTCTACGATCAGCGGACGTTTTCCTGTTACAAGAAATATTCTGTTCCCACGTGAATTAGATTGCCTAAATAATGAGTTGTGTTTTGTTCTTATAATAGACACATTTGTTGCCTAATAAGATAATTGTAAACCAGTTATGGCAATGACATCTCATAATAATACAATTTGTGGTCGGTTGCCTTTGTGAGAAACGTGTTTAGAGTTCATTATTAAGCTATTCGCTTGCGGGTAAATCTTTACAAGCGTTAAATAATGTTTAAAGTACGTCTGTTGCCAGAGAGCGAGCAGCCGTCTCCGCCGGAGAAAGATAAAGACTTTTAACGGTTCAAGTTTCAGCGGTCGTTATTAATGTCGTAAATTGCTGTAGACCGTTAGTGGCACGGGAAAATAAGAAAAACAAGCATGCGACGACAACATGATAAAGTAGTCGAATACACTCCACCACTCCCCCGTCCTCCGAGCATTAATAATTAGTTAACTTCACGACATCGTCTAAAGATGTAGACGCATAGTTAACGTCTGGGGTGAGTTTTGGTGGAATTATTATAAAG